>CAWUFW010002309.1:1800000-2292088 GCA_963921515.1 Calotriton arnoldi
GTGTGGGTAGGCCTAGTGCCCGTGACAGGAAACGGCCCAAAACGCAACGTGGACACACAACATTTTCACAGTGAAAACGGACCCTATTTTTGCAAAGTGCCTAGCTATAGATTTTGAACCCTAGCTCTGCCGGCACCTAGGAAAACCTAGCAGATCTATACATTTTTTAAAACTAGACACCCAGGGAAATCCAGGATGGGGTGACTTGTCTGGTTCTTACCAGGTTCTGTTACCCAGAATCCCTTGCAAACCTCAACTGTTGTAAAAAAAACCACATTTTCCTCACATTTCTGTGGTGGAAAGTTCTGGAATCTGCGTGGATCCACAAAATTCCACACACCCCGCATTCCCTAAAGTCCTCCAAGAAAAATGGTACCTCACTTGTGTGGGTAGGCCTAGTGCCCGCGACAGGAACTGGCCCAAAACGCAACGGGGACACACCACATTTTCACAGTGAAAACGGACCCTTTTTTTGCAAAGTGCCTAGCTGTTGTTTTAAACCCTAGCTCTGCCGGCACCTAGGGAAACCTAGCAAACCTATACATTTTTGAAAACTAGACACACAGGGGAATCCAGGATGGGGTGACTTGTCTAGCTCTCACCAGGTTCTGTTACGCAGAATCCCTTGCAAACCTCAAAAGTTGTCCAAAAAACACATTTTCCTCACATTTCTGTGGTGGAAAGTTCTGGAATCTGCGTGGATCCACAAAATTCCACCCACCCCGCTTTTCCTAACGTCTTCCAAGAAAAATGGTACCTCGCTTGTGTGGTTAGGCCTAGTGCCCGCGACAGGACACGGCCCAAAACGCAAGGTGGACACACCACATTTTCACAGTGATAACGGACCCTTTTTTTGCAAAGTGCCTAGCTGTAAATTTTGAACCCTAGCTCTGCCGGCACCTATGGAAACCTAGCAAATCTATACATTTTTTAAAACTAGACACCGGGGGAATCCAGGATGGGGTGACTTGTCTGGCTCTCACCAGGTTCTGTTACCCAGAATTACTTGCAAACCTCAAAAGTTGTCAAAAAACACATTTTCCTCACATTTCTGTGGTGGAAAGTTTTGAAATCTGCGTGGATCCACAAAATTCCACCCACCCCGCATTCCCCAAAGTCTTCCAAGAAAAATGGTACCTCACTTGTGTGGGTAGGCCTAGTGCCCGTGACAGGAAACGGCCCAAAACGCAACGTGGACACACAACATTTTCACAGTGAAAACGGACCCTATTTTTGCAAAGTGCCTAGCTGTAGATTTTGAACCCTAGCTCTGCCGGCACCTAGGAAAACCTAGCAAATCTATACATTTTTTAAAACTAGACACCCAGGGAAATCCAGGATGGGGTGACTTGTCTGGTTCTCACCAGGTTCTGTTACCCAGAATCCCTTGCAAACCTCACAAATTGTCAAAAAAAACACATTTTCCTCACATTTCTGTGGTGGAAAGTTCTGGAATCTGCATGGATCCACAAAATTCCACCCACCCCGCTTTCCCTAAAGTCTTCCGAGAAAAAATAGTGCCTCACTTGCGTGGGTAGGCCTAGTGCCCGTGACAGGAAACGGCCCAAAACGCAACGTGGACACACCACATTTTCACAGTGAAAACGGACCCTTTTTTTGCAAAGTGCCTAGCTGTAGATTTTGAACCCTAGCTCTACCAGCACCTAGGAAAACCTAGCAAACCTATACATTTTTGAAAACTAGACACCCAGGGGAATACAGGATGGTGTGACTTGTCTGGCTCTCACCAGGTTCTGTTACCCAGAATCCCTTGCAAACCTCAGAAATTGTAAAAAAAACCACATTTTCCTCACATTTCTGTGGTGGAAAGTTCTGGAATCTGCATGGATCCACAAAATTCCACCCACCCCGCTTTCCCTAAAGTCTTCCGAGAAAAAATAGTGCCTCACTTGCGTGGGTAGGCCTAGTGCCCACGACAGGAAACGGCCCAAAACGCAACGTGGACACACCACATTTTCACAGTGAAAACTGACCCATTTTTTGCAAAGTGCCTAGTTGTAGATTTTTAACCCTAGCTCTGCCGGCACCTAGGGAAACCTAGCAAACCTATACATTTTTGAAAACTAGACACACAGGGGAATCCAGGATGGGGTGACTTGTCTAGCTCTCACCAGGTTCTGTTACCCAGAATCCCTTGCAAACCTCAAAAGTTGTCCAAAAAACACATTTTCCTCACATTTCTGTGGTGGAAAGTTCTGGAATCTGCATGGATCCACAAAATTCCACCCACCCCGCTTTCCCTAAAGTCTTCCGAGAAAAAATAGTGCCTCACTTGCGTGGGTAGGCCTAGTGCCCGTGACAGGAAACGGGCCAAAACGCAACGTGGACACACCACATTTTCACAGTGAAAACTGACCCTTTTTTTGCAAAGTGCCTAGCTGTAGATTTTTAACCCTAGCTCTGCCGGCACCTAGGGAAACCTAGCAAACCTATACATTTTTGAAAACTAGACACCCAGGGTAATTCAGGATGGGGTGACTTGTCTGCCTCTCACCAGGTTCTGTTCCCCAGAATCAGTTGCAAACCTCAAAAGTTGTGAAAAAAAATAAATTTTCCTCACATTTCTGTGGTGGAAAGTTCTGGAATCTGCGTGGATCCACAAAATTCCACCCACCCCGCATTCCCCAAAGTCTTCAAAGAACAATGGTACCACACTTGTGTGGGTAGGCCCAGTGCCCGCGACAGGAAACGGCCCAAAACGCAACGTGGACACACCACATTTTCACAGTGAAAACGGACCCTTTTTTTGCAAAGTGCCTAGCTGTAGATTTTGAACCCTAGCTCTGCCGGCACCTAGGGAAACCTAGCAAACCTATACATTTTTGAAAACTAGACACCCAGGGAAATCAAGGATGGGGTGACTTGTCTGGCTCTCACCAGGTTCTGTTACCCAGAATTCCTTGCAAACCTCAAAAGTTGTCAAAAAACACATTTTCCTCACATTTCTGTGGTGGAAAGTTTTGGAATCTGCGTGGATCCACTCAATTCCACCCACCCCGCATTCCCCAAAGTCTTCCAAGAAAAATGGTACCTCACTTGTGTGGGTAGGCCTAGTGCCCGTGACAGGAAACGGCCCAAAACGCAACGTGGACACACAACATTTTCACAGTGAAAACGGACCCTATTTTTGCAAAGTGCCTAGCTATAGATTTTGAACCCTAGCTCTGCCGGCACCTAGGAAAACCTAGCAAATCTATACATTTTTGAAAACTAGACACCCAGGGAAATCCAGGATGGGGTGACTTGTCTGGTTCTTACCAGGTTCTGTTACCCAGAATCCCTTGCAAACCTCACAAATTGTAAAAAAAAACACATTTTCCTCACATTTCTGTGGTGGAAAGTTCTGGAATCTGCATGGATCCACAAAATTCCACCCACCCCGCTTTCCCTAAAGTCTTCCGAGAAAAATAGTGCCTCACTTGCGTGGGTAGGCCTAGTGCCCGTGACAGGAAACGGCCCAAAACGCAACGTGGACACACCACATTTTCACAGTGAAAACGGACCCTTTTTTGCAAAGTGCCTAGCTGTAGATTTTGAACCCTAGCTCTACCAGCACCTAGGAAAACCTCGCAAACCTATACATTTTTGAAAACTAGACACCCAGGGGAATACAGGATGGTGTGACTTGTCTGGCTCTCACCAGGTTCTGTTACCCAGAATCCCTTGCAAACCTCACAAATTGTCAAAAAAAACACATTTTCCTCACATTTCTGTGGTGGAAAGTTCTGGAATCTGCATGGATCCACAAAATTCCACCCACCCCGCTTTCCCTAAAGTCTTCCGAGAAAAAATAGTGCCTCACTTGCGTGGGTAGGCCTAGTGCCCGTGACAGGAAACGGCCCAAAACGCAACGTGGACACACCACATTTTCACAGTGAAAACGGACCCTTTTTTTGCAAAGTGCCTAGCTGTAGATTTTGAACCCTAGCTCTGCCGGCACCTAGGGAAACCTAGCAAACCTATACATTTTTGAAAACTAGACACCCGGGAAATCAAAGATGGGGTGACTTGTCTGGCTCTCACCAGGTTCTGTTACCCAGAATTCCTTGCAAACCTCAAAAGTTGTCAAAAAACACATTTTCCTCACATTTCTGTGGTGGAAAGTTTTGGAATCTGCGTGGATCCACTCAATTCCACCCACCCCGCATTCCCCAAAGTCTTCCAAGAAAAATGGTACCTCACTTGTGTGGGTAGGCCTAGTGCCCGTGACAGGAAACGGCCCAAAACACAACGTGGACACACAACATTTTCACAGTGAAAACGGACCCTATTTTTGCAAAGTGCCTAGCTATAGATTTTGAACCCTAGCTCTGCCGGCACCTAGGAAAACCTAGCAAATCTATACATTTTTTAAAACTAGACACCCAGGGAAATCCAGGATGGGGTGACTTGTCTGGTTCTTACCAGGTTCTGTTACCCAGAATCCCTTGCAAACCTCAACTGTTGTAAAAAAAACCACATTTTCCTCACATTTCTGTGGTGGAAAGTTCTGGAATCTGCGTGGATCCACAAAATTCCACACACCCCGCATTCCCTAAAGTCTTCCAAGAAAAATGGTACCTCACTTGTGTGGGTAGGCCTAGTGCCCGCGACAGGAACTGGCCCAAAACGCAACGGGGACACACCACATTTTCACAGTGAAAACTGACCCTTTTTTGCAAAGTGCCTAGCTGTAGATTTTGAACCCTAGCTCGGCCGGCACCTAGGGAAACCTAGCAAACCTATACATTTTTGAAAACTAGACACCCGGGGAAATCAAGGATGGGGTGACTTGTCTGGCTCTCACCAGGTTCTGTTACCCAGAATTCCTTGCAAACCTCAAAAGTTGTCAAAAAAACCACATTTTCCTCACATTTCTGTGGTGGAAAGATTTGAAATCTGCGTGGATCCACTCAATTCCACCCATCCCGCATTCCCCAAAGTCTTCCAAGAAAAATGGTACCTCACTTGTGTGGGTAGGCCTAGTGCCCGCGACAGGAAATGGCCCAAAACGCAACATGGACACACCACATTTTCACAGTGAAAACGGACCGTTTTTTTGCAAAGTGCCTAGCTGTAGATTTTGAACCCTAGCACTGCCGGCACCTAGGGAAACCTAGCAAACCTATACATTTTTGAAAACTAGGTACCCAGGGGAATCCAGGATGGGGTGACATGTCTGCCTCTCATCAGGTTCTGTTACCCAGAATCCCTTGCAAACCTCAACTGTTGTAAAAAAAAAAAACATTTTCGTCACATTTCTGTGGTGGAAAGTTCTGGAATCTGCGAGGATCCACAAAATTCCACGCACCCCGCATTCCCCAAAGTCTTCCAAGAAAAATGGTACCTCACTTTTGTGGGTAGGCCTAGTGCCCGCGACAGGAACTGGCCCAAAACGCAACGGGGACACACCACATTTTCACAGTGAAAACGGACCCTTTCTTTGCAAAGTGCCTAGCTGTAGATTTTGAACCCTAGCTCTACCAGCACCTAGGAAAACCTAGCAAACCTATACATTTTTGAAAACTAGACACCCAGGGGAATACAGGATGGTGTGACTTGTCTGGCTCTCACCAGGTTCTGTTACCCAGAATTCCTTGCAAACCTCAAAAGTTGTCCAAAAACAAATTTTCCTCACATTTCTGTGGTGGAAAGTTCTAGAATCTGCGTGGATCCACAAAATTCCACCCGCTCCGCATTTCCCAAACTCTTTAGAGAAAAATGGTATCTCACTTGTGTGGGTAAACCTAGTGCCAGCGACAGGAAACGGCACAAAACGCAACGTGGACACACCACATTTTCACAGTGAAAACGGACGCTTTTTTTGAAAACTGCCTAGCTGTAGATTTTGAACCCTAGCTCTGCCGGCACCTAGGGAAACCTAGCAAATCTATACATTTTTTAAAACTAGACACCGGGGGAATCCAGGATGGGGTGACTTGTCTGGCTCTCACCAGGTTCTGTTACCCAGAATTCCTTGCAAACCTCAAAAGTTGTCAAAAAACACATTTTCCTCACATTTCTGTGGTGGAAAGTTTTGAAATCTGCGTGGATCCACAAAATTCCACCCACCCCGCATTCCCCAAAGACTTCCAAGAAAAATGGTACCTCACTTGTATGGGTAGGCCTAGTGCCCGTGACAGGAAACGGCCCAAAACGCAACGTGGACACACCACATTTTCACAGTGAAAACGGACCCTATTTTTGCAAAGTGCCTAGCTGTAGATTTTGAACCCTAGCTCTGCCGGCACCTAGGGAAACCTAGCAAATCTATACATTTTTGAAAACTAGACACCCAGGGTAATTCAGGATGGGGTGACTTGTCTGGCTCTCACCAGGTTCTGTTCCCCAGAATCAGTTGCAAACCTCAAAAGTTGTGAAAAAAAACAAATTTTCCTCACATTTCTGTGGTGGAAAGTTCTGGAATCTGCGTGGATCCACAAAATTCCACCCACCCCGCATTCCCCAAAGTCTTCCAAGAACAATGGTACCACACTTGTGTGGGTAGGCCCAGTGCCCGCGACAGGAAATGGCCCAAAACGCAACGTGGACACACCACATTTTCACAGTGAAAACTGACCCTTTTTTTGCAAAGTGCCTAGCTGTAGATTTTGAACCCTAGCTCGGCCGGCACCTAGGGAAACCTAGCAAACCTATACATTTTTGAAAACTAGACACCCGGGGAAATCAAGGATGGGGTGACTTGTCTGGCTCTCACCAGGTTCTGTTACCCAGAATTCCTTGCAAACCTCAAAAGTTGTCAAAAAAACACATTTTCCTCACATTTCTGTGGTGGAAAGTTTTGGAATCTGCGTGGATCCACTCAATTCCACCCACCCCGCATTCCCCAAAGTCTTCCAAGAAAAATGGTACCTCACTTGTGTGGGTAGGCCTAGTGCCCGTGACAGGAAACGGCCCAAAACGCAACGTGGACACACAACATTTTCACAGTGAAAACGGACCCTATTTTTGCAAAGTGCCTAGCTGTAGATTTTGAACCCTAGCTCTGCCGGCACCTAGAAAACCTAGCAAATCTATACATTTTTTAAAACTAGACACCCAGGGAAATCCAGGATGGGGTGACTTGTCTGGTTCTCACCAGGTTCTGTTACCCAGAATCCCTTGCAAACCTCAACTGTTGTAAAAAAAAACACATTTTCCTCACATTTCTGTGGTGGAAAGTTCTGGAATCTGCGTGGATCCACAAAATTCCACACACCCCGCATTCCCTAAAGTCTTCCAAGAAAAATGGTACCTCACTTGTGTGGGTAGGCCTAGTGCCCGCGACAGGAACTGGCCCAAAACGCAACGGGGACACACCACATTTTCACAGTGAAAACGGACCCTTTCTTTGCAAAGTGCCTAGCTGTAGATTTTAACCCTAGCTCTACCAGCACCTAGGAAAACCTAGCAAACCTATACATTTTTGAAAACTAGACACCCAGGGGAATACAGTATGGTGTGACTTGTCTGGCTCTCACCAGGTTCTGTTACCCAAAATCCCTTGCAAACCTCACAAATTGTCAAAAAAAACACATTTTCCTCACATTTCTGTGGGGGAAAGTTCTGGAATCTGCATGGATCCACAAAATTCCACCCACCCCGCTTTCTCTAAAGTCTTCCGAGAAAAAATAGTGCCTCACTTGCGTGGGTAGGCCTAGTGCCCGTGACAGGAAACGGCCCAAAACGCAACGTGGACACACCACATTTTCACAGTGAAAACTGACCCTTTTTTTGCAAAGTGCCTAACTGTAGATTTTTAACCCTAGCTCTGCCGGCACCTAGGGAAACCTAGAAAACATATTCATTTTTGAAAACTAGACACCCGGGGAAATCAAGGATGGGGTGACTTGTCTGGCTCTCACCAGGTTCTGTTACCCAGAATTCCTTGCAAACCTCAAAAGTTGTCAAAAAAACACATTTTCCTCACATTTCTGTGGTGGAAAGTTTTGGAATCTGCGTGGATCCACTCAATTCCACCCACCCCGCATTCCCCAAAGTCTTCCAAGAAAAATGGTACCTCACTTGTGTGGGTAGGCCTAGTACCCGCGACAGGAAATGGCCCAAAACGCAACGTGGACACACCACATTTTCACAGTGAAAACGGACCGTTTTTTTGCAAAGTGCCTAGCTGTAGATTTTGAACCCTAGCTCTGCCAGCACCTAGGGAAACCTAGCAAACCTATACATTTTTGAACACTAGATACCCAGGGGAATCCAGGATGGGGTGACATGTCTGCCTCTCATCAGGTTCTGTTACCCAGAATCTCTTGCAAACCTCAACTGTTGTAAAAAAAAACACATTTTCCTCACATTTCTGTGGTGGAAAGTTCTGGAATCTGCGAGGATCCACAAAATTCCACACGCCCCGCATTCCCCAAAGTCTTCCAAGAAAAATGGTACCTCACTTTTGTGGGTAGGCCTAGTGCCCGCGACAGGAACTGGCCCAAAACGCAACGGGGACACACCACATTTTCACAGTGAAAACGGACCCTTTCTTTGCAAAGTGCCTAGCTGTAGATTTTGAACCCTAGCTCTACCAGCACCTAGGAAAACCTAGCAAACCTATACATTTTTGAAAACTAGACACCCAGGGAATACAGGATGGTGTGACTTGTCTGGCTCTCACCAGGTTCTGTTACCCAGAATTCCTTGCAAACCTCAAAAGTTGTCCAAAAACAAATTTTCCTCACATTTCTGTGGTGGAAAGTTCTAGAATCTGCGTGGATCCACAAAATTCCACCCGCTCCGCATTTCCCAAACTCTTTAGAGAAAAATGGTATCTCACTTGTGTGGGTAAACCTAGTGCCAGCGACAGGAAACGGCACAAAACGCAACGTGGACACACCACATTTTCACAGTGAAAACGGACGCTTTTTTGAAAACTGCCTAGCTGTAGATTTTGAACCCTAGCTCTGCCGGCACCTAGGGAAACCTAGCAAATCTATACATTTTTAAAACTAGACACCGGGGAATCCAGGATGGGGTGACTTGTCTGGCTCTCACCAGGTTCTGTTACCCAGAATTCCTTGCAAACCTCAAAAGTTGTCAAAAAACACATTTTCCTCACATTTCTGTGGTGGAAAGTTTTGAAATCTGCGTGGATCCACAAAATTCCACCCACCCCGCATTCCCCAAAGACTTCCAAGAAAAATGGTACCTCACTTGTATGGGTAGGCCTAGTGCCCGTGACAGGAAACGGCCCAAAACGCAACGTGGACACACCACATTTTCACAGTGAAAACGGACCCTATTTTTGCAAAGTGCCTAGCTGTAGATTTTGAACCCTAGCTCTGCCGGCACCTAGGGAAACCTAGCAAATCTATACATTTTTGAAAACTAGACACCCAGGGTAATTCAGGATGGGGTGACCTGTCTGGCTCTCACCAGGTTCTGTTCCCCAGAATCAGTTGCAAACCTCAAAAGTTGTGAAAAAAAACAAATTTTCCTCACATTTCTGTGGTGGAAAGTTCTGGAATCTGCGTGGATCCACAAAATTCCACCCACCCCGCATTCCCCAAAGTCTTCCAAGAACAATGGTACCACACTTGTGTGGGTAGGCCCAGTGCCCGCGACAGGAAACGGCCCAAAACGCAACGTGGACACACCACATTTTCACAGTGAAAACGGACCCTTTTTTTGCAAAGTGCCTAGCTGTAGATTTTGAACCCTAGCTCTGCCGGCACCTAGGGAAACCTAGCAAACCTATACATTTTTGAAAACTAGACACCCGGGGAAATCAAGGATGGGGTGACTTGTCTGGCTCTCACCAGGTTCTGTTACCCAGAATTCCTTGCAAACCTCAAAAGTTGTCAAAAAACACATTTTCCTCACATTTCTGTGGTGGAAAGTTTTGGAATCTGCGTGGATCCACTCAATTCCACCCACCCCGCATTCCCCAAAGTCTTCCAAGAAAAATGGTACCTCACTTGTGTGGGTAGGCCTAGTGCCCGTGACAGGAAACGGCCCAAAACGCAACGTGGACACACAACATTTTCACAGTGAAAACGGACCCTATTTTTGCAAAGTGCCTAGCTGTAGATTTTGAACCCTAGCTCTGCCGGCACCTAGAAAACCTAGCAAATCTATACATTTTTTAAAACTAGACACCCAGGAAATCCAGGATGGGGTGACTTGTCTGGTTCTCACCAGGTTCTGTTACCCAGAATCCCTTGCAAACCTCAACTGTTGTAAAAAAAACACATTTTCCTCACATTTCTGTGGTGGAAAGTTCTGGAATCTGCGTGGATCCACAAAATTCCACACACCCCGCATTCCCTAAAGTCTTCCAAGAAAAATGGTACCTCACTTGTGTGGGTAGGCCTAGTGCCCGCGACAGGAACTGGCCCAAAACGCAACGGGGACACACCACATTTTCACAGTGAAAACGGACCCTTTCTTTGCAAAGTGCCTAGCTGTAGATTTTAACCCTAGCTCTACCAGCACCTAGGAAAACCTAGCAAACCTATACATTTTTGAAAACTAGACACCCAGGGGAATACAGTATGGTGTGACTTGTCTGGCTCTCACCAGGTTCTGTTACCCAAAATCCCTTGCAAACCTCACAAATTGTCAAAAAAACACATTTTCCTCACATTTCTGTGGGGGAAAGTTCTGGAATCTGCATGGATCCACAAAATTCCACCCACCCCGCTTTCTCTAAAGTCTTCCGAGAAAAATAGTGCCTCACTTGCGTGGGTAGGCCTAGTGCCCGTGACAGGAAACGGCCCAAAACGCAACGTGGACACACCACATTTTCACAGTGAAAACTGACCCTTTTTTGCAAAGTGCCTAACTGTAGATTTTTAACCCTAGCTCTGCCGGCACCTAGGGAAACCTAGAAAACATATTCATTTTTGAAAACTAGACACCCGGGGAAATCAAGGATGGGGTGACTTGTCTGGCTCTCACCAGGTTCTGTTACCCAGAATTCCTTGCAAACCTCAAAAGTTGTCAAAAAAACACATTTTCCTCACATTTC
This sequence comes from Calotriton arnoldi, assembly GCA_963921515.1. NCBI lineage: Eukaryota > Metazoa > Chordata > Amphibia > Caudata > Salamandridae > Calotriton > Calotriton arnoldi. The sequence goes on from CAWUFW010002309.1 coordinate 1,810,982, forward strand.
TGTGGTGGAAAGTTTTGGAATCTGCGTGGATCCACTCAATTCCACCCACCCCGCATTCCCCAAAGTCTTCCAAGAAAAATGGTACCTCACTTGTGTGGGTAGGCCTAGTACCCGCGACAGGAAATGGCCCAAAACGCAACGTGGACACACCACATTTTCACAGTGAAAACGGACCGTTTTTGCAAAGTGCCTAGCTGTAGATTTTGAACCCTAGCTCTGCCAGCACCTAGGGAAACCTAGCAAACCTATACATTTTTGAACACTAGATACCCAGGGGAATCCAGGATGGGGTGACATGTCTGCCTCTCATCAGGTTCTGTTACCCAGAATCTCTTGCAAACCTCAACTGTTGTAAAAAAAAACACATTTTCCTCACATTTCTGTGGTGGAAAGTTCTGGAATCTGCGAGGATCCACAAAATTCCACACGCCCCGCATTCCCCAAAGTCTTCCAAGAAAAATGGTACCTCACTTTTGTGGGTAGGCCTAGTGCCCGCGACAGGAACTGGCCCAAAACGCAACGGGGACACACCACATTTTCACAGTGAAAACGGACCCTTTCTTTGCAAAGTGCCTAGCTGTAGATTTTGAACCCTAGCTCTACCAGCACCTAGGAAAACCTAGCAAACCTATACATTTTTGAAAACTAGACACCCAGGGGAATACAGGATGGTGTGACTTGTCTGGCTCTCACCAGGTTCTGTTACCCAGAATTCCTTGCAAACCTCAAAAGTTGTCAAAAAACAAATTTTCCTCACATTTCTGTGGTGGAAAGTTCTAGAATCTGCGTGGATCCACAAAATTCCACCCGCCCTGCATTTCCCAAACTCTTTAGAGAAAAATGGTATCTCACTTGTGTGGGTAAACCTAGTGCCAGCGACAGGAAACGGCACAAAACGCAACGTGGACACACCACATTTTCACAGTGAAAACGGACGCTTTTTTGAAAACTGCCTAGCTGTAGATTTTGAACCCTAGCTCTGCCGGCACCTAGGGAAACCTAGCAAATCTATAAATTTTTAAAACTAGACACCGGGGAATCCAGGATGGGGTGACTTGTCTGGCTCTCACCAGGTTCTGTTACCCAGAATTCCTTGCAAACCTCAAAAGTTGTCAAAAAACACATTTTCCTCACATTTCTGTGGTGGAAAGTTTTGAAATCTGCGTGGATCCACAAAATTCCACCCACCCCGCATTCCCCAAAGTCTTCCAAGAAAAATGGTACCTCACTTGTGTGGGTAGGCCTAGTGCCCGTGACAGGAAATGGCCCAAAACGCAACGTGGACACACCACATTTTCACAGTGAAAACGGACCCTATTTTTGCAAAGTGCCTAGCTGTAGATTTTGAACCCTAGCTCTGCCGGCACCTAGGAAAACCTAGCAAATCTATACATTTTTAAAACTAGACATCCAGGGAAATCCAGGATGGGGTGACTTGTCTGGTTCTCACCAGGTTCTGTTACCCAGAATCCCTTGCAAACCTCAACTGTTGTAAATAAAAACACATTTTCCTCACATTTCTGTAGTGGAAAGTTCTGGAATCTGCGTGGATCCACAAAATTCCACACACCCCGCATTCCCTAAAGTCTTCCAAGAAAAATGGTACCTCACTTGTGTGGGTAGGCCTAGTGCCCGCGACAGGAACTGGCCCAAAACGCAACGTGGACACACCACATTTTCACAGTGAAAACTGACCCTTGTTTTGCAAAGTGCCTAGCTGTAGATTTTTAACCCTAGCTCTGCCGGCACCTAGGGAAACCTAGCAAACCTATACATTTTTGAAAACTAGACACCCAGGGTAATCCAGGATGGGGTGACCTGTCTGGCTCTCACCAGGTTCTGTTCCACAGAATCAGTTGCAAACCTCAAAAGTTGTGAAACAAAACAAATTTTCCTCACATTTCTGTGGTGGAAAGTTCTGGAATCTGCGTGGAACCACAAAATTCCACCCACCCCGCATTCCCCAAAGTCTACCAAGAACAATGGTAGCACACTTGTGTGGGTAGGCCCAGTGCCCGTGACAGGAAACGGCCCAAAACGCAACGTGGACACACCACATTTTCACAGTGAAAACTGACCCTTTTTGCAAAGTGCCTAGCTGTAGATTTTGAACCCTAGCTCTGCCGGCACCTAGGGAAACCTAGCAAACCTATACATTTTTGAAAACTAGACACCCGGGAAATCAAGGATGGGGTGACTTGTCTGGCTCTCACCAGGTTCTGTTACCCAGAATTCCTTGCAAACCTCAAAAGCTGTCAAAAAACACATTTTCCTCACATTTCTGTGGTGGAAAGTTTTGGAATCTGCGTGGATCCACTCAATTCCACCCACCCCGCATTCCCCAAAGTCTTCCAAGAAAAATGGTACCTCACTTGTGTGGGTAGGCCTAGTGCCCGCGACAGGAAATGGCCCAAAACGCAACGTGGACACACCACATTTTCACAGTGAAAACGGACCCTTTTTTGCAAAGTGCCTAGCTGTAGATTTTGAACCCTAGCTCTGCCGGCACCTAGGGAAACCTAGCAAACCTATACATTTTTGAAAACTAGACACACAGGGGAATCCAGGATGGGGTGACTTGTCTAGCTCTCACCAGGTTCTGTTACCCAGAATCCCTTGCAAACCTCAAAAGTTGTCCAAAAAACACATTTTCCTCACATTTCTGTGGTGGAAAGTTCTGGAATCTGCGTGGATCCACAAAATTCCACCCACCCCGCTTTTCCTAACGTCTTCCAAGAAAAATGGTACCTCGCTTGTGTGGTTAGGCCTAGTGCCCGCGACAGGAAACGGCCCAAAACGCAAGGTGGACACACCACATTTTCACAGTGATAACAGACCCTTTTTTTGCAAAGTGCCTAGCTGTAAATTTTGAACCCTAGCTCTGCCGGCACCTATGGAAACCTAGCAAACATATACATTTTTGAAAACTAGACACCCAGGAAATCCAGGATGGGGTGACTTGTCTGGCTCTCACCAGGTTCTGTTACCCAGAATTCCTCGCAAACCTCAAAAGTTGTCAAAAACAAATTTTCCTCACATTTCTGTGGTGGAAAGTTCTAGAATCTGCGTGGATCCACAAAATTCCACCCGCCCCGCATTTCCCAAACTCTTTAGAGAAAAATGGTATCTCACTTGTGTGGGTAAACCTAGTGCCAGCGACAGGAAACGGCATAAAACGCAACGTGGACACACCACATTTTCACAGTGAAAACGGACGCATTTTTTGAAAACTGCCTAGCTGTAGATTTTGAACCCTAGCTCTGCCGGCACCTAGGGAACCCTAGCAAATCTATACATTTTTTAAAACTAGACACCGGGGGAATCCAGGATGGGGTGACTTGTCTGGCTCTCACCGGGTTCTGTTACCCAGAATTCCTTGCAAACCTCAAAAGTTGTCAAAAAACACATTTTCCTCACATTTCTGTGGTGGAAAGTTTTGAAATCTGCGTGGATCCACAAAATTCCACCCACCCCGCATTCCCCAAAGTCTTCCAAGAAAAATGGTACCTCACTTGTGTGGGTAGGCCTAGTGCCCGTGACAGGAAACGGCCCAAAACGCAACGTGGACACACCACATTTTCACAGTGAAAACGGACCCTTTTTTTGCAAAGTGCCTAGCTGTAGATTTTGAACCCTAGCTCTGCCGGCACCTAGGGAAACCTAGCAAACCTATACATTTTTGAAAACTAGACACCCGGGAAATCAAGGATGGGGTGACTTGTCTGGCTCTCACCAGGTTCTGTTACCCAGAATTCCTTGCAAACCTCAAAAGTTGTCAAAAAAACACATTTTCCTCACATTTCTGTGGTGGAAAGTTTTGGAATCTGCGTGGATCCACTCAATTCCACCCACCCCGCATTCCCCAAAGTCTTCCAAGAAAAATGGTACCTCACTTGTGTGGGTAGGCCTAGTGCCCGTGACAGGAAACGGCCCAAAACGCAACGTGGACACACAACATTTTCACAGTGAAAACGGACCCTATTTTTGCAAAGTGCCTAGCTGTAGATTTTGAACCCTAGCTCTGCCGGCACCTAGAAAACCTAGCAAATCTATACATTTTTAAAACTAGACACCCAGGGAAATCCAGGATGGGGTGACTTGTCTGGTTCTCACCAGGTTCTGTTACCCAGAATCCCTTGCAAACCTCAACTGTTGTAAAAAAAACACATTTTCCTCACATTTCTGTGGTGGAAAGTTCTGGAATCTGCGTGGATCCACAAAATTCCACACACCCCGCATTCCCTAAAGTCTTCCAAGAAAAATGGTACCTCACTTGTGTGGGTAGGCCTAGTGCCCGCGACAGGAACTGGCCCAAACGCAACGGGGACACACCACATTTTCACAGTGAAAACGGACCCTTTCTTTGCAAAGTGCCTAGCTGTAGATTTTAACCCTAGCTCTACCAGCACCTAGGAAAACCTAGCAAACCTATACATTTTTGAAAACTAGACACCCAGGGAATACAGTATGGTGTGACTTGTCTGGCTCTCACCAGGTTCTGTTACCCAAAATCCCTTGCAAACCTCACAAATTGTCAAAAAAACACATTTTCCTCACATTTCTGTGGGGGAAAGTTCTGGAATCTGCATGGATCCACAAAATTCCACCCACCCCGCTTTCTCTAAAGTCTTCCGAGAAAAAATAGTGCCTCACTTGCGTGGGTAGGCCTAGTGCCCGTGACAGGAAACGGCCCAAAACGCAACGTGGACACACCACATTTTCACAGTGAAAACTGACCCTTTTTTGCAAAGTGCCTAACTGTAGATTTTTAACCCTAGCTCTGCCGGCACCTAGGGAAACCTAGAAAACATATTCATTTTTGAAAACTAGACACCCGGGGAAATCAAGGATGGGGTGACTTGTCTGGCTCTCACCAGGTTCTGTTACCCAGAATTCCTTGCAAACCTCAAAAGTTGTCAAAAAACACATTTTCCTCACATTTCTGTGGTGGAAAGTTTTGGAATCTGCGTGGATCCACTCAATTCCACCCACCCCGCATTCCCCAAAGTCTTCCAAGAAAAATGGTACCTCACTTGTGTGGGTAGGCCTAGTACCCGCGACAGGAAATGGCCCAAAACGCAACGTGGACACACCACATTTTCACAGTGAAAACGGACCGTTTTTGCAAAGTGCCTAGCTGTAGATTTTGAACCCTAGCTCTGCCAGCACCTAGGGAAACCTAGCAAACCTATACAATTTTGAACACTAGATACCCAGGGGAATCCAGGATGGGGTGACATGTCTGCCTCTCATCAGGTTCTGTTACCCAGAATCTCTTGCAAACCTCAACTGTTGTAAAAAAAACACATTTTCCTCACATTTCTGTGGTGGAAAGTTCTGGAATCTGCGAGGATCCACAAAATTCCACACGCCCCGCATTCCCCAAAGTCTTCCAAGAAAAATGGTACCTCACTTTTGTGGGTAGGCCTAGTGCCCGCGACAGGAACTGGCCCAAAACGCAACGGGGACACACCACATTTTCACAGTGAAAACGGACCCTTTCTTTGCAAAGTGCCTAGCTGTAGATTTTGAACCCTAGCTCTACCAGCACCTAGGAAAACCTAGCAAACCTATACATTTTTGAAAACTAGACACCCAGGGAATACAGGATGGTGTGACTTGTCTGGCTCTCACCAGGTTCTGTTACCCAGAATTCCTTGCAAACCTCAAAAGTTGTCAAAAACAAATTTTCCTCACATTTCTGTGGTGGAAAGTTCTAGAATCTGCGTGGATCCACAAAATTCCACCCGCCCTGCATTTCCCAAACTCTTTAGAGAAAAATGGTATCTCACTTGTGTGGGTAAACCTAGTGCCAGCGACAGGAAACGGCACAAAACGCAACGTGGACACACCACATTTTCACAGTGAAAACGGACGCTTTTTTTGAAAACTGCCTAGCTGTAGATTTTGAACCCTAGCTCTGCCGGCACCTAGGGAAACCTAGCAAATCTATAAATTTTTTAAAACTAGACACCGGGGGAATCCAGGATGGGGTGACTTGTCTGGCTCTCACCAGGTTCTGTTACCCAGAATTCCTTGCAAACCTCAAAAGTTGTCAAAAAACACATTTTCCTCACATTTCTGTGGTGGAAAGTTTTGAAATCTGCGTGGATCCACAAAATTCCACCCACCCCGCATTCCCCAAAGTCTTCCAAGAAAAATGGTACCTCACTTGTGTGGGTAGGCCTAGTGCCCGTGACAGGAAATGGCCCAAAACGCAACGTGGACACACCACATTTTCACAGTGAAAACGGACCCTATTTTTGCAAAGTGCCTAGCTGTAGATTTTGAACCCTAGCTCTGCCGGCACCTAGGAAAACCTAGCAAATCTATACATTTTTAAAACTAGACATCCAGGGAAATCCAGGATGGGGTGACTTGTCTGGTTCTCACCAGGTTCTGTTACCCAGAATCCCTTGCAAACCTCAACTGTTGTAAATAAAAACACATTTTCCTCACATTTCTGTAGTGGAAAGTTCTGGAATCTGCGTGGATCCACAAAATTCCACACACCCCGCATTCCCTAAAGTCTTCCAAGAAAAATGGTACCTCACTTGTGTGGGTAGGCCTAGTGCCCGCGACAGGAACTGGCCCAAAACGCAACGTGGACACACCACATTTTCACAGTGAAAACTGACCCTTGTTTTGCAAAGTGCCTAGCTGTAGATTTTTAACCCTAGCTCTGCCGGCACCTAGGGAAACCTAGCAAACCTATACATTTTTGAAAACTAGACACCCAGGGTAATCCAGGATGGGGTGACCTGTCTGGCTCTCACCAGGTTCTGTTCCCCAGAATCAGTTGCAAACCTCAAAAGTTGTGAAACAAAACAAATTTTCCTCACATTTCTGTGGTGGAAAGTTCTGGAATCTGCGTGGAACCACAAAATTCCACCCACCCCGCATTCCCCAAAGTCTACCAAGAACAATGGTAGCACACTTGTGTGGGTAGGCCCAGTGCCCGTGACAGGAAACGGCCCAAAACGCAACGTGGACACACCACATTTTCACAGTGAAAACTGACCCTTTTTTGCAAAGTGCCTAGCTGTAGATTTTGAACCCTAGCTCTGCCGGCACCTAGGGAAACCTAGCAAACCTATACATTTTTGAAAACTAGACACCCGGGGAAATCAAGGATGGGGTGACTTGTCTGGCTCTCACCAGGTTCTGTTACCCAGAATTCCTTGCAAACCTCAAAAGCTGTCAAAAAAACACATTTTCCTCACATTTCTGTGGTGGAAAGTTTTGGAATCTGCGTGGATCCACTCAATTCCACCCACCCCGCATTCCCCAAAGTCTTCCAAGAAAAATGGTACCTCACTTGTGTGGGTAGGCCTAGTGCCCGCGACAGGAAATGGCCCAAAACGCAACGTGGACACACCACATTTTCACAGTGAAAACGGACCCTTTTTTGCAAAGTGCCTAGCTGTAGATTTTGAACCCTAGCTCTGCCGGCACCTAGGGAAACCTAGCAAACCTATACATTTTTGAAAACTAGACACACAGGGGAATCCAGGATGGGGTGACTTGTCTAGCTCTCACCAGGTTCTGTTACCCAGAATCCCTTGCAAACCTCAAAAGTTGTCCAAAAAACACATTTTCCTCACATTTCTGTGGTGGAAAGTTCTGGAATCTGCGTGGATCCACAAAATTCCACCCACCCCGCTTTTCCTAACGTCTTCCAAGAAAAATGGTACCTCGCTTGTGTGGTTAGGCCTAGTGCCCGCGACAGGAAACGGCCCAAAACGCAAGGTGGACACACCACATTTTCACAGTGATAACAGACCCTTTTTTGCAAAGTGCCTAGCTGTAAATTTTGAACCCTAGCTCTGCCGGCACCTATGGAAACCTAGCAAACATATACATTTTTGAAAACTAGACACCCAGGAAATCCAGGATGGGGTGACTTGTCTGGCTCTCACCAGGTTCTGTTACCCAGAATTCCTCGCAAACCTCAAAAGTTGTCAAAAACAAATTTTCCTCACATTTCTGTGGTGGAAAGTTCTAGAATCTGCGTGGATCCACAAAATTCCACCCGCCCCGCATTTCCCAAACTCTTTAGAGAAAAATGGTATCTCACTTGTGTGGGTAAACCTAGTGCCAGCGACAGGAAACGGCATAAAACGCAACGTGGACACACCACATTTTCACAGTGAAAACGGACGCATTTTTGAAAACTGCCTAGCTGTAGATTTTGAACCCTAGCTCTGCCGGCACCTAGGGAACCCTAGCAAATCTATACATTTTTTAAAACTAGACACCGGGGAATCCAGGATGGGGTGACTTGTCTGGCTCTCACCGGGTTCTGTTACCCAGAATTCCTTGCAAACCTCAAAAGTTGTCAAAAAACACATTTTCCTCACATTTCTGTGGTGGAAAGTTTTGAAATCTGCGTGGATCCACAAAATTCCACCCACCCCGCATTCCCCAAAGTCTTCCAAGAAAAATGGTACCTCACTTGTGTGGGTAGGCCTAGTGCCCGTGACAGGAAACGGCCCAAAACGCAACGTGGACACACCACATTTTCACAGTGAAAACGGACCCTTTTTTTGCAAAGTGCCTAGCTGTAGATTTTGAACCCTAGCTCTGCCGGCACCTAGGGAAACCTAGCAAACCTATACATTTTTGAAAACTAGACACCCGGGAAATCAAGGATGGGGTGACTTGTCTGGCTCTCACCAGGTTCTGTTACCCAGAATTCCTTGCAAACCTCAAAAGTTGTCAAAAAACACATTTTCCTCACATTTCTGTGGTGGAAAGTTTTGGAATCTGCGTGGATCCACTCAATTCCACCCACCCCGCAGTCCCCAAAGTCTTCCAAGAAAAATGGTACCTCACTTGTGTGGGTAGGCCTAGTGCCCGCGACAGGAAATGGCCCAAAACGCAACGTGGACACACCACATTTTCACAGTGAAAACTGACCCTTTTTTAGCAAAGTGCCTAGCTGTAGATTTTGAACCCTAGCTCTGCGGGCACCTAGGAAAACCTAGCAAATCTATACATTTTTTTAAACTAGACACCCAGGGAAATCCAGGATGGGGTGACTTGTCTGGTTCTCACCAGGTTCTGTTACCCAGAATCCCTTGCAAACCTCAACTGTTGTAAAAAACAAAACAAATTCCTCACATTTCTGTGGTGGAAAGTTCTGGAATCTGCGTGGATCCACAAAATTCCATGCACCCCGCATTCCCCAAAGTCTTCCAAGAAAAATGGTACCTCACTTTTGTGGGTAGGCCTAGTGCCCGCGACAGGAACTGGCCCAAAACGCAACGGGGACACACCACATTTTCACAGTGAAAACGGACCCTTTCTTTGCAAAGTGCCTAGCTGTAGATTTTGAACCCTAGATCTACCAGCACCTAGGAAAACCTAGCAAACCTATATATTTTTGAAAACTAGACACCCAGGGGAATACAGGATGGTGTGACTTGTCTGGCTCTCACCAGGTTCTGTTACCCAGAATCCCTTGCAAACCTCACAAATTGTCAAAAAAAACACATTTTCCTCACATTTCTGTGGTGGAAAGTTCTGGAATCTGCATGGATCCACAAAATTCCACCCACCCCGCTTTCCCTAAAGTCTTCCGAGAAAAAATAGTGCCTCACTTGCGTGGGTAGGCCTAGTGCCCGCGACAGGAAACGGCCCAAAACGCAACGTGGACACACCACATTTTCACAGTGAAAACTGACCCTTTTTTTGCAAAGTGCCTAGCTGTAGATTTTTAACCCTAGCTCTGCCGGCACCTAGGGAAACCTAGCAAACCTATACATTTTTGAAAACTAGACACCCAGGGTAATCCAGGATGGGGTGACTTGTCTGGCTCTCACCAGGTTCTGTTCCCCAGAATCAGTTGCAAACCTCAAAAGATGTGAAAAAAAACAAATTTTCCTCACATTTCTGTGGTGGAAAGTTCTGGAATCTGCGTGGATCCACACAATTCCACCCACCCGCATTTCCCAAACTCTTTAGAGAAAAATGGTATCTCACTTGTGTGGGTAAACCTAGTGCCAGCGACAGGAAACTGCACAAAACGCAACGTGGACACACCACTTTTTCACAGTGAAAACGGACGCTTTTTTTGCAAACTGCCTAGCTGTAGATTTTGAACCCTAGCTCTGCCGGCACCTAGGGAAACCTAGAAAATCTATACATTTTTTAAAACTAGACACCGGGGCAATCCAGGATGGGGTGACTTGTGTGGCTCTCACCAGGTTCTGTTACCCAGAATTCCTTGCAAACCTCAAAAGTTGTCAAAAAACATATTTTCCTCACATTTCTGTGGTGGAAAGTTCTGGAATCTGCATGGATCCACAAAATTCCACCCACCCCGCTTTCCCTAAAGTCTTCCGAGAAAAAATAGTGCCTCACTTGCGTGGGTAGGCCTAGTGCCCGCGACAGGAAACGGCCCAAAACGCAACGTGGACTCACCACATTTTCACAGTGAAAACTGACCCTTTTTTTGCAAAGTGCCTAGCTGTAGATTTTTAACCCTAGCTCTGCCGGCACCTAGGGAAACCTAGCAAACCTATACATTTTTGAAAACTAGACACCCAGGGTAATCCAGGATGGGGTGACTTGTCTGGCTCTCACCAGGTTCTGTTCCCCAGAATCAGTTGCAAACCTCAAAAGTTGTGAAAAAAACCAAATTTTCCTCACATTTCTGTGGTGGAAAGTTCTGGAATCTGCGTGGATCCACACAATTCCACCCACCCGCATTTCCCAAACTCTTTAGAGAAAAATGGTATCTCACTTGTGTGGGTAAACCTAGTGCCAGCGACAGGAAACTGCACAAAACGCATTGTGGACACACCACATTTTCACAGTGAAAACGGACGCTTTTTTTGCAAACTGCCTAGCTGTAGATTTTGAACCCTAGCTCTGCCGGCACCTAGGGAAACCTAGAAAATCTATACATTTTTTAAAACTAGACACCGGGGGAATCCAGGATGGGGTGACTTGTCTGGCTCTCACCAGGTTCTGTTACCCAGAATTCCTTGCAAACCTCAAAAGTTGTCAAAAAACATATTTTCCTCACATTTCTGTGGTGGAAAGTTTTGGAATCTGCGTGGATCCACAAAATTCCACCCACCCCGCATTCCCCAAAGTCTTCCAAGAAAAATGGTACCTCACTTGTGTGGGTAGGCCTAGTGCCCGTGACAGGAAACGGCCCAAAACGCAACGTGGACACACAACATTTTCACAGTGAAAACGGACCCTATTTTTGCAAAGTGCCTATCTGTAGATTTTGAACCCTAGCTCTGCCGGCACCTAGGAAAACCTAGCAAATCTATACATTTTTTTAAACTAGACACCCAGGGAAATCCAGGATGGGGTGACTTGTCTGGTTCTCACCAGGTTCTGTTACCCAGAATCCCTTGTAAACCTCAACTGTTGTAAAAAAAAAAACACATTTTCCTCACATTTCTGTGGTGGAAAGTTCTGGAATCTGCGTGGATCCACAAAATTCTACGCACCCCGCATTCCCCAAAGTCTTCCAAGAAAAATGGTACCTCACTTTTGTGGGTAGGCCTAGTGCCCGCGACAGGAACTGGCCCAAAACGCAACGGGGACACACCACATTTTCACAGTGAAAACGGACCCTTTCTTTGCAAAGTGCCTAGCTGTAGATTTTGAACCCTAGCTCTACCAGCACCTAGGAAAACCTAGCAAACCTATACATTTTTGAAAACTAGACACCCAGGGGAATACAGGATGGTGTGACTTGTCTGGCTCTCACCAGGTTCTGTTACCCAGAATCCCTTGCAAACCTCACAAATTGTCAAAAAAAACACATTTTCCTCACATTTCTGTGGTGTAAAGTTCTGGAATCTGCATGGATCCACAAAATTCCACCCACCCCGCTTTCCCTAAAGTCTTCCGAGAAAAAATAGTGCCTCACTTGCATGGGTAGGCCTAGTGCCCGCAACAGGAAACGGCCCAAAACGCAACGTGGACACACCACATTTTCACAGTGAAAACTGACCCTTTTTTTGCAAAGTGCCTAGCTGTAGATTTTGAACCCTAGCTCTGCCGGCACCTAGGGAAACCTAGCAAACCTATACATTTTTGAAAACTAGACACCCGGGGAAATCAAGGATGGGGTGACTTGTCTGGCTCTCACCAGGTTCTGTTACCCAGAATTCCTTGCAAACCTCAAAAGTTGTCAAAAAAACACATTTTCCTCACATTTCTGTGGTGGAAAGTTTTGGAATCTACGTGGATCCACTCAGTTCCACCCACCCCGCATTCCCCAAAGTCTTCCAAGAAAAATGGTACCTCACTTGTGTGGGTAGGCCTAGTGCCCGTGACAGGAAACGGCCCAAAACGCAACGTGGACACACGACATTTTCACAGTGAAAACGGACCCTTTTTTTGCAAAGTGCCTAGCTCTGCCGGCACCTAGGAAAACCTAGCAAATCTATACATTTTTGAAAACTAGACACCCAGGGAAATCCAGGATGGGGTGACTTGTCTGGCTCTCACCAGGTTCTGTTACCCAGAATCCCTTGCAAACCTCAACTGTTGTAAAAAAAAACAAATTTTCCTCACATTTTTGTGGTGGAAAGTTCTGGAATCTGCGTGGATCCACAAAATTCCATGCACCCCGCATTCCCTAAAGTCTTCCAAGAAAAATGGTACCTCACTTGTGTGGGTAGGCCTAGTGCCCGCGACAAGAAGTGGCCCAAAACGCAACGTGGACACACCACATTTTCACAGTGAAAACGGACCCTTTCTTTGCAAAGTGCCTAGCTGTAGATTTTGAACCCTAGCTCTACCAGCACCTAGGGAAACCTAGCAAACCTATACATTTTTGAAAACTAGACACCCAGGGGAATACAGGATGGTGTGACTTGTCTGGCTCTCACCAGGTTCTGTTACCCAGAATCCCTTGCAAACCTCAAAAGTTGTCCAAAAAAACACCTTTTCCTCACATTTCTGTGGTGGAAAGTTCTGGAATCTGCGTGGATCCACAAAATTCCACCCACCCCACATTCCCCAATGTCTTATGAGAAAAATGGTACCTCACTTCTGTGGGTAGGCCTAGTGCCCGCAACAGGAAACGGCCCAAATCGCAATGTGGACACACCACATTTTCACAGTGAAAACGGACCCATTTTTTTGCAAAGTGCCTAGCTGTAGATTTTGAACTCTAGCACTGCCAACACCTAGGGAAACCTAGCAAACCTAAACATTTTTTTAACTAGACACCCAGGGTAATCCAGGATGGGGTGACTTGTCTGGCTCTCACCAGGTTCTGTTACCCAGAATCCCTTGCAAACCTCAAAAGTTGTCCAAAAAAACACATTTTCCTCACATTTCTGTGGTGGAAAGTTCTGGAATCTGCATGGATCCACAAAATTCCACCCACCCCGCTTTCCCTAAAGTCTTCCGAGAAAAAATAGTGCCTCACTTGTGTGGGTAGGCCTTGTGCCCGCGACAAGAAACGGCCCAAAACGCAACGTGGACACACCACATTTTCACAGTGAAAACAGACCCTGTTTTTGCAAAGTGCCTAGCTGTAGATTTTGAACCCTAGGTGTGCCGGCACCTAGGGAAACCTAGCAAACATATACATTTTTGAAAACTAGACAACCAGGGAAATCCAGGATGGAGTGACTTGTCTGGCTCTCACCAGGTTCTGTTACCCAGAATCCCTTGCAAACCTCAAAAGTCGTAAAAAAAAATACATTTTCCTCACATTTCTGTGGTGGAAAGTTCTGGAATCTGCGTGGATCCACAAAATTCCACCCACCCCACATTCCTCAATGTCTTCTGAGAAAAATGGTATGTCACTTGTGTGGGTAGGCCTAGTGCCCGCGACAGGAAACGGCCCAAATCACAATGTGGACACACCACATTTTCACAGTGAAAACGGACGCTTTTTTTGCAAAGTGCCTAGCTGTAGTTTTTGAACCCTAGCTCTGCCGGCACCTAGGGAAACCTAGCAAACCTATACATTTTTGAAAACTAGACACCCAGGGGAATCGAGGATGGGGTGACTTGTCTGGCTCTCACCAGGTTCTGTTACCCAGAATCCCTTGCAAACCTCAAAGATTCTACAAAAAACCATATTTTTCTTACATTTCTGTGGTGGAAAGTTCTGGAATCTGCTCGGATCCACAAAATTCCACCCACCCCGCTTTCCCTAAAGTCTTCCGAGAAAAATGGTACCTCACTTGTGTGGGTAGGCCTAGTGCCCGCGACAGGAAACGGCCGAAAACGCAACGTGACACACTACATTTTCACAGTGAAAACAGACCCAGTTTTTGCAAAGTGCCTAGCTGTAGATTTTGAACCCTAGCTCTGCCGGCACCTAGGGAAACATAGCAAACCTACACATTTTTGAAAACTAGACACCCAGGGAAATCCAGGATGGGGTGACTTGTCTGGCTCTCACCAGGTTCTGTTACCCAGAATCTCTTGCAAACCTCAAAAGTTGTAAAAAAAACACGTTTTCCTCACATTTCTGTGGTGGAAAGTTTTGGAATCTGCGTGGATCCACAAAATTCCACTCACCCCGCATTCCCCAAAGTCTTCCGAGAAAAATGGTACCTCACTTGTGTGGGTAGGCCTAGTGCCCGCGACAGGAAACGGCCCAAAACGCAACGTGACACACCACATTTTCACAGTGAAAACAGACCCAGTTTTTGCAAAGTGCCTAGCTGTAGATTTTGAACCCTATCTCTGCCGGCACCTAGGGAAACCTATCAAACATATACATTTTTGAAAACTAGACACCCAGGGAAATCCAGGATGGGGTGACTTGTCTGGCTCCCACCAGGTTCTGTTACCCAGAATCCTTTGCAAACCTCAAAAGTTGTCATAAAAAACACATTTTCCTCACATTTCTGTGGTGGAAAGTTCTGGAATCTGCGTGGATCCACAAAATTCTACCCTCCCCGCATTTCCCAAAGTCTTCTACGAAAAATGGTACCTCACTTGTGTGGGTAAGCCTAGTGCCAGCGACAGGAAACGGCCCAAAACGCAACGTAGACACACCACATTTTCACAGTGAAAAACGACCCTTTTTTTGCAAAGTGCCTAGCTGTAGATTGTGAACCCTAGCTCTGCTGGCACCTAGGGAAACCTAGCAAATCTATACATTTTTGAAAACTAGACACCCGCGGAATCCAGGATGGGGTAACTTGTCTGGCTCTCACCAGGTTCTGTTACCCAGAATCCCTTGCAAACCTCAAAAGTTATTAAAAAAAAACACATTTTCCTCACATTTTTGTGGTGGAAAGTTCTGGAATCTGTGAGAATCCACAAAATTCCACCCACCCCGCATTCCCCAAAGTCTTCCAAGAAAAATGGTACCTCACTTGTGTGGGTAGGCCTGGTGCCCGTGACAGGAAACGGCCCAAAACGCAACGTGGACACACCACATTTTCACAGTGAAAACGGACCCTTTTTTTGCAAAGTGCCTAGCTGTAGATTTTGAACCCTAGCTCTGCCGGCACCTAGGGAAACTTAGCAAACCTACACATTTTTGAAAACTAGACACGCAGGGAAATCCAGGATGGGGTGACTTGTCTGGCTCTCACCAGGTTCTGTTACCCAGAATCTCTTGCAAACCTCAAAAGTTGTAAAAAAAACACGTTTTCCTCACATTTCTGTGGTGGAAAGTTTTGGAATCTGCGTGGATCCACAAAATTCCACTCACCCCGCATTCCCCAAAGTCTTCCGAGAAAAATGGTACCTCACTTGTGTGGGTGGGCCTAGTGCCCGCGACAGGAAACGGCCCAAAACGCAACGTAGACACACCACATTTTCACAGTGAAAAACGACCCTTTTTTTGCAAAGTGCCTAGCTGTAGATTGTGAACCCTAGCTCTGCTGGAACCTAGGGAAACCTAGCAAATCTATACATTTTTGAAAACTAGACACCCAGGGAAATCCAGGATGGGGTAACTTGTCTGGCTCTCACCAGGTTCTGTTACCCAGAATCCCTTGCAAACCTCAAAAGTTGTAAAAAAAAAACACATTTTCCTCACATTTTTGTGGTGGAAAGTTCTGGAATCTGTGTGAATCCACAAAATTCCACCCACCCCGCATTCCCCAAAGTCTTCCGAGAAAAATGGTACCTCACTTGTGTGGGTAGGCCTAGTGCCCGCGACAGGAAACGGCCCACAACGCAACGTGACACACCACTATTTCACATTGAAAACAGACCCAGTTTTTGCAAAGTGCCTAGCTGTAGATTTTGAACCCTATCTCTGCCGGCACCTAGGGAAACCTAGCAAACATATACATTTTTGAAAACTAGACACCCAGGGAAATCCAGGATGGGGTGACTTGTCTGGCTCCCACCAGGTTCTGTTACCCAGAATCCTTTGCAAACCTCAAAAGTTGTCATAAAAAACACATTTCCCTCACATTTCTGTGGTGGAAAGTTCTGGAATCTGCGTGGATCCACAAAATTCTACCCTCCCCGCATTTCCCAAAGTCTTCTGCGAAAAATGGTACCTCACTTGTGTGGGTAAGCCTAGTGCCAGCGACAGGAAACGGCCCAAAACGCAACGTAGACACACCACATTTTCACAGTGAAAAACGACCCTTTTTTTGCAAAGTGCCTAGCTGTAGATTGTGAACCCTAGCTCTGCTGGCACCTAGGGAAACCTAGCAAATCTATACATTTTTGAAAACTAGACACCCGGGGAATCCAGGATGGGGTAACTTGTCTGGCTCTCACCAGGTTCTGTTACCCAGAATCCCTTGCAAACCTCAAAAGTTGTAAAAAAAAAACACATTTTCCTCACATTTTTATGGTGGAAAGTTCTGGAATCTGTGTGAATCCACAAAATTCCACCCACCCCGCATTCCCCAAAGTCTTCCAAGAAAAATGGTACCTCACTTGTGTGGGTAGGCCTGGTGCCCGTGACAGGAAACGGCCCAAAACGCAACGTGGACATACCACATTTTCACAGTGAAAACGGACCCTTTTTTTGCAAAGTGCCTAGCTGTAGATTTTGAACCCTAGCTCTGCCGGCACCTAGGGAAACATAGCAAACCTACACATTTTTGAAAACTAGACACCCAGGGAAATCCAGGATGGGGTGACTTGTCTGGCTCCCACCAGGTTCTGTTACCCAGAATCCTTTGCAAACCTCAAAAGTTGTCATAAAAAACACATTTTCCTCACATTTCTGTGGTGGAAAGTTCTGGAATCTGCGTGGATCCACAAAATTCTACCCTCCCCGCATTTCCCAAAGTCTTCTGCGAAAAATGGTACCTCACTTGTGTGGGTAAGCCTAGTGCCAGCGACAGGAAACGGCCCAAAACGCAACGTAGACACACCACATTTTCACAGTGAAAAACGACCCTTTTTTTGCAAAGTGCCTAGCTGTAGATTGTGAACACTAGCTCTGCTGGCACCTAGGGAAACCTAGCAAATCTATACATTTTTGAAAACTAGACACCTGGGGAATCCAGGATGGGGTAACTTGTCTGGCTCTCACCAGGTTCTGTTACCCAGAATCCCTTGCAAATCTCAAAAGTTGTAAAAAAAACCATTTTCCTCACATTTCTGTGGTGGAAAGTTCTGGAATCTGGGTGGATCCACAAAATTCTACCCACCCCGCATTCCCCAAAGTCTTCCGAGAAAAATGGTACATCACTTGTGTGGGTGGGTCAAGTACCCGCGACAGGCAAGGGCCCAAAACCTATTGAGGCGACATCAAAATTACCTATCACAAAACAACCTGGTTTTGCAAGGGGGGTCCCATAAGTTTTTGGCCCCGGGCTCAGCGGCCATCTAGCGAAACCAACCAAACCCACACATTTCTGAAAACTAGACACCCGGGGAGTCCAGCAAGGTATGGCTTGCATGGGTCCCCCAACAATTCCCTACCCAGAATGCTCTGCAAACCTCAAATTTTGTAGATCCCATGCGAAAATGTATGAAAAAAGTGATTTTTTCAGCTAAATTTGAGGTTTGCAGGGGATTCTGGGTAGGGAAACATTGGGGGATCCACACAAGCCATACCTCATTGGACTCCCCAGGCTGTCTTGTTTTCAGAAATATGTGGGTTTGGTAGGTTTCCCTAGATGGGGGCGATCCCGGGGTAATTTTTTATTTCGCCTCAATAGGTTTTGGGCCCTTGCCTGTCGCGGGTACTTGACCCACCCACGCGAGTGAGATACCATTGTTATCCGGAGACCTGGGGGAATGCTGGGTGGTAGGAAATTTGTGGATCCATGCAGATTCCAGAACTCTCCCACTCAGAAATTTGAGAAAAAGTGATTTTTCCAGCTAAATTTGAGGTTTGCAGGGGACTCTGGGTAGGAAAATGTTGGGGGACCCACGCAAGCCATACCTTGCTGGACTTCCCCGGGTGTCTAGTTCAGTATATAACATTTTATTAACAAGAGATTTCACAAAAATGAAATGCACTGTCAATAATTGAAAGAACAAAAAACTGAACCAGTGACTCACAGCTCGTGAGCTGTAAAGCCGCGTCAATGCCCCAACCGCTTTACAGGCCATTCACACACCTTTCGTACGTGATACACACAAGACCATTCACTCCACCAGGCACGAAACCAACACATTACAACATTCACAAAAAGGGACAAGGTACACCCTGCTTGAGAAAGACAGAAAAGACAAATATTATGCACAACCATCTATTCCTCAAGCACACATACATACCGGTTGGATTTGGCACGAGGGTGAGTGATGGTTCAGTATATACAATTGTATTAACAAGAGATTTCACAAAAATGAAATGCACTGGTAATAATTGAAAGGACAAGAAACTGAACCATTGACTCACAGCTCGTGAGCTGTAAAGCCACGACAAGGCACCAACCTCTTTACAGGCAATTCATACACCTTTCATACGTGTGACACATACAAAACCATTCACACCGCCAGCCGCGGGCCCATTACATTACAACACTCACACCAGCAGACAGCGCCATTCAAGGGCCCATCATTTTCACACGCCCACATTCCTGACACATCAACCACACCAGCTGATGGATTACGTGGACTGGCGTTTGACTAGCAGTGTGTGTAGTGATCAGCAGCAAGTCACTACTCACTCACTGCCAGTCAAGCGCCAGTCCACGCACACCACCAGCCAAGCGCCAGTCCACGCACACCGCCAGCCGAGCGCCAGTCGACACACACCACCAGCCAAGCGCCAGTCCACGCACACTGCCAGCCAAGCGCCAGTCCACGCACACCGCCAGCCAAGCGCCAGTCCATGCACACCACCAGCCAAGCGCCAGCCTACACATACCGCCATCACATTTAGGGGTTTTTTAATACAAAAAATAAAACACAAACAAATTGTAAATAGATCCAAATCTACTAACACAAAATCTGAAACTAAATACATTGCACAAATGCCAACCTTGAAACTGAACAAAAAATATAAAACAATACAGACCAGGCAGTTCACTTTACCACTCATGGATGCTCCCAAAAATTATTTTGCGTGTGGTACATTCTAAAACAAGCAGGCACACACAGCGCAGGGTTAGAAGGACACTCGGGCAGTACATACGAGTCTCCTTCCGCGTACCTCTTCGCCAACAGACTCTACATCTCCTACTGGGAAAGTCTTTTGAGGGCATAGGAGGAATGTGATCAGGAAAGTGGCGATCTTTCAATCTAGCCACATCCTCCACCACTCCAACTCTAGGAACACTTGCCTGTTCCACTACAACAAGGCTGCCTATTACAGACTCCTGGAACTTAGCAAAAGTCATCTTGAATACAACAAAAGCATTAAAGATTGACAAACAGAAAAGATGGATAGCCAACTTCTTATACCAAATGTAAGCCTTACGAAGAGCGGTGTAAGGTTCCAATCTATGATCTACTCTATCAACACCACCCATGTGCCTATTATAGTCTAAAATGCACACAGGTTTGCGCGCTTCAGCAACCTGACCCCAAACAGTCACAGGTGAAGTGCTTTCATCATGGATGGTAGTCAGCATGTACACATCTCTCCTGTCTGAAAACTTCACAGCTAGAAGTTCCTCGCTACGCAACTCACTGCACTGTCCCCACACAAGCTTTTGACAAACAGGTTCTTTTGGGAAACCTTTACGGTTAGAGTGGATTGTGCCACAAGCAACAGTGTCCACTTTGACCAATTCCCTGAACAACTGCACACCAGTGTAGAAGTTATCTACATATAAATGGTGACCTTTGTTAAAAAGTCCTCTACCAAGTTCCCACACAATTTTCTCAGTCACTCCAAAAGTGGACGGACAACCAGGGGGGTTAATCCTGGAATCCTTACCGGTGTACACCCTGAAATTAGAGACATATCCAGTCCTACTGTCACACAGCATATACATCTTAATTCCATAGCGTGCCCTCTTACTAGGAATGTATTGCCTAAAAACCAAGCGGCCCTTGAACAAGACCAAAGACTCATCTACTGCTATTCCCTGGAGCATAGATCTCAGAAAATCGATCTACAAAGTGATCAATGACAGGCCGAATCTTAAAAAGACGGTCACAATCAGGGTGATCTTGTGGCAACGCTAAACCATTATCGACAAAATGCATTATCCGAAGCAGAAGCAAATACCTATCATGACTCATGACTGCCGGAAATATAGCCGTTGCAATCAAGGGACTAGTAGACCAATATGAAGACATTGATGGCTTCCTTAGCAAGCCCATCAAAAAAGTTAACCCCAAGAACTTCTTCAACTCATCCAGATTTGTGGGAGCCCAGCGGGTAGCTCTAGAGTGGGGCCTAAGGCTGGCACTGTTGTCTCTCAAATACTGTTCAGCATACAAATTAGTCTGCTCAACAACCTCTGCCAAAAATACATCGTCCATAAACAACTGAAAAAAATGTATCGGCAAAAAGTTTTCAGCATTTACTCTACACCCTTGAACACCAGTAAAGTCTGGCAATGCCGGCTGCACCATGCCTGGGGCAATCCAGAGGTCAGCACTTCCAACGGGAAGACTTGCAGCCCCAGGCTGCAGCCCAGATGCCTCTTGCTGCACTATCGGCACATCAATGTTCTCCTCTAAAACTGGCACTTCATCCGCACTAAGAGTAGCTTCATCTGCACTGAGAGTAGCTTCATCATCCGATGATTCCTTGTGGACAGAAAACTCACTGCTTGAATCTTCCACTCTCTCCTCTGCCTCAGATGCAGAGTCAGTCTCTGAACCATGGTCAGAGGAAGACTCAAAAAGCATACCAACAACCTGCTGAGCAGTAATCCTGCGGCTAGCCATTATCCTTACTAAGAAAGAAGACTGCACAAACAAGTGAACAACAACCAACACTGTGCAAAATAAGTAAGTAAAAAAAATGTGTGCCTTTATCACAAAGATCTATATACTCAAAAACAATACGATTCACTTGAAAGAGACAGCTACACTCACCAGCACCTACTCTACAGAGGCACAGCAAAAACCAACGATATCCCACTAGAGAGAAAAAAACAAAACCAATTACTCACAAGACAACAAAATACACATCAAGCACAAATGCAAAACGTTTTCCACACTCAATAAAACAGAAGCTAAACATTCAGCTATTATTACACCATTTACAAAAAGACATTCATGCAGGGAAATGAAACTCATTTAGAGTAAATAGTACAAAAAAAATTTCTTACCAAACACATGCAACTACACACACCGCAGAACCACCAGTGACTAAACCGCAACCTGGAACGTCAGTCAAAAGCCTCAAACTAGAATAAAAAGGAGAAGTAAAACATTACAATCGCAATTCACAAGAAATAAAACAGTTAACAATATAACACGCTATGTCACTACTCAAAAGGCCAATCTACCACCAAGGGGGACAGAAAAACAGCCCAAAAAAATAAATGCCTGGCTTTAGTGGGGTTTTCCACCCCCCTGGGGACAGAAAGGCCAAAAAACCGGGCTGATCTGTCCCCAGGGGGGGTAGAAAATACATTAACAAATTTTACTCCCCCTTTGAAGCAACCCTTGCCCAAGGGGTCGCTTCCATTAAAAAAAACAATCACTAGATTCAGGGATTGTGGCTGTTTTCTGCCCCCCCCCCCCCGGGGGCAAATTGGCCAAAAAAATGGGCCAAACTGCCCCCGGGGGAAGCAGAAAACAGCCACTACTGCCCCCCAAAATGGGGTGCGATCCTTGCCCAAGGGATCGCCCCCAATTTAAATAATCCCTGGAACTAGCAGGTTTTTCTGCCACCCCCTGGGGGCAGAAAGGGCAAAAAACCCGGCCGATCTGTCCCCAGGCGGGGCAGAAAATACATTGGTAAATTTTACTCCCCCTTGGAAACGACCCTTGCCCAAGGGGTCGCTTCCATTAAAAAAAAAATCCCCCCCAAAAAAATCACTGCATCCGTGATTGTTGCTGTTTTATGCTGGGGGCAGATTGGCCTAAAAAATGGGCCAACTGCCCCCAGGGGGAGCAGAAAACAGCCACAAGTGCACCAAAAACATTGGGTGCGATCCTTGCCCAAGGGATCACCCCCAATCCTAATTTAAATAATCCCTGGCTCTAGTGGGCTTTTCTGCCCCCCTGGGGGCAGAAAGGCCAAAAAACCAGCAGATCTGTCCCCAAGGGGGGCAGAAAGTCTGAAAAATATTGTGCCCCTTGAGGAAGCGACCCTTGCCCAAGGGGTCGCTTCCTTTAAATAAAAAAGAAATCCCTGGTGCCTAGTGGGGGCATTCCTGCTGCACGATCGCGACGCCATGCGCGATTGTGCAGCAGGAATGCCCTGCATTGAGACATCAGGGAGAGGAAAAACTCTTTCCTCTCCCCCAATGCCTCAATGCATCCCAATCCCCCACCCCATCGGAGCAAGGAAACTCACCTGTTTCCTGCTGGACGCCTGGAAGCAAATGGCTTCCAGTGCGTCCGGCTGCTCCTGATGACGTTGGCGCGCGCTGTGCGCGCTGACGTCATGGGATTGCCCGGGGGGTTCAGGGGTGGCAGCGGAAACTCTTCCGCTGCCATCCCCGTTTGTGGGGGCTAGATCGGCTACCCATGGGTGGAGCGCCAGCGCTTCCCCCATGGGTGGGTGCCATGACGGAGCGGTTCCGTCATGAGCACACGCCCACCATGGCTCATGACGGAACCGTTCCGTCATGAGCACCGAAGGGGTTAAAACCATTCAAATCTTTAAAACACATAGGGCCACATGCATCAAGCTTTTTTTCAGTCGCAAACGGGCTGATTCACAGAATCGGCCCGTTTGCGACCGGAAACAGGCCTTTTCCAATGCATCAAAGGCTTTGAATTCGCAAATTAGGTAATCCCAATTTATTACGATTACCTAAATTGTGAATGCATTTAGGGAATCGTAAATTGCGATTCCCTAAAGGCGATGCATCAAGCCTTACCTAAATGCAAACTGTGCATTTAGGAAACGCTAATTACCATCAACTTCAAGTTGATGGTAATTTACAAATTCTTTGAAAAATGCACAAAAGGGCATTTTTCAAGTGACATGGCGCACACACATGCCCTTAGGCCATGTGTGAGCGCCACATGTGCACACTTACCTTTTTGGGGGGTGCATCAGGGGGGGCCTTAGGCCCCATGCCACCCTTGGAATTGCATTTGCAATTTGCGATTACCAATTTGGTAATCGCACTTTGCGAATGTAATTCCCATTCATTCCTATGGGCCTATAGGCCCATAGGAATGAATGGAGTGACATTACCTAATAGCGAATTGCAATTTGAGAATCGCTATTAGGTAATGTTTAAGAATTGCAATTTATTCTGCGATTCCTACATGCATAAGGAATTGCGATTCCTAAATAGCGATTCCTTAAAAATCGCTATTTAGGAATGGCAGTTCCTTATGTTGATGGATGTGGCCCCTAGGTCCTAATTACGATGTGCGGTGGAGTCTTTCCAACTCACATCGTCAGTTTCACTTTCGACTGCCGCATTACAGTGCTGGCAGTCGAAAGTGAAACTGGACGTAATCAAGGAGCCCGTCAGCCAGTCGGAACCTGTATGTAATCCCTAAATGATGGCGTTTCCGCAGTCGGGATTACGATGTCGGTTTCCCACAGGCTTTCCAAGTCGGGATTTCTAATATGGAAAGCCTGTCGGAATGTGACTTTGGGGGCCACTAGCAGGGCCCCCTTCTCCCTGCGGCCTCTGGTTGGGGGCCGAGGGGGCATTAATGCCTGCCATGTGGTGCAGGGATTAATAGAAACTCCCATTTCTCTATGGGAACTTATGCTACAGCTGCTTTACGGTCGCAGCACAAGCTCCCATAGAGAAATGGGAGTATGCGAGCTCACCATGTATGGTCACATTGTAATAGAGGTGTCGGGACCGCCAACTGGCGGTCAGTCGTTCCTGAGACCGTAACAGTGTTGGGCAGACGTAAGTCCGTCCGACATCGTAATCAGCCCCATAGTATTTGTGCATCTAAAACAGGCAATTCATGCACACCAAGCATATGTCGGATGTTTAAACTTAAATAAAGTGGTTCTAAAAATATTAGACAGAGAAAGATCTCAGAATAGTTTAATCAGAGGTCGCAGATGTGCTGCATTTCAGCAGACACAGGGATTGCTGGTGAGGCGCTTTTAGCAGCCACCATGTCCATGAACTTCACAAAACTAATTGTAAGTCTGCAGTCTCTTTTCTCAAAGCAATGATCAATTGCATCCTGACATAAGCAAATGCTCGGCTCTGGAAATAATGGCTTGAGCCAAAATTGCCTTTCCAACGCAAATCCAGGGCAGGAGCACAATACACAGGCAAGTGATTCCTTCTGATAAGGACAGAAGCAGCAGGACTCTCCTGCCTTTGTAAGCTTCCATCTTTGGATTTCCCCACATCAAATAAGCTCATTCTCTGCATTAAAGCCCTTAATTTATTGGATTTTGACAAACGGAGTCGGCGATAGGGTTGCGAATTCGACTCCACAAAGGTCACTACTACAAACCAGTAGTGAGACTTAGATTTTAGTGTGAGAATGTCATTTTTTACTGACTAGTTTTTGATGGTCTTACATAAAAGGGTCTTGAAAGGGTCATATGATATGTTCAGAACCTAGGGGGTGGACATTTGTAGGTTGATAGGAGGTGTCCGCATTCCCTCTTGCCAGGGTGATGAAGATAGTCTGAACATCTCTTGGCCTAGATGAAATTTGAAAGTACGGCATCTGCTTGTTTTAATTTGAACCACAGTTTTAGTAATTTGGCCCCCTGTTTCAATATTTGGTCAGTGAGGCCAAATTCTAAACAATTCTGAGATTCCCTAGAGGAACTGGGCAACCAAAATATTTGTCAAAATAGATTTGAATGCTGCTGATTTAGCTAGTGCCCAAATTTGACAGGAAAGGCTTCCAGGCCATGTACGAGGGAAAGTAGAACCTTGGCTTTTATAACTTGAAATAGAGGAAATAATGAAGGGCCTGAGATAGCAGCTTTGTAAATGTAAATGTAGTAGTATTTGTATAGCGCCCGAATCGACCCCCGAAGGGGTATCTCAGGCGCTTGTACGCATACCGCTGTGGAACCCTTCCTGGCTTTTCCCTGTGAGATGCCCACTCCTGGGCACCCCCAAGGTGAAGCCTTGCAGCTATCCCTGTAGCTTGTTTTGCAGGGCTTCCTTGTAGAGACTGCAGACACCTTAGGCCTGAAACTCAATGCCAACATATTTATATGCAGTTGTCTTGTCGATGATGTGGTCTCCAAAATTCCACGACCAAGAGTGCCGCTTATGCAGTCTTGTAAAAGTGACTATTTTGCTTTTTACCTGGATTTAATTCTAGCCCATTGGTACTGCAGTATACAGACAAGTTGTTAAGTCAAAATTGCAGTTCAGTATCCACGAAGTCTAACAGAACTGTATCATCGGCATACTGCATAACACATAGCAGTTGATATTTAAGATTCGGAGGGCATGAGTTTGGATTAGTCAAAGCGGATGCTATGTCTGCAGTACATATGTTGAAGAGAATAGGTGCTAAAACCCATCCCTGCTTTAGCCCTTTGTTGATGAGGACTCTTTTGGACAGGGTGCCTTCCACACTTAGGGGCCGATTCCGATTCAGGCCGGAAAACATACCGACCGACTCGGTACGGGAATGTAGTCCGACCGACATGTACCTGCGCTGGCCGATCCGCGTAGTACGATGCAATGCATGTGTATTACGACCGACTCGTACGGAACACAAGCCAAATGACCGAACCGCACGGAAACCAGCTATCCGGCCGGGAAATCTACGCGAATCGAACCGACCGACACGCACCAGGAATGAACCCGACAGAAACGTGCCCGCGAACTCCGACCCGCGCTGTACGATGCAATGCGTGTAAAACAGACCGAGTCGCACGGAGCTCAAGCCGTACGACCGACACGCATACAAAACGGAGCTGAAGCAACCCAATACTCTGCAACCGACGCGTACGCCGCACATGAAACCCAGAAGAAAGACAGCTTGAAAGACTCGGAGAAGCTCGCACGAGCCAACTGCAGCGTCCTACTCGGTCAGAAGAATGTCTCCTACATGCCTAAAAACTACAAAGGAAAAAATACAAAAAAAAGGGCCAAACAAGCAATGACAAAGTCAATAAATACAGGGGGAAGAAAACATGGAACAAAGACACACCCACAACTCCACCCATATAAAGGCCACAAATCCCTACCATGATCCCTTGCAAATTCAACTGACCTGCCAGCACAGAACACCATCAGACAGCAACCACAGACACACTCACAACTCATCCATCACACAAGCCACACACCATTAGCACCTCCCAAATAGCACCCTCACATACACACAGCAAAACCGACACTCACCCACCCTCACTTGCACACTCACACACAATTCAATCACCACCACCACCCATCACCATGCCCCCAAAGAAGAATCCAAAGTTCCTAGACAGTGAATTGGAAGTCCTGGTAGATGAAATCCTCAGGGTAGAGCCACAGTTGTTTGGTACATTGGTCCAACAGACCCCCATGTCGCAGAAAACCAAGATGTGGGAGAGGATCGTCGGCAGGGTGAACGCACAATCACCATGTTTGCGCACAAAGGAAGACATCCAGAACAGGTGGTATGATGTGCGCAGGAGGGTCAAGGACCTACTCAAGAAGGATTACGCCTTGAGTCAGCACACCGGCAGTGGCCCTCCTGCCAAACCAGTATACCTCAGGCCCTGGGAGGAGAAGGTGCGGGCCATCCTACCACCAGAGAGCGTACATGGACTATCAAACATCCCAGAGCCTGGTGAATACACAACCAATATACCCAATATTGTGTGACAATACACACACATCACTGTCAAGGGGATAGTGAAACCATGCACCGTTAGCAAAGCCACAGTAACCAAAAGATAATCATCCCAAGATGTGCACGTTAGTTAGACAAACACAATACCTGTCATCTCATAGTGATATGTAACTGTGTCATGCCATGTACAAACCTAACAACAAATAGAGCAAGGCAGTGGCACAAATCTAACCAACAAACACTGCCAGATATTTTGCCACCACTAGAACACCACCTCACAGGGAAGCTCACTGAAAGGAAGGAATTGTGTGTATGCTGGTGAAGTGAGTCCAGCCAATAGCATGATGGAAGTAGTAGTCACAGATATTGGTCACCCTCACAATTGGCCCATCAATACCACTCTGAACCATGCTCACATCACAGGGAGTGGAAAAGAACTGACAAGATGGCTGACACTGGGTATTGCTGTGGGGAGCACAAGGCCCTGCTGGGAACTGTGCACCAACCAACAGCAGGACACCACTGCCTGACATCCTGAAAGCCAACTTGCACTCCCTGCAATGGAAGCACGTTCCATGGTGGGATAACTGGCTGGGTGGGAAGGAGGACTGACAGCTCTGACCATAGTTAACAGCAGCCTTTCTCACACACCCCCTTAACACAAACTCCACACAACTCAGCTGGGAGAATGCATTGCCTCACACTCTAATCAAATATCCCACAAAGAACTACCACACTGGGTTATGCTGTGTGAAGCACAGGGACACTATTGGGACTTGTAGCCAAACAAACGCCAGGACAACACTGTCAGCCATCCTGTCAGCAAAGGCACACTACCCCACAGGGAAGCAGAGTCAAAAGGAAGGAAGTATGGGCATGCTGGGAAGGGGTGTGTAGGCAATAGCATGATGGGAGTGGTAGTCACAGCTCAACATCCCCCACCCACATGGCCCAGCAAGCTCACACTGAAGCATGCACACCTCACAGGCAGTGAAAAGCCACTTCAAAGATGTCTGACACTGGCCTCAGCTGTGGAGAGCACAAGGCCCTGCTGGGAACTGGGCACCAACAAACAACAGGACCACACTGTCAGCCATCTTGCCATTGCTGTCACACTCACACACAGTGAAGTCGACTCAAAAGGAAGGAAGTATGGGCATGCTGGGAAGGGGGGTGTAGGCAATAGCATGATGGGAGTGGTAGTCACAGCTCAACATCCCCCACCCACATGGCCCAGCTAGCTCACACTGAAGCATGCACACCTCACAGGGAGTGAAAAGCCACTTCTAAGATGTCTGACAATGGTGCTCTGTTGTGGGGAGCACAAGGCCCTGCTGGGAACTGGGCACCAACCAACAGCAGGACACCACTGACTGACATCCTGACAACCAACTTGCACTCCCTGCAATGGAAGCACGTTTCATGGTGGGATGTCTGGCCTGGGGGAGGAGGAGTGCCAGCTCCGACTACAGCTACCAGCAGGCCCTTACACACACACCACTTCCACTAACTCCAAACAACACAACTGGGACCGTGCTCTACGAGTGAGTGAAAAGCCACTTCCAAGATGTCTGACAATGGCCTCAGCTGTGGGGAGCACAAGGCCCTGCTGGGAACTGTGCACCAACAAACAACAGGACCACACTGTCAGCCATCATGCCATTGCTGTCACAATCACACACAGTGAAGTCGACTCAAAAGGAAGGAAGTATGGGCATGCTGGGAAGGGGGGTGTAGGCAATAGCATTATGGGAGTGGTAGTCACAGCTCAACATCCCCCACCCACATGGCCCGGAAAGCTCAAACTGAAGCATGCACACCTCACAGGGAGTGAAAAGCCACTTCTAAGATGTTTGACAATGGTGCTCTGTTGTGGGGAGTACCAGGCCCTGCTGGTAACTGTGCACCAACCAACAGCAGGACACCACTGACTGACATCCTGAAAGCCAACTTGCACTCCCTGCAATGGAAGCACGTTCCATGGTGGGATATCTGGCTGGGTGGGAAGGAGGACTGACAGCTCTGACCATAGTTACCAGCAGCTTTTCTCACACCCCCCCTTAACACAAACTCCACACAACTCACCTGGGAGAAGGCATTGCCTCACACTCTAATTAAATATCCCACAAAGAACAACCACACTGGGTTATGCTGTGTGAAGCACAGGGACACTTTTGGGACTTGTAGCCAAACAAACGCCAGGACAACACTGTCAGCCATCCTGTCAGCACAGGCACACTACCTCACAGGGAAGCAGAGTCAAAAGGAAGGAAGTATGGGCATGCTGGGAACGGGGGTGTAGGCAATAGCATTATGGGAGTGGTAGTCACAGCTCAACATCCCCCACCCACATGGCCCAGCAAGCTCACATTGAAGCATGCACACCTCACAGGGAGTGAAAAGCCACTTCTAAGATGTCTGACAATGGTGCTCTGTTGTGGGGAGCACAAGGGCCTGCTGGGAACTGTGCACCAACCAACAGCAGGACACCACTGACTGACATCCTGAGAGTTAACCTGCACCCACTGCAAGGGTGGCATGCTTCATGGTGGGATAACTGGGCTGGTGGGAGAAGGAGGTCCGGATGTCAACCAAATACCACCAATGCTGGTCATGCACACACCTCAACATTCACATTGAAATGCTTCAGGTTGGCAGGACAATGTGCTACACCAATATCAACCTCTGACTGTGACAACTTAGGACAATGCAATGTACAGGCCCGCATCCAGAGGTACAGTCACAACTGTCAGGTGTTTGAACCATTGATGCCTGTAGAAACATAACATACATTGTGTGTCTCTTCCAAACACAGGTGATGATGGGGACACAGCAGCAGATGATGAGGAGTCCCTGTCCCAGGCTCCGGTGGCCCCTGAGTTCTCTGGTGTGGAACAGTCTCTGCCCTCCTTGGATGGCGAAGACCTACCTGGCACCTCCGGTGTGAGTCATCATGCAGCACCAGCAGGACCACCATCTGCACCCCCTGCACCCACTCCTCCAACATCTGCCAACACACAGACCACCCCCGCCAACACGGACAGACCAAGGACACAGAATGACAACAGCACAGGGACCCCGGCCCACCGTGAAGCAAAGGACAACAACCCCAGTACCAACCCCCAAGGGGGCCTAGGGTCACCTGTGCGTGCCACCGCAGGTCCCGCACGTGTGGCATGGGGTGGTGGGAGGGGTGGTAGGCAGAGGTCGCTGTTTGCAGAGGGGTCTGGACTGCATGATGAACCACAACTGGCACGCATTGCTGATGCGTACCAGAATAGCACCGGAGAGGTCAGCCAGGTAGTGGGGATCCTCAAGGACATTCAACAGCAGCAGGCTGCCCATCATGCCCGCTTGGACTCCCACATGTCCCGTGTGGAGACACACATGTCTGGCATGGAGTCCAAGTGGGACACATTGGAAGAACTGACAGCGGTGCAGAGGGACATATTGACATGCCTCCGCCAGATTAGCACCAACATGTCCACACCTCCCTGTGTGCCCACAACATCTGGTGCTGCAACAACTGCAACTGCCACAGGGAGGGAGGATGACTCTGGTGGAGAGTCCTCTGCACTGCAGCGGCCTGCATGTGAGGGTCCCCCCAGAAAGAAGAGGGGTCGTCCGAGGAAGGACAACTGAGAGGCAGATGGCCATATACATCCCCCAGGAACCCAACACCTGTTCTGGAAATTCTCCTTTGTGTGCAAACTGTTCACCCTGTTGAATGCAACCCAACTCTCCCACATGACATGGGGAGTTTAAGTTGGACTAATGTATCAGATGACTGTGGACTTTACTCAGGGCATTTCTGCTACCAACACTTCCAACTCATCTGGGAACTTTGGATTCCAATCCCAATGTACAGCACCCACCATCCTGTGCACTATCCTCACACATGTATGTAAATAAACTCACTAATACACCATACTTGCCTCTAGTGTGATTCCAACGTTGTTTTTGTCATGGAGATGATGATCTGCGAAATGACACTGTGCATGCTAACTGCTACAGCAAGTTCAACACCGTCATGTGAGTCATGTCGACGTGACACATATGAGGGAGACACACCACTAGGGCAACACAACACATACACACCAGGGCCATCTGACTCATCGCCTACACTGATGTTGCCAGGAAATACAGTGGAATGCACAGACACCACACCTATTCAGAGTCTGTGTTAACTAGCCCACAGGTGCAGTAAGCAAATGTCAGTCAGATGTGTGACCACAGACAACGCACATCCCAAAGTGAAGCACAGGTTTATTACACATTTGCAACATGTTGTTTCCACTACAGATGCAAGGTAATCCCACGTGGCAGTGGCCACACAGTCACCAAGTGTTGAAGAAATAAAGTCCAGGGGTGTGTGGCACATCACCTGTAGGGAAACGACTGCTTTCACCCTGGAAGTTGAATCATGGTGTCGGGGATCACAGTTGACCAAACAACTCTGAAAGTACCCTGTGAAGGACAGACATGACACACAGTCAAAAGCACTGAAGAACAGGACAGAACTGCAATACTCATGCCCAATACATGTCACAAGATACCTACACAAAAACAAGTTAGCATGTCAACACTGTTGGGGAGTACAGACTACCTGTAACGACACATCGCTGCACGCATCCAGTCAAGTAGCACATGGCCACACTCAAACAGCAACAGAGCACCACCAACACATATCATGCAAACTCAAATCATTGACATAACATCTCTGTATACTCACATTCATCTGAAGAAGTTGGTGATGAGCTGTGTGCGGACATCACCCTCATCATCATCATCATCACTGGCATCGTGGCCCAGGCCAGGATCCTCCACAGGTGGCGGACGTTGGTCATCGTCATCCAGGATGAGAGGCAACTCCTTCTGCACTGCCAGGTTGTGTAGCATGCAGCAGACGATGAAAATCTTGCACACCTTTGCAGGGGCATATGGGAGGGCCCCTCCTGTCTTGTCCAGGCAGCGAAAGCGGCTCTTCAGGAGACCAAATGTCTGCTCGATCACTCTCCTGGTCCGACCATGTGCCTCATTGTAGCGCATCTGGGCTGGTGTCACAGGGTTCCTGAGGGGTGTCAGCAACCACGGCATGTTGGGGTATCCGGAGTCACCTACATACAGACAATTGCACATTAGCTGAGTTGGAAAAGAGGGTGGAATACAACATTGCAGAACACACACAATGGTACAAAGTCAGTACACACCGACAAGCCAGGCACGCTGGTTCTGCATCTGTGACATCATCCTCGGGATGCGACTACTCCTCATCACGTAGGCATCGTGTGCAGAACCGGGGAAATGTGCACACACATGTGAGATGCTCATATCTGCAAGACATACCACCAGAGCATTGATAGAATGGTAATGTTTCCTGTTCCTGTATGCCTGCTCATGTGCCTGTGGTGGTACCAAAGCCACATGTGTCCCATCAATGGAGCCGATAACATGTGGCATCCTCCCCAGGGCATAGAAGTCACTCTTGACGTCAGTGAGTTGTTGACGTTTAGGGAAATAGATGTACCGGTTCAAGTATCTCAACATCGCCTCCAAAACATCGCGTAGCACACGGCTGAACATGGTCTGTGACATCCCACCAGCAGACGCCACAGTGTGTTGAAAGGTACCGGTGGAAAAGCAGTGTAGGGCTGCCATCACCTTCACCTTGGGGGTCAGCGCTGTAGGGTATGGCCGGCCAGGTTGCAAATGTGGGGCCAACTGCCCCGCCAATTCCTCAATCAGTGGCCTGTTGAAGCGGTACCGTCGGATGCAGTCACGTTCAACCATGGTTGCAAGGTCAGGGAATGGTCTATGGACAGCTGGTGCCCTGCAGTGCATAGGTGAACAAAGAAAGATTGTCAGTCACCCCACATATGTGGCATTGACCATACTCAATATCACATGATACATCATTATGAGACACAAGTACTTGATGTGTGTGCCGTTCTGTATGGACATATATGGCACCTACATGGCCAACATCTAACATCTCAGTTCAACATGTGTAGACAACAAGTTCCAGGTTGTGCTATGGGAAATCATTAGGCTGTGTCACAGTACCCATGTACTGCTGTCACGTTCCAAACACACACCACAGTGACAAGTGAGGACAGATGTGCCCCAGGCATCACAGCTCTTTGACAGGTAGATTC
The DNA here is from genome assembly GCA_963921515.1 of Calotriton arnoldi. Taxonomy (NCBI): domain Eukaryota; kingdom Metazoa; phylum Chordata; class Amphibia; order Caudata; family Salamandridae; genus Calotriton; species Calotriton arnoldi. The sequence goes on from CAWUFW010002309.1 coordinate 1,844,335, forward strand.
CCAGGGACCCTGTATTGCCACATGGACACTGGCATGGCATGGCGTATCATGTACACGTCAGCAAAACAACCATGACTCCCACAGGTAGTGGCCCCTGTTGCCTCTGCAGGACAGACATGGACGTCTGTGACACACACACGCACAACATCTAAGTCGATGCACAAACAACGTGGATGTGGAGACTCTCCCATTGTGCACATGGAATCAGAGACATCTGAAACACAACATGCACACAGACTGTGGAGGGCCATCACAATTGTGGCAATGGGTCACCCTGTGATGTACATACCATCCCACATGGGACTCAGGGTGTATGTGACATAACATACACAAACACAACCTGGAAATGTGACCATGCCACATGCTCTGAACTGAACAGTTGCACATCACAGTGGTCATGTGCACAACACACAAAGGATTCTGTCCCCATGAACACGTGCACAGCCTGGGAGTGGCTGCCCCCAAGTGCAACCCAACAAACCACATGTTGACCCCTATACACACACAGGTAATGCAGCCTTACATGCCTTAGGATAGAGTGTGGACAGGCTGTGGTGTTGTAGGTGTGCCCCTGAGTCCCTGGCAAGTAATTGTGGCTGGCATACGTTCACCAGAGACAACCATGGTGACATATGCGAGTGACTTGTACAGGAACGCGTCGTACAGCAATGGACCGATCCGTGTGCACGCATTGGCCATTGCATATGATGTGGACGGATGCGTGTTGTTCTCCGAAATACGCGTCGTACAGCAATGGACCGATCCGTGTGCACGCATTGGCCATTGGATATGATGTGGACGGATGCGTGTTGTGCTCCAAAATACGCGTCTTACCGCAACGGACCGATCCGTGTGCACGCATTGGCCATTGCATCTGACGTTGACGGATGCGTGTTGTGTTGTGAAATACGCATCGTACAGCAAAGGACCGATCCGAGCACATGCATTGGCTATGGACTGACATGTTAACGGACGCGTATTCGAAGCTTGTACGAGTCGGATGCAGTGAATTCAGTTGGCCACCCACAACAATGTTGCAAATTCATGGGGGTCATCAAGTTGAAATTTTGAAGGATGCTGTAGGCGTGTATAAGTGGTGCAATTCCATGGATTGGCCAGATTCAGAAGATGCAAACGACTTGGACCTATCACTTTGGACACATGGGACAGTATCTGCCTCTGCAGCACACATATAATGCTGGCTGTTCCCCTGAGAGCTCACTTGCCTGCACTACATGCTCCAGGACGACATCTGCCACTACCACTGCTGCTGTCTCTGCATCCTCTGGCTACTGCAATGGCACGTACTGTGGAGAGAGCCCCAGCCTTCAGCGCTGAGGAGAACCAGGCCCTGCTGGACAGCCTCCTTCCACAGTACAGCAAGCTGTATGGGACACCAGGGGAGCACGTGAGTGTGCTGTCCACTGCCTTACTAATTGTGCATGTTGTCTGACTAGCAAGACTTACAGTGTGTACACCAGTGGCTAGCATGCTCACTGAGTACTTGTCACCCCCCAAAGTGTACAGTTACATGCACTGAACAGGTATAGTGCAGTAACAGTGCATTCCAACAAGGTTTTACTTCCCAGGCAATGATACCATTTAGTAACTGCTGGACAACTGTTCATAGCCATAGTTGCACTACCTGTGTACATCATATGCCCCTGTGATTGAGACATGTATATCCAACTGTGTGATGCACGGATATGTTGCATGTGTATTAATGGCCTTTTCACTTTGTCATCCTCACAGGTTGATGCCCACCAGAAGCAGGAGATCTGGCTGACCATCGCCCGGTCAGTACGATCTGTGGGGGTCTACAGGCGCAGGATCCGCAACTGCCAGAAGAGGTGGCAGGACCTTCGTGGCTGGACCCGGAGGATCGCAAGGGTCCAGCTGAAGCTGTCACCTCCTCGCAGGAGGTGCGGACACCGGACCCTGACCCCCACATGCTCCAGATTCTGGTGGTGGTCTTCCCTGACCTGGATGGGCAGCTGAAGGCCAGACAGCAGAAAGGAGGGGGTAAGTGCTAGCCTCTTCTGGGTACTATGACTAACATGCTCTATGCACTCCTTTAGCCTGGTTCCACTTCCACAGTACGACTGTCTTGTCGTCCTGGACTCATGTCCCTCACTTGTGTCATGCCCCCTCCTCATCTGATACACAGATGTGGCCCTTACAGTCTGTGACTTAGGTCACTTGGGTACTGTGTACTTGCAGTTACCTGTGGTTCAAGTTGGGGACAGCATCAGTTACAGGAACTTTGTTGTGGGCTGCATGGGTGGTACAATTGCTCACACAATGCCTGTGATCTGACATGTACTCTGGGTATGGCTTTAATATGTGTTCCAATTGATGCTCTGACTCACCACATGTCTGTGGTATGTGCCACACACCCATGCTGCAGCAGAGACTAACGTAGGAGCATCAGGAGTATGTACATCATGTGTGTGACACATGCATAGCCACCTGCCTAGTGTTCAGGGTAATACCATGTTGCACATGGACCAGGACTGTGATGCCTACTCCGGACATCGAAGGCACTCTGTTCTCCCACTCCCGTGTGTCAGCATACATAATGGGCATTGTGAAGAGTGCACTCAGGTGTCTGCCTCTGTGTCACCGTGGTGTGGCCTTGCTTTTTGGACTCCTGGAGTGTTTTACAATTTGGGGTGGCCAGCCATCTGAGTTGTGACTAAAGGATCTGCACATTGGTTAATGCATAGGTCTCTGATCCCTTGACTGTGCACAATGGTGTATGTAACATTGAGGTGCCGGCAGCTTTGGTTCATTCTCATCAGACGGTGAAGTGCTCATGTGTATGGATTTGTGTTTGCAGTCACTCAAATGTCTCATTTGAATGACGTGGGATCATCTTAGTCCTCATGATGTGGGTGGCCAGGGGTGCACATGTGCACCTGTCAGCTACAGGGCTTGCATTCCCAAAACTTCCATGATTGGGACACAGTGCAGACTGGTGTTGTGTGTATGCACTGCCCCTGTGAAAGGAGACAGTTATGACTGACTTGCCAGACAGGCCTGTGCCATGACATTCAACTTGCAAAGGGTGATCCAGCAGTAGTGTGATATGTCCTGCATGCACACCATTGTTGCATTGTCTATCAGGACATGAGGACCTCATTGTGTCTGGTGATGGAACCAAAACCCGCATAGCGACAGAGACTCTGCCCATCACTTTTCCTGACACATGTACTGAGTCATTGGCAGGAGATGGCATGTGTTTGGAGTTACACATTTCCATATGTTCTCTTGGATATCCAACAACTGTGTATGTGGTGCATGTGTGCACATATGATTAGTGGCATCCAACAGGCACCAGACAGATGGGTGCATGGACAGGTAGGATATGAGTGGCATGAATGACTGTCAGGCAGACAATGGGCTTCTTCAAATCAGTGTCAGCACTTATTGCAATGTCTAGCGAATGATGGCAGTGCTTGCTCTGTGATGTGCTGTACTTACTGTGGTGTGTGTGGTCAGTACAGGTAACTAATGTTGCTCTGTTTATCCTGATTGTTTGCAGATACATCCACGGCCACAGGAGGAGACAGCTCCATGGACCAAGAGGAGCGGCAGAGCCAGACTGGGTCCACTGCAGAGGAGACCGAGGGACCCAGTGGCACGGAGGGTGAGGGGAGCCACACTGAGGAGACCTCAGCTACGACCACCTCGGCTGAGGAACACAGCACTTCCAGTGAGGACTCCCTTGTGGAGGCGGGTGTCAGAAGACCACGGACAAAATCTAGCAAGTCTGTCCCCGCCACCACCACCATCTCCACCCTCCCATCTGCTCCCATCCCACATGTCCGTGGAGGCTCCCGTGTAGGGGAGCGTGTCTCCTTCATGCCAGGCACCGCACCCCCTGCCTATGTCTCCCCTGCTGCCCTGAGTGTGGAGTCTGTGGACTTGCTGAAACAGATCCATGTAGGGCAGACATCAATGCTGAGTGTCCTCCATGCACACACGGGTCTGTTGACACAACTGGTGTCATTCATGGAGGGCATGTCATCTGGCATGTCTGCCCTACATCGGACCAATCAGTCCATGGCCTCCTCACTGATGGCAGCCGTGTCCCTCCTGCAACAGTCCCTCACCCCTCCTACCTCTGCCCCATCCACAATCCCCAGCACCCTACCTGTCCCAAGCACACACACACCGGCACAGGCACGCACCAGCACAGACACAAGCAGCACACAGACACACACGCCAAAATCCAGACGCACACGCACGCACAGTCAGGGGACTGATACCTCACTCACAGGGGATGGGGCCCAGACACACATACATGCATCCACGAGCACTGCGCAGTCCTCAGATACCTCTCCCTCCAAAACCCCTTCCCTTGCCTCACCTGCAACCCCCCCTCCCAGAAGCTCTTCCTCTGTGAGCTTGGCCTCTTCCCCACAGATCCATCTGACCCAATGTACAGGCGGAAGAGGCCACCACCACACACAGAGGGGAGTGCCCCTCACACCCGGACACCCTCCCCCAGGCACAGGCAGACTGAGGACCCCATTCGGAAGTCCCCCCGGACAAGGAAGGGCAAGACCCCACCACCACCACCACCACGCAGCTCCACCACCCAGTCTCTCTCCTCCATCCCCCAGGCCACCACTCCACAGGTTCCCCCGCCACACCCTGCCCCAGGTCCCCCCACACACCGATACCGCATCCCCAAACTGCTTAGGCCCTCCCCCCTACCACTTTCTCTTCCACCCCCAAGCCAGACGCTCGGCCTGTTTGTGCCACTGGTGTGGAGACCGGGTCCCCCCCTCTGTCCTGCCCACCTCATCTGCCCCCCCTTCCACTCCCTTGGAGTTATGCACTGCAGTGGAGTCCACAACCACACCGTCTGACTTGGGCACTGCAGTGGGGACCCAGTCAACCTCATCTGACCGGCCCACTGCAGTGGTGCCATCACCCACACCATCTGACTTGTGCCCTACAGTGGTGCCGGCCCCCACTGAGTCAGACACCTCCACTGCAGTTGCCGGTGACACTCCTGCACCCACCACCCCATCACTGCCTCCTTCTGGCATCCCCTGATCCTGTCCCTGCGGTGCCTGGCCTGCCCCTTGTATGCCCCTCCGAGGGGGATGTCCCCTGTCCGTACCAGTGCAGGCAAGCAATGGGTGACAAGTTGTCACATATCACCCTGTTCGGACTGTGTATGTGGACTGGCCATTGGCCTTAGTTTCTTTTGGACTTCAAATTTTTGTTTCACATTTGCTGAATAAAGCCTCTTTTTGTTTACTAGTGGTTTTTCTTTTGATGTACATGATGTAGATGAGTATCATCATGCATTTGCTGTTGCTATGGTGTTCAGATCAGGAAAATGAAGTGTTGCTGTGATGGACTCCATGTGGTCCATGGGATATGTGTCCTAATCTAGTCTGGATCCATAGCATCCTTTGCTGCAGTCTGAGGGTGTAATGTTCAGCATTTGACACAGGGATGTACGTTTTGCATTTGTAAATTAACATCTGTGGCTTACACTGATGCACATCTGGTGGGCTTACCACTGTTCAATGTTTCTCTTTCCCTGACTGTGTGCCCATCTCCACTGGACATGCAGTTTAGCACATCAATGTTGAAGGACTCATCTGTGTATACAGTGCAACTTGCTTGACACATGTTTTGGGTATATGCAGATGACTGAAGTGACACTCCCGTACCCAGGCTGATGTGAGCAGAGCCTTCAGTGTGTTGTAATTGTTGACTCACTGACCGAGTGTTCTGCTGACATGTTTGAGTCGTGCACAGACAAGGTTTGGCACAGCGGACCTTCCACAGGAGTGGAGTGCCCTCATGGCAGTCTGTAATCCTGTGACATTGCCTGGGCCTGTGTTGTGTGTTGTGTAAGCATGTCTGTGTGTGTTCCCTTCCCTTTTCCTACACAGGCTGTGTCCCTACGGATGTTCCTGTTTGTGATGCTTGCTGAGTTGTCCTGTGTTCACCCAGCATCTTAGACCTTGTTTCTCCGGGATGTGGGTGCATGGCAAACTAATGTTCATCAGGTTGTCATCCCTAGTTGTCTTTGTTGTCAAGGCTGGGGATGTGGGCAAACGCAGATGGGACACAGTCAGGATTCCCCTTGACACTTGTTGGTTACACAAGTCATGTAATTAACAGTTTGTGGTAGCTTTCAGTGATTGTGACACATTGTGTGTGTGACTGCTGCCACTCCTCAGGGTCAGAGCTGCAATGTTGGAAGTTGTCTACGTGTGTTCTTTGTGTGTCACCTTGGCTTCTTCATTGGTGTGTGACTGTGGCCGGGATCCCATTGATTGGGGTGGATTTCACATCATGCCCATGTACCGCGTACTGTGCAGTGTGTCAGACATTCACGAGTCTTGTTGACTGGCCATGTGTGATGGGTTTCTGCACCTTAGTTCCCACCACCACCCCTGGGATTGTCATGGGTGCATGTGCAATGTCACCAGTCCATGTGAGCTTCACTGCTGCACATTGGTGGAGATCAAGGTGTGTGGTGTTGAGTGTGTGCAAATATGAGTTGTTGCACGGCTAGACCCCTACCTCCATATTGGCCTTGGCTGACAGGCCGTGCTGATTGATTTGTGCTTGTGTAGGTGTGATGGTAGTTTGTTGCTCAGGACACATGGCTGTGGTTCACAGTGTGAACAACATCTACCTTTGTCATCACAGTGGGATTATCATGCAGGCTAGTGTCACCACAATGTGGGGTCCCTGGGTGTAGTGCTGTGGTGGGTCTGTCTCTTGCTGTGTTAGTTGCTGTTCCTACAAGCTTGTGTGACATGTGTAATTTGGGCTCCCTCTCATCTAACAATGCCTGATTGCCCACATAGGGGAATCCGATCCATAAGTTACTTTTGTATGGCACTGTATACACATCTGTGTAATTGGAATTCAGGCCTCCTCATGTGTTGTGTGGTTGCCTGGGGACACTGGCATCCCCCCCCCATCACCTGTTGTGTTTGATATGCAGTGTGAGGCTGCCTGTTTGTGTTTGTGCATCTGCACCGCTGCATTGGCATATCTTTAGTGTGCCATTGCCTCTATGTTGTTTGGAGGATTTCCCCTGCTGTCCCTGGGACTCCTAGGTCATCAGTCAGCACAATAATCATGGTTTGTATGTCCCATTGCTGCCATGGTATGGTATTTGTTCACCTCACATCTACAGTCTCCACAGGATATCTTCATTTGTGTGTCCATTAGTGCAGATATGTGGGTCTGCATTATGATGGTCACTTCTGGCATTGTGTAATTGATAAATGGAGACAATGTCAGCCTCTATGGGTGATGTTTGTCTGCACATGGCCAAGTATATGTTTTATTTGCACTGCACTGTTTGCCTCACCCAATCTATGTTGCTATGGGACACAACCACTACTTTGCCACTGATGTGTTTGTTGTTGTGTGACCAGGAATAATCCATGCTGTTTGGCAGTTGCAGCTTTTTCCATGACAACACTTACCTTTTGGTAACTGTGATGATGGGGGTTTAGACCCCATTGCCACAATGTTCAAAACTGTGCTTCAGCTATGGACCCCACACTTACCTTTTGGTCACTGTGATGATGGGGGTTTAGACCCCATTGCCACAGTGGTCATGGTCTGCTTGCATTGTGGAGGCCACACACATTTATGTGTGACACATGTGATAGGGGGTCACATTGTATGTTCAATGTCATGTTCAGTGTTGTAGGCATTTGACACAGACTACACACTCTTGTCATGATGTTGGGGGGATGTCTTTTGCTGACATTCATTATGTTGGAGTATGCTGGTTGTGTCATGCATTACCCGTCCTATGAGTGGGGACGGTAGTAGTGGTAGGCATCCAGGCCCCCATGAGTAGGGGTGGTGGTAGTGGTAGGCATCCATCCCCCTATGAGTGGGGATGGTAGTAGTGACAGGCATCCAGCCCCCCATGAGTAGGGATGGTAGTAGTGACAGGCATCCAGCCCCCCATGAGTAGGGATGGTAGTAGTGACAGGCATCCAGGCCCCTATGAGTAGGGGTAGTGGTAGTGGTAGGCATCCATCCCCCTATGAAGTGGGGATGGTAGTAGTGACAGGCATCCAGCCCCCCATGAGTAGGGATGGTAGTAGTGACAGGCATCCAGCCCCCCATGAGTAGGGATGGTAGTAGTGACAGGCATCCATCCCCCCATGAGTAGGGGTAGTGGTAGGCATCCATCCCCCTATGAGTGGGGATGGTAGTAGTGACAAGCATCCAGGCCCACATGAGTAGGGGTGGTGGTAGTGGTAGGCATCCAGGCCCCCATGAGTAGGGGTGGTGGTAGTGGTAGGCATCCAGCCCCCCATGAGTAGGGGTAGTGGTAGTGGTAGGCATCCATCCCCCTATGAGTGGGGATGGTAGTAGTGACAAGCATCCAGGCCCACATGAGTAGGGGTAGTGGTAGTGGTAGGCATCCATCCCCCTATGAGTGGGGATGGTAGTAGTGACAGGCATCCAGCCCCCCATGAGTAGGGATGGTAGTAGTGACAGGCATCCAGCCCCCCATGAGTAGGGATGGTAGTAGTGACAGGCATCCAGGCCCCCATGAGTAGGGGTAGTGGTAGTGGTAGGCATCCATCCCCCTATGAGTGGTGATGGTAGTAGTGACAAGCATCCAGGCCCACATGAGTAGGGGTGGTGGTAGTGGTAAGCATCTATCCCCCTATGAGTGGGGATGGTAGTAGTGACAGGCATCCAGCCCCCCATGAGTAGGGATGGTAGTAGTGACAGGCATCCAGGCCCCCATGAGTAGGGGTAGTGGTAGTGGTAGGCATCCATCCCCCTATGAGTGGGGATGGTAGTAGTGACAGGCATCCAGGCCCACATGAGTAGGGGTGGTGGTAGTGGTAGGCATCAGGCCCCTATGGGTGTGTATGGCATTGGTGATAGCCATCCCGCCCCTATGGTTCGGCTGTTGCTAGTGTACGTCATTTCTGCATCCCTATGTGTGTGACATGTGTCGGGTATGTGTCGTTTGTTTGTGTAGTGGGTGTCTGACTTACCGTCTGCGCCGTACGCGTCTGTACCGGTTCCGATAATAGATGTAGAGTATTGGTAGGACCTGCGCGATGGGATTCATGGTTGGCTCGTCTCATTCGGGTTTCTCGTGGCTTCGACTCGTACTCGTCGCTGGCTTGTTCGTCTCGTAGCCGTGGAACGTTTTGTGGCGCGATCGGAGCTTATATGCAGCTCTCCCGGATGCTCTGACGTGCCGGACGTAGCGACCAGTTCGGCGCGTACGGAGTGCGCATCGTACTAGTCCGGCCGGAAGGTGCTGTATATTTACTTCCGTGCGACTCGAATCGGCGTTTACGGATCCGGCTCTGGCGGGGAACAGGAGCTGGAATGGGTACGTACGGCTCGGTCGGAATCTGAGCAGTAATGCGCATCGTACTTGCTCGTTCGGACGACTGTTCGAATTGGTCGGGAAACACGCGTTCGGCTTGTATTTTTTCCGGACGAATAGTATTAGGTGTACTTCCGGCCGAAATCGGAATCGACCACTTGCAGCTGATTGTTCGAATATAGAGCAATGATGGCATTGAGTATTTTATAACATGTAATACATGATTACGTTTGCTTGGGAGCAGGTAGAAAATTCATGTTTGGTGTTTATTGAATTGTAATTTAGAAATCCTCTTTAATGGTATTGTCGGAATTTAAGTCACAATTCTGAAAATGCTGCTTTTAGAAAGTTGGCATTTTCATGTCCTAACCATTTGGTGCCTGCAGTCTGTATCCTGGGTCACATGGCTAGGTGTAATTGGCAGTTGGCCTTTGTGCACTCCTCCCAGACAGTGACACAAAGGGGACTGGGTGTTAGCAGGATGGGGCATCCTGACAGGTTAGGAGGGACGGAGCTGTGCACATCCCACTCACATTTCAAAGGAGCTGCCTCTGAAGCCAGGACAGGGAGGAAGGAAATTCCAGAACCATCTGTGGGAGGTAAACTACATAAGTTTTTTTAACTTCAAAGCTGACACCAGATATAAAAATTGGACCCTCAGACCCACTGTTTAGATCACTTCTGGGCTTGCTGTGTACTTCAGAGGACTGTCCCGGTGCTCCAAGAGGACTGTGCTGCTGCCTGAAGCCAGCCCTATGCACCCAGAGGACTGCCCTGGCGCTTTCTGTTTGAACACAGGACCACTAGAGTGACTCCAAGGGCTAGTTTGCCAGCCTCCTGTTCAGAGATAGAGGGACACAAAAAGCTCCAACAACTTGCAAAGTGCACCTAGACCCAGTCAGTAGTGAGTCATGACCCTCCAAGTGGAACCCACCATTCCTGGACTCTTTGAAGTGGTGCTGAAAGTACCCAATCAACCCAAAATCAAAACAGTGCTCTGAGAACAGAGAGGAAACCAGGAGCTACTTGCTCGCCAATCCGCCCAAGGTGCATCGCCAGTCAGCCTGACTACGCAGCAGCTCCCGCTATGTTCTTCTTTGCAGTAAATCCTGTTCAGTGGCTCCTCTCTGGAAGGGTATCTAGCATCCTGAAACCCTCATCAGATACAGCCTGCAGCTCCATCTCACTAGAGATTTTCAATTTCCTAAAAAGTGACAAAGGTGAATGTAGAAATCTTTACTCTGACTTCATCCACCAGCTCCCTGACGATGAAGCTTCCTCCTCAGACATCGCCTTGTCCCTCTGAACTTTAAGTTGTTCTCAGACATTTTTCATTGAAATTTCTTCTAGTGTCCAAAGGTACGCTGAAACCAGGCCCAATCGACTTCTTTTATCTATACCATGCTCTATTGCGGTCGGTTTAACTTTCGACTTTGCTCCGGTCTCATGACTAGATGTCCAGGGTTGGCTTTTGTTCTTTTGTTCACAGATTGCACTAAAAACTTTAAAATTTCATAACTCCAGTTTAACTGATTTGATTTTTGCTGTTTTGGTGTCAAGTAATGTACTACATTTTACTCTATGTTTCTATGCATAGGTTAATTTAGCGACTTTTGTTATTCAGCCTGGCAAGGATTGTGGCTGTTGCTTCTCAGCCAACAACCCAATTTCTCACAATGACCCTATTAGTTTTGGAGCACTTATAGATGCCAAGTGTAACCATCAGCCAGTCATGGGGGATAGGCTTAGTCGTGAGGGATGAAATCAAGGCAAGGACTTTGGCCCAATATTGTGTTAGGTGGGACATGACCAAAGCATATGCTGGAAGTCAGCTGAAGGAGCAGAGTAATGGGGGCAGGTAAAATCAGCCAAGGGAGAAAAAATTGTTAATCATCGCTGGAGAGAGGTATTTCTTATTAAGAATATAATACTGGATCAGCTTAAATTTGGCATTACAGGATACAAGCTAGAGGAAAGCAAAAGCTTGAGACCACTCTGAGTTTTGGAAGGTTCTGCAGGCACCCTCTTCCCATCACTCTTTGAGCTGTATTGAGCTGGAGTGCTTTATAGAACCAAAGACTTTCCTGCGGCCAGACTCCATGGTATAAATAGCCTGGACAAGAGAGTGTGTTCCAGGTTCTGTGTCAGTATAGTTCTATGTTGTTCTGTCCAAATTCATTTAACATATTTCAAACATTATACACCAACGCCGCATATCAATCTCTTTTTACACAAATTGTTATTCATCAATGATAAACACAAGACTTGCTGCTTATTTCAAAATAAGTCAAGTTTGGGCTGGATGCTCTTGGGAAAAGAGTGACAAATGAAGTGCTTGTACAGTGCAAAAAAGTGCTCCAAAATGTCCTTTGTCAAACATTTTCAAACATTTTCAAAGCTGGGATACGTTTCACTTGATAAAACCCTATATATGTCAGGTTACTTCTTCCCAACAAGGTGTGAGCAGTACAAGCTGTATCTTCTAAAGCGTTGACGTTTGGACCCCTTTAGTCCGTTGTTTGGACAAAATATCGAATAAAAAACACAGTGATACAAAAATATTGTGTCAAGAATACCGGGATATAAAAATATCTGCAGCAGGAATATCAAAGGTAAAAATATTGTTTTAAGTGTTTTTAATATTATTGTAAAAATATTGGTTTAATAAATATGGTTGTATGTAATATCATTTGTGTTATTTTGTATGCAATTTATTGTTTTGTGTTTGATGTAGATGTTTATTAGTTTATTAATTATGAAATTAATGTATTAATTTATTAATTATTAAATTCTTGAAATTTGTGTTTTTAGTTGTATTAATGTATAGAAATAATGGTTTTATACTGTTTTTAGCAGCAAGATATTGGGTTTTTAGCGGATAAAGGTGGGACATTTTTGAAAAGCAGATATTTTGATGTATATTTAATGTTAATTATTTTAATGATATGCAAATTAATGTTGCAAATGTTTTACATTAATTCTATTACAGTAATAATTTTTATAAATAATAATGCATAATTAAATGAATCTATATTATTATTATAATTTACAACACTATTATTTTATTGTAATTAAAAAATTAAAAAATGTAATAAAGGAAATGTTTTTAAAATATAGATTTGACAATTGTGAAAAAATCAAAATTAAAATATTTTTGATTTTTTATGTATAAAATGATAATATAACGTCATTGTAGATTCTTTTAATTGATATTTTAACAATTGTTTTTATATTTCTTTTAATTTTAATGTTCATTTTGGATTATGATTTTATTTTGAATGTTGTGGTTCAAAGTTTAGGAATGGAAGTAAGTATTTGAAAAATATAATAATATTTTAATAGTGATAAAAATATTATTTTCTATGTTCATGTTTAAATATGAATATATCTATGTTTTCAGTTTTGGTTAGTGTCTATTTTATGTAAATTGTAGTTTATTTTATTGATGAAAAATTATGTGTGAGTATGAAGTAATGATTGTGTATATAAAATATTTAGGGCCTGATTTTGATCTTGGCGAACAAGTTAATCCGTCACAACGGTGATGCATATCTTGTCCTCCGAAATATAGATCCTATAGGATTTAATGGGATTTATATTTTGGTGGACGGGATATCCATTATCATTGTGATGGAGTAACCTATGCGCCAAGATCTAAATCAGGCCCTTAATCTACAGCACACTACATAAAATGTTTTAGGTTGTAAAGAAATAATAATTTTCGCCCTTTTACTGTTCAATACCTTCCCCAAATTGTTATAGATTGGAGTGCGTGTAGTAAATGTCATTACGTCTGTGTCCAACACCTTCCTCAGATTGGTTTAAATTGGAGTTGGCATAGTAAATGTCATCCTTTTATTATCCAACACTTTCATCAAATTTGTATAATCTAGACTGGGAATAGCAAATGTCATCCTTTCAGTGTCCAGCACCTTCCCCACATTCTTATAGATTGGCATTGAATTGTAAATTTGATCCCTTCAGTGTCTGACATCTTCCCCAAAGTCCCTAAAATTTGAGTGGTAATAGTAAATGTCACTTTTTAGTGTCAAACACCTTCTCCAAGTGGGTATAGTTTGGAGTGAAAATAGCAAATGTCACCCCTTTATTGTCCACCATGTTCCCCAAATTGGTATAGATTGGATTGAATTGGGAATAGTAAATGTCAGCCCTTTAGTATCAACACCTTCCCCACATTGTTATAGAATTGGAGTGGGAATAGTAAATGTGATCCCTTAAGTGTCTGACATCTTGCCCAAAGTAGTTAAAATTGGAGTGGAAATAGTAAACGTCACCGTTTAGTGTCAAACACCTTCTTCAAATGGGTATAGATTGGAGCAGGAATAGTAAATGTCTCCCCTTTATTATCCAACATGTTCCCCAAATTGGTATAGATTGGAGTGGGAATAGTAAATGTCACCCTTTTAGTTCCCAAAACCTTCCCCAACTTGGTATAGACTGGAGTGGGAATAGTAAATGTCACCCTTTTAATGTCCAACACCTTCCCCAACTTGGGGGCCGATTTTGATGTTGGACGGACCTGAGTCCGTCTGACATTGATCTGGTACTGAGACCAACCGACCTCCTGTCGGTGGTCCCAAACCAGCAATTAGGATGCGACCGAACACTGTTCGGTCGCAATCCTATTCTTTACAATTGGAGCATGCATTTCGATCGGAATGCATGCTCTCATTGTAAAGAGCTGAGGTGCAGTTCATCCCTGCACCCCATGGCAGGAACCTCAATGGCCCTGCCACCGGGTTAAGGGATCAACAGGGGGGCACCATAGGTGCCCCCTAGGCCGCCATCCAGAGGCCTTGCACCAATGGGGGTCCCAAAAGTTGGATTCCCACAGCCTTTCTGTGTCGGAAAGGCTGGTGCAAAAAGGCTGTTCGAATCTGCCATCGTAATTTCTCGGGTGGAAAGAGCCGCCCTTGGGATTACAGGCCCCTTTCGGAGTGGCAGACAGGCTCCCGGAGCCTGTCGTAAGCCATTCGGAAATCCTGTTTGGATTAATTTATGTCCGACTCCATCCAAATGGGTCGGTTGGAAATTAATCCAAACCGGAGATTACGATGCCGTAGGGCAGGCTCCGACCCCTTGGTCGGAGCCATTTCCTAGGCATTGTAATCGGCCCCTTGGTATAGACTGGAGTGGGAATAGTATATGTCACCTTTTAGTGTCCAACAGATTCCCCAACTTGGTATAGATTGGAGTGGGAATAGTAAATGTCACCCTTTTAGTGTGCAGCACCTTCCCCAAAATGGTATAGATTGTTGTGGGAATAATAAAACTCACCTCTTTAGTGTCCAACATTTTCTCCAAATTGGTGTAGATTGGAGTGGGAACAGTAAATGTCATCCCTTTATTGTCCAACACTTTCTTAAAAATGGTTTATGTTGAAGTGTGATTATTTAATTTATATTTTTTGTGTGAAATTCTTTATTTAAATTTGTAATATTAGAATAGTAGAAATAGCTTGTGTTATTTAATTAGTATTGTTCAAGTTTACAACTATAATAAAAACATGATTTAGTTATAATTGTGTAATGAATAAGATCATTAATTACATCTTTATATAGAATAAAGACATATAACACATTTGTCTAATTTTATTTGTTTTCAAAGTTTATTTAATGTATATTTTTACATTTTTAAACATATATATTACACTTTAAAAAGAAACATTTATGTATGGATATGTAAATAAATCCTTTTATAATACCTTTTTAATATTACATACACAATGTAATTCATATTTAAATAGTATTGTATTTTGTACATTGTCTACTTTTTCCCATGCTTTAACTTATTTAAACATTTCCTAAACTGTATTATAACATGTTTTCTACATCATTTTAACATACATTTTTTCCAGTATATTTTAAGTAATTGTACATATTTTATACTAATATTTAATGTATACTTTTACTATTGTTTTACTTTTTTTTTACATTTCTTTACATGTTTTACATGTTAAATATTGTTGACATTTTGTAATACATTTATTCAACAATTTTACATTTTCCCATTCATTTCTATGGGAGATAGTCTTTTTCTAGTTCCATTTAGCAGGCATTTTCTTTTCCACTGCTACCTTCGATTTTGTAGTCCATGTGTGCCATTTTTAGTCTATTTTCCAGGATCCAGGTTGCACTAAGGTGCAACTGTTCATTGGAATAGATACGTTCTTTTTTAAGGTATTTTTAAATGCTTTGAGGGTAAGGGGAGTGTAGGGGGACTGTTTAGAGGTTAGTCATAGTGTTGTTTGTGAGTTTTTTGAACATGTAGTTGTATTAATAGTGGTGTTTTTCACTAGTGTGTAGTTTGGAGTTTTTGTACACTGCTTTACATAGTTATTGTTATGATACTTATTTTATGATGATTAAGTGTAATGTATATGTATTTTTGGAGCTGTAATGTGTTTTGTGGGAGGGTTTTCTTGTTTAATGTACACATTTTTGTTAATGAATGTGTCCTGTGGGCACTGAGAGTTACCTTTATTTTTTTAAGGAAATCACTTATGATTTATAATAAACCAATATTTTTAACTGTGATTTTATTTTTTCATGTTTCCAGGAGCATTTATATTTTTTAAACACTTTTTCAGATTTGTATGGTTCCTAGATACTTTGGATTGCTTTGAGGAATGTCTATTGGATTTGATTTAGTTTTGCATTTGTTTAAGCGGCTTTTTGGAAAATATTTTTCCAGTTTTTGGTGGATTGCTATTTTTGACTACGTGGATACAGAGGAAGATTTGCAGCTACAGAATAGTAAGTCATATTTACTTGATTTGGATGGGAAATGTTATATTTTATTGTTTGTGTAAATATTAAGTGATTGCTATTTGGAAATGTGTGGTGTATGTGATGTATTTATTTTACATGATGGGTTTAGTTTGTTCTTTGAGCTTTTTGGTTGGTGAGGTTTGCATTTTTTATGTGAATAATTGATATATTATTTTATTATATCAGTCTTATTGAATATTGAAGTTTTAGTTGATGCTTAGACTGGAGTAATAAAATATGTTTATTATTTTTATCAAAATGATTTGTCATGTTGCCTTAGATTTTGAGAGTTTTTAGGTTATTAATTATTTTAAAATTTGCTTTTGGCTATGATTTCTAAGTAATCTAATCCTTTGTTGCTTATGAAGATTTTGACTTTACATTGTAGCATGCCGTACATTCTTTTTGTGTGTTTGCTAAGTTTAGGTACAATTTGGGTTACAGATTGCTCCATTCGTAGTTGTTGGTAGCTCTACTCTTTTTGTAATACTTATATACATTTGTATAGTGAAGTTGGGTTCTGCCTAGTGTGGTTTGGAAGGCATTGTGCCATCCTTCTACTGCACTGTTTGTTTTAGCTTCCTGTGCCAAGGTGCTGTCATAGACATTCTACCATGATATTTGGAATTTAGGTTGGCGTCTGTGTCCGGGTATTGCAGTCTTCCAACCCCTGTCTTTGAATTAATCCATTAAGGGGCTTAGTTTGTCTTCAATGTGTTGGTAGAAATGGCTTTCTATTGATAATTTGTAGTGGTTAGCTATTTCTGTGGCAGGGACATAGGCTAGTGCAATAATATATTTTTATTACGATGGCGCATTGACTGCTTGTAACATATTTTACATTTAGGGGCTCATTACGATGTCGGGCGGAAAGCCTCCTCCCGACAGTCAGAATCTCCTTGACCGCGTCCGAGCTCTTCTGACCTACTCGGTCGATTTACATTCAGACCGCCCGATTACGATGTTCGCGGTCGAAACGTAAACAGTCCGGTCATTACGACTCGGTTCCAAACGACTCGCGGAGTATTCCTGTCGCTCGGAACTGCATCGTACACTCCTATGGACAGCGTTTCCGCCTTCGGGATTACGATACCGATTTCCAACAGCCTTTCGGCGTCAGCCTGTCCGATACAGAAAGGCGGTCAGAAAGTGACTTGGGGGGCCCCTGGTAGGGCCCCCTTGCCCCCACAGCCTATGGTTGATGGCCGAGGGGGTACGTAAGTGACCCCCCTGTAAAATCCTGCACTGTATGGAAGGCACCATGGGGTGCCTGCAACAGGGTGCAGGGTTTTACACACAGACCACATTTACCCATAGGAGCCTGTGTTATGGCCGGCTGTCAGGCATAACACGCGCTCCTATTAAGAGCAATAGGACTCTGACCGAACAGTGTTCGGTCGCATCATAATCTGGCGGTCGGAACCATTGACCGCAAGTCGGTCAGTCCCGAATCCGAGTCGGTGTCGGGCGGAGTCTTTTCGCCCGACATCCTAATGAGCTATAGTGCAGATTGTTCGAGGTGTCTCCATATGCTTTGATTGAAATTATATTAACAGCCTTGTATGGCTGTGTGGGGTAACATTTTAAAATGGTTTGAATCTTGGCTTGTTCAAAGTCTATGATTATTTTTGTGGGTAGTGATTATTTGTTTTATGTATAATGTGGTTTAAAAAGTCATAGTAAATGCTGCTTTGTTTATTTGGTAGTAGGGCATATATAAAAATGATATTCGTGTTTTGATAATCACCATGTATGGTATATAGCTGTATATCTGAGTGAATGGTTTGAGACACATTTTAAAGGTCCCATCCATCATCCAGGCTTGACACTGGCTTTGGGCCTGATTACAACTTTGGCGGTGTGGCAGCGGGGTCCCACACCAGCACCTCGCTGCCACACCGCCAAAGCCGTACTAACACCACCCGCCAGATTATGAGTTTTCGCTGGTCTGGTGGATGGTGCTTTGGCGGTCCCAGGCAGTGAGCTTTAGAAAGGCACCGCAATGGGTACGCCAAAGAAAGTTCCTGTATGGCATGGACTGTTAAGTCTATGCTGTGCAGGAACTGGGCATGCATACAGACAGAGGAGAAAACTATGTGACCCCCTGCATGCATCCCCATGGCCCTGAGGCACCAGGAGTTTCATCACTGCCATAGTTTTCATGGCGGGCTCATCGTGGCGGTGAGGAAACTCGTAATATGCTTGGTGGTGCCACAGCAGCACCTCCAGCATATTGTGGGCCTCAGACTATGCAAGACCCCCAGAGATCATGGATCCCTGGCGGTAGCAGCAGTCCTATGGTGGTTCGACTGCACAACTCGTAGTAGGGTGGTCCGACCGCCAGTGCAGCGGTGCCCACACCACCACCGTGGCTACGGCGGTACATCGGACTGCCATAGTTATAATTAGGCCCTTAGTTTTAATAAGTTATCTGCTGTAGAGAATGTTAGAATTTGTTTATCATAGTTTAGGTTGTCATACAAAAGGAAAGGTTCTCATTTTGTGCCATTGTTAAATGTTCAGGTATTTCTATGTCTGGTAATTTCTTGGGGCAGGAGGAGTATCGCTGGTGGATTTTTAGTTCATGCAATTAAACATTTTAAAGTGGGTATAGATGGTAGTTGTCCTGTGATGTGTTCGTGGACTTTAGGGAGTATGTGGCAAATTAAGTGTGCTGTACAGACGAGTAGGACAACAGCTGTTTTGCCAAAATAGTTTCCTTTATTCAGAGGAGAGAATCCCATCCAACATGGAGCAGCAGCAGATGACAGCAACTGCCAAACCTTCAAACAACTCACATTCAATCACCTGAGAACTGCTCCCCGGGCGACGTCGCGGAGTTCCATGCTCAGGCTTGACAGACAGATCTCTTTAACTCTAGGTTCGCCCCTTTAGTTTTACAAACAGTGGCCAAATTACCTTTCTTATTATATTTAGAACATGTCATCTTAAGCACTGGATACTTCTTATCATTGGCAAGATGACCAGTTGAATCAAAGCGGTAACATTTATGCACAGCTGCAGACATATTTTTGAGTCCACTCACTTCAGGTTTCGCAGTGACGCTCTTTGCTTTTTCTTTAATAACATTAACCACCTGATCTTTTTCTTTTTCTTTTTTGATGACTCCAATACACTCTATTAGTGTACTATAAGTTTAGCTACAACAAGAACTTCTTCTAATGTAGGCTCATCCTTCAACCAGAGTTCCTCTCTTACCTTATCTATGCAACAGCTCACCATAAACTGATCACTAACACGTTCATCAGTTAAGTTGCCGAATTTACATGTAGAATAAAGTTTGCATAAATCTGTTACATAGTCTTAAACTGACTCCTCAGTGTTCTGAAATCTCCTGGCAAAGTAGTAGCGTTCAAGAATAGAGCTGACGTTTGGTAAAAAGTGAGTGTCAAGTTTTTTTAAACATAACTCATATTCATTCAAATCTTCCAAGTCTGCTTGTGAAGGTTGAAGAAGATGATCAAATATTTCTTGGCCTTCGGGTAACCCCGGGCGTAGTGGGCAAAGCAGGGCTACGCGGAGGTCCACGGAGTTGTGAACAAACTCCGTGGAAGTCTGCTACGCTACGCTACCATACTCGCCTCCACCCCCCCTATATTATCAATTAATATTACATGACTGAAAATTAAATTAAAACCACTTACCTGGCATGCGCAGTTTTCTCAAAGAATTACCCACACGGCGAGAAAGAGGAGGAGGGCAGCCAGGGGATGCCGCATGCCAGGTAAGTGGTTTTAATTTAATTTTAAGTCATGTAATATTAATTGTTAATATAGGGGGTGGAGGCGGGGGCTGGCCAACTCTGCTCCGCTGCGGAGTGTGCGGAGATTTGCCTTCTCCGCGTTCTCCGCGGAATGCGGAGGAGGCAAATCTCCGCACACTCCGCGGGCGGAGCGGAGATCTCCGCCCTGGGTTACCTTCGGGCCCCAAACAGTGCATCAGTGAAGACGCTTTACTCTCCGCACTCAATGTTGCACAACAAACGCTGGCGTACCTTTCAAAACATTTTTCTATTTCTGCCACCTGAATAAAGGAGTACCTGGAGTTGCTAGAAAAAATGGTGGAGGAGTTTTATTCTGCATTGTGAAGACTAGTAAGGCACCAGCCAACTAGCTAAACACAAAGTAAGAAAGATCTTGTGAAGAGTGAAGGTAGTTGGAGAACCATTGACAAGAAGAGAAGGCAGTTTCTGTGCAGAAACCAAGTATAAGACTCTGACGTAATTTACAACAGAAACATGGTTAAGGGAAATAAACGTGGAATTGAAATCATCACCACAAAAGAACACAAACCAGTCAGGAGAAGGGTCTGTCAGACCTTAAGCACTAAGCTGGGTAAAACCAGGTATGCACGCTATTGGAAAAGTACACAGGAAAGTAAAGTAAGAAGAAAGTTCAGCGTACTAGAGTGAATACCACTGATGCAGAACAGCTGACGTCAAACAGACTGCAAATTCAACAGAATAAAGACCAATCAGGACATACAATGGCCTAACAGGAAGAGGAGAACCTGCAATGTGTGCACGCCACTGAAACGGTGCGCGGAAGTGCAGAAAGTAAGGTCAGCTCACTAGTGTGCGCACCACTGAGGCGGCATGCTGATGTACAAACCAGAAGAGGAGATTCTGCACCAGTGTGCGCACCACTGAAACGGTGCACGGCCTGCACCAGTGTGCACAACACTGAAACTGCGCGGAAGTGTGGAAAGTGAGGTCAGCTCACTAGTGTGCGGACCACTGAGACGGCACGCCGAAGTCCAAACCAGAGGAGGAAGTTCTGCACCAGTGTGTGCACCACTGAAACAGTGTGCAGAGGTAAACTGCTGCAATGAGGTGAAAGCACTGCTCAAGAAGGTGTGCCGGAAGGTACCCACAACAGGAGTATGTGCACTGAAGGGTGGAGGTATTGCAGTTACACTGCTGCCACAGTCACGCTGCAACTCTCAGTTCAATAATAGCAAAGCCGAGTTGCCTCAGTTCACTTATGTGTGTGGGTAATACTGGAAATTCATGCACAACACGGCTCTCTTAATCGATGGGAAAGGCTGGGAGGAAGTCCGACAACGCCATGACAGGGAGACCCAATGAGGTGCATCACACTGAAGACACACACCGACAATTCACCTCAGGGAGGTCAGAGGGGGTCAATTTCGGTGCGTTTACGATCGGGTCATTGTTAGCTTTTATCTTGTTCAGTTGCCTAAGCGATATAAGAACTGACTGGAAAATTCAGCATTAGAGCATGGATAGAAACACCCAGAGACACAGAATGGAGTCTCAAGGACGATGTAGGTTTCCTTCGTAACAGCAAGCGAGAGTGTGAAAGCGGAATATTAGAAGCTGTTCAATACGCTCTTGTCAAATACCTACAGTTGACGGGACATACACAAGAAATAGAAGTTAACACTCCTACAGAGAGAAATCTCACCGGCATCTTCAAAGCCCAGATCCAGGTGTGGTCTCACGGGTAGCGGTGTTGGGGTTCTCTCTCTCTCGCCATCCTGCCGACTACGCCAGTGTGGCACATTAAGTACGCTGTACAGACAAGTAGGACAACAGCTGTTTTGCCAAAATAGATTCCTTTATTCAGAGGAGAGAATCCCATACAACATGGAGCAGCAGCGGATGACAGCAACTGCCAAACCTTCAACCATGACGTCGCGGAGTTCCATGCTCAGACTCGACAGGCTATCACAAGGTTGCTAGGCAAAACAACGTAGCAACCTTGCTTGGTTACCACAGAGTATATCTTTTAGGATGTTGGCTGTGGGCTCGTGGGAGCTAGTGCTTGCTTCTCTTATATCCTACAATACCTCCCTAACTTCTATTTCTGTCACATATGGGGAGTGGTTATGTTCTTTTATATTATTCACATCATTATTTTGTAGTGGCCCTCCCATAGCCTGCATGAGAATAATATTTGGTACATTTCCAATTCACATTTTCGGTTGATGCACTTTCTTGGTTGTAGGTGTAACCCATGTGTGTTAGTAATTGCTTTCCTTTCAGGGATGTTATGTATTTGGTTATCTCTGTCATTGTTTCTGAAAGTAGTGTAATATTATGTATATATAAATACAATTTTTAAAAGTTTATGCTTGTTATGTCATAAAATGATGTAACTAGTTCTAATTTTTCAGGGATGTGGAATTCCTATAGCCCGACGCCCAGGACATATTGTTTGGGGTGAAGGGCAACAAGTTTTCATGTGTATTTTGTCCTTGGGACAAGTAGGCCCAACCCCTGCAGCACAAACCCTTTGGCTGCCAGTTTGCAGTACCACATTATAGATCAGGGAAGGGCACTGTCTGCAGTTAAGTTAGTATTTTTGCCCATATGTTAATGCTGTTCAAACTTGTATTTATGGTTCAATAATTGAAAGCCTTTATTATTAGGGTGAGTGCTCTAAGTAAATGTTGTAAGCTCTGACTGCACTACTGACAGTGGTTCCAGTATAAAAATGTGTTCACACGTTTTCAAAGTTTAGCAATATGAGGCTATGTATAATGCTCCAAGAATGCTCTCTGATTTGATGCATATTTTTGCAGAAGCTTGAAAGCAAGATTGATGATTCTTTGCTTTCAAAATAAAATGTTCATAAAAAAATGAAAGCAGGAAAAAAAACATTTAGCTAAACTACTGTAAAATTCCAGGTACAATTTCTTTGCAGCATCATTTAGTAACCTGTGTTGGTGCATGCTAGTATTTCTGAAAAATATTCATACTGGAAATTCAGTGTCACCAGTTTCAATAACATAATGGGAAACGAAAAATAAACAAGCATTGGCAAAGCCAGTAGGTCTGAAATTGGTGGTCAGCTTTTTAGTTCTGTCAATGTGTGACTTGTTTTGGCATGGTTTTTATAAAACCTTATTGGTGTGGGAGCTGCCAGGCCCTCACCATTATAACAAACATTGGCAAAAACAAAAACTGTTTTTGGTCTCAAAAAGCACACACTGCCACAACAGTTACTGGCACTGAACAAAACTGCTTTGTGTGCCGATTTGCTCCTTGTGAAAGAGCAGAATGCTGTCACTCACAGTGAAGCCAGGCGATACAAAGAGAGAGACAGAATTTTAATAAACCCAAATGGTCACGGTCAACGCCAGACCAAATTAGGGGCCCAATTATTAAAGAAAGTCTCAAAAGTGAACCCATGGTATATGTCCTTGCATTAAGTGCAGCTATACGACACCAGGGAATTACCTAATTGTCACTGCTGTGCTATTCGTCTGATTGCCAGCCCTCCCCTACCCTCATTTGGGCACCCGGCTGGGTCCCATGTGAGTATCTTTCCTTTTCCTTATCACCTGCATGTGGCACACACTCATCACACGGCTGCGCAGCCACTTCCTCAGATGTCCCTACATTCCTAGGTCCTGAAGAGACCCTACTTTGCACAAAGGGTCGAAACGTCGTCGGCTTAGAACTATAGCGAACCATTAACCTGCGCTGATCATTGTATTCAGTCGCGGTCCATACTATGTATATTTTGAAATGGTCGACTTTGTAAAAATTTGGAAACCAAGCACAAATGTCACAATTTTGTCACCAATGTTTTAGGTTCCAGTTTCACTGGGGACACCTTGCACTATTGTCTCTATTTCTTTTTTGTACATATTTGATTAACCATTCTGAAAATATAAAAATGACTGTGTTAAATTGAAACAAAGGTGTTTGTGGTCTCTTCTCCTTTTGACATCGCCCTAACCCTTCCCACTGCGATTGTGCACATTCATACCTATATAGATTGCCTTATTATCCCACAGGAACCATTCTTTCTGCTAATAATTACTACCCTGGTTCCTTGTGAGTAGGGTCCCCTTGTTCCTTGTTCTCGACATGTGTGTGCGGCCTCTGGTTGGTGGAGTGAGAGAGCACCTATGGTTCCCCCGTTGATCCCTGCACCCCGTAGAAGGCACCTTGCCTGCCATGGGGTGTAGGGATGAACAACACCTCCCATTTCCCTATGGGAGCATGTATTGCAGCTGGTCTATGGCCGTAATGCATAGGGAAATGTTGGAATGCAACCGAACAGTGTTCGGTCGCATCCTAATGAGGTGGGTGGGACCACCAACTGGAGGTCGGTCGGTCCCGTTCATGAGACGGCATCCGCACGACATCGTAATCACCCCCTGAATGTTTATTTGTTGGTAATTTGTTGGGGCTGAGGTGGTTATGTTTATTTTAACTTGCTAATGGGGTGAGTTTATATTTTTTTATTATTTATATATACTTACTTTGGTATATCTTTTTCCTGGTTTGTGATAGGGGTTTTTATTCTGGCAGCTTATCACTTTTTGAAGTTGTAGTGTTTTCTTTTAGGAGGTACATGTAAAGAGCTGGAAGTTCGAGAGTGTTTTGTTAATTATTTGCTGTTTTACTTTTTAAAGTTTATTTGCAAGTAAGTTTTAGTTTAAATACAAGTTTTACTTACTTGGTTAGGTAGTTGTCAAGATGTATAATTTTTCTTTAAGGGTGTGGTCAGAGAATCTGGCAGAGTTTCCCCATTTTGCAGCATTTGTCATGTTTGAAGTATGTAGTTCATAAAAAGAGTGTGCCTTTAATAGTGCCTTGTTGATTTAATTGTTTGTATGATTTTATTGGTAACAGGGGTTTATAGCTTGATTTTTTTGATTTAGGTTGCTTACAGTTTGATTTTATTGATTAGTTTAGTCTTAGCTTGATTTTTTTATCAGTTGTCCTTCTATTGTAAACTCTAATTTAGATTGTATTTATAATGCTTGATGTACAGTTTTATATAGTTTTGAAAATAATTAGAGTTTAAATTGTGGTTTGTAGTCAATAAAACATTTTTTTGTTATATTGTTGTGAAGTTAGTCATATATTTTATTGGGGTGAATTGTAAATATTATGGTGACATAATAAATATATTTATTTTTAATTAAAACATGTGTATAAAATGTTTTATGTTTATTTTAAATAATTGTTTTATGCAAAAAGTTATTTTTTATATTTATTAATGATAATGTAATTATTTTGGCGATATTATTGTAGTCAATATTGTGTGAATCAAAATGTTTGGCATTTTATGCTCATTTAAAGGTGACAATATTTTTGTTTGTTTGTTTGTGATATAAGTAAAAATTGATATTTTTAACAACGATACTTGTATTGTCAGTATTTGTGGTTTTATTAGTTAAGTATAGGAAGGTGATATTTTTTTTAACAATATTTCTTTTTTGATATTTGTGGGTTTCAGTACTGTAGGGATCGATATTATGTCAGTGATCCTGTAGTCCATATGTGTTACTAAAACATCCAATGGGGTGTTCCTCAGGATTAGACCAAAGTAAAAGCCCATTCAAAATGTGTCCTTATAGATATTTGCCCCACCAGATAGCATCACTGATTCAACTATTAGATCCTTTAAACATACTGTAAAGATGCTTTGAAGCGTCATGTAGCTGATCCTCAATGGAACAGCCCGATGTAGATCACAAGCCATCCCAATTCAAGGCCTCACGGATTGTGTGCAAAATGGCAGGGGCAATGCCTCATGTCAGCTAAGTCAGTAAAGTATTGCCCTCTATGTAATGCAAATTGGTCCAAGAGGTTGTCACACAAAGGAGTCTGCCTTACTCAAATAGGTCGCCTAGTATGTTGAGAATGGAGTGGTGTCAATGTGTCAAATCACTGTGGGTGAGGGGGGTGCGGAGGTTAGGGAAACCTCGAAGAGGGATGGCTGCAGCGTAAGCAGGGGTGCCATTGGTGCGACACAGGGCTGGAGCTTAGGACCACAGGATAACGGAAAGCAGGTGGGGGAGGGCCCATAGGCGCTCGGGCCAGAAACATGATCCTGTTTAGGATCGCTAGGTCGGAGTGAGAAAAAAGAAAGCATCTGTTTCCAAAGTTAGCTGTTACAAGCAAGTACTGGAGTAATAATGTTTAATATTTGCGTTAATTTGTATCCTATTAGCCTTACGTTGTAGTACCTAATAAAAAGTTCCCAATACATAGTCTTCATCAATTGTTTCACTCTCCACAAGTCTTCAGTGCTATCCAAGCCAGAATTCAGGTCAACCCTAATAAAGATGGGTTTCAAATATCTCAGTCAGAGGTCAGTAAATAAAAGTCAAATTCACTGAACTTTCTATTTCATCCCAGTTACAGTGTGAATCCTGTTAAGGTCCCTACTGTTGCATCACCATGAGCCAAGAATAATCATTTCATAAAGTATGTAATTACTGATCTAGGCTAAGTGGGATTTCTTCTTTTTAAATATTATTTTGATGGAAAAGGATTTTTGGGCATGACACTGTAATCGAAGAGTATGTTTGCAACAGTCCCTAATTATAAATTTGATGTATTAGAATTTATTTTTTCATAAAACACCCTCTTAAAACACTAGAAGTCTCCATGTAATTGTTGTTCAAGTTTAACTTGCTAAACGCTTACATTTTCATTATGCCTCTGTCTGCTGATACCAAGTCAAATTTAGTGAGCTGAAGCCGAACCTCGATAAATACACCTGCATCATGGTTTATCAGTGGTCCATTAGTACAATTAATGATAATAGACAAGAGAAGAAAATGCAATAAAATGTGGTCTCCAAACCTATGTCTAGCTTCATCATACATATTGGGGTACTTCATCCTAAACTGTAACCTAGCTGTAAAAATCTATTTTGGAAAGACCCTATTTTAATGTATTGAGCGTATTCACAATACACAAGTTTTGCTCCTATACATTATGAAGCGCCAACCATTGCCTAAAAATGGAGATAGGACTGCAGCCCAAAATCTTATTGTACTCTTTTTTGAGCAAATCGAATTTGCTCAATGCTGGGCTAAGAATATGATTTTCTACTTTGAGCATAGTCTGAGAAAAGGTTTCCTGGGACTTGCATCCGAAAGTGTGTGAAGTATTTAGAATACTTATTTATTAGTATACTAATACTAGTATGTATATTAGAATAAACATTTTTTTATAACATTTCTTCGACATTGAAGCTACATTTCAACAAAGGATATACTGTGTCATCCAAGAACATGAAGAAATTGCTCTCCTTCTTTCACACAGGGATATAAGTATCGAAGCACACTGCAGACCCAAATGCAGAAAATTACACTAAAGAACTGCATATTTTTACAGTGATTCTTACTGAGAGCACTGTAAAAAATCTTTTGTTTTCATAGCAAAAAGATTTCAAAATGATACAAGTCCCTGGTAGTGGGTGATTCAAAACTGTGACAGAATGAAGACATACATCTGTGACTTAAAATCTAAACTTCACATTGGACTGTCAGAGGCTGCTAAAAGGTCTTACAAATTACCCTAAAATAATTAAACAAATTGCTAGTTGAGAGATCAAACCATGTATTTCAAACTTTCCCAAGACCAAATAGAAGAATTGTAATCCTTGTTACAAAGAGCATTATAATTTTAGGCAGATTAAGGACTTCTCATTGATGAACAAACAATTCTTGTTAACTTTAAACATTGATTTGCTACAATTTACTTCTTACCAAAGATTCATTAGGATAATAAACCATGATTTGGTAGACATGTTGTGTCAGGCATCGGAAATCTCACTTAAAACCTTGTGACATATGTCAACACTTTCTGTTACTGTATGTTATTAATGTAACATTTTATGATGAAGACACCAACAATGTACTAGCAAAACTACAGAACACCCAATGGGAAAAAGACAGGTGATTTGCAAATGTAAATGTCACTGCATTGTATACATAAATGAGCCACTGCATTGAACTTAAAGCAATGAACGATTTCCTTAAACAGAGACGAACAAGTGTTACAAACCAAACAGAGAAGATAGCAGACTTAGTGAATTTTTTCCTAACCCACAATTATTTTGTGGTTAATTGTGATTTCTGTCTACATTTGCACAGGACTGCGGGCAGCTGACAGATGCGTAATCATTTGCCAACCTAACAATGAGGTGGTGGGTAGGAGCAGGCATGGAGAAGAACTTCAATTGCTTAGAATTATTTTTATGTAGACTTACTTGATGGTTAATATTCTAATTGTGTGGAAATGATTCAATGTGTACTCACTAGAAATTGCCAACACTGATATGGGGTCACTAACACTGACATGAAGACACCGACAATCAGACACTGAAACTAATAATCGGCTTTGCTTGGGATACTGACATTGAGAGACACACAGAAACTAGACCCTGATATTGACACGGGGACACAGGGATTAGGACCACTGAAACTGTCACAGTAACAATGACACAGAGAATAAAACACTGATATTGGGAAATAGGGGGTACAGGGACAACGGGATACTGAATCAGGCACACAGAGACTAGATAGGCACAGACACTTGGAGCCACTGTGCATTGAGAGACCATATACAAAAGGACATGCAATAGTATGCCATCTGCTGATCAAAACTGTTTTTCAACCCCTTCATTGGGAAATATGAGATGTTCACGTCCTCCACACTACCTACCCAGTGCTGAAGTGTAAACCTCTTTTCCTCTGACTAAAACCGGAAAAAAGCTGCGGTGCTCATCCCAGAAGGATTTTCTGTCTTTTTTAAAATCTTGATGTGCGAGGGAAGAGCTTCTTTCGCAGCTTGCAATGTTCTTTGGGTATTTGTGACATGTAGCATGACATGCACACCAACATCTCAGATACTGAAAGTGAAAGTAGCAGGTGCCTGTAGGCTCTGGCTGCTTTCACTGTGATCAGTACTTGAGGGCAGATCTCTTACCCCTCCAGGCATGGATCACTACAGGTGAGGTACTGTTGGAAAGGGGCGAATGAGGTTGAACAATGAGTAGAAATCCACCTATTGGACCAGCAGGGCTGTAGAAGGTGGGGCGAGTGGCCCCAGAGCATGTAAAATTACTCCCCATCCACCATAATCCATTACAATTTTTCTGCCCCCCTGGGGAGAGACGTTTAGGTACTTACTCCCAATTTGCCCAACCACATGGGGCTGAAAGGCCACTAGATTACAGTTTTTTTTTGTCTTTAATAAAAACAATGGAGTAAAGGCCAGCTTGTACTGGGATCGCACCATATCACCATCCTGCCCCCACAGTTTTTCTCACTCTAGATACTAGGGGATTTACCCCTTATATTCCCTCCATGAGGAGGAGGGGTTGAAAGACCACTAGATGCCAAATAAAGTTTTTTTTCTTTTTAAATGGGGAGGAGGGCAGCCCATCCTGACATTGGGCCACACCTCTCACTTCTAACGCTGCAACAGTTTTTTCCTCCCCCTGGAAGGACATACTGGGAAATTCACCTCAATCTGTCACACCCCGGGGGCTGGGACAGAAAGTTTATTAGACATTGAGGCCTTTAGAATAATAAATAAGTAATAAGATGGGGGCTGGAACACCTAGGCATGGGGCCTTTTACTACACTACTGAAGGCACCAACAGCCATTCTTTCCCCCCTGCAGGACAGGTTAGGGGATTTACCCCCATTCTGCCCTACCAGTGGGGTTGAGGGTTAAAAACACGCTAGAAGTTAGGGTTGTTTTTAAGCTTATAAAAAACATGGTGTGCAGTTAGGCTTTTCTATTCATCAGGCTTTTCTTCTCACCTCCTAAATCCCCAATAGAAAAAGTAATGGGGTCCACACGAGTGAGGCCATCCTGAACTTCAACCGGTGCCTAATTTTCAGAAATGTTTGGAGTTAGTAGGCACTCCTGGATGCTGGCCACACTGCCAGAATGAGTGAATTTAAATGGGAACATCTTAATATGTCCTTGTTTCATGTTGGAGAAGTTTATTTCAAACAAATGTGAGGAAAATCTATGATTTTAGATCATGTTTTATGTTTGCAGGGCATTCTGTGTAAGAAAATGTGGTGGGGATTTACAGAAGTCATACCATCCTGGCCTCCCCTTGGTGATTAGATTTCAGAAATGTATGGGGTAGGTAGGTTTCTCAGGGTGATATTCCGGTTCCCAAATACTGCTGCTACCCACATCTCCAGAATTAGTGAATTTGAAAGGAAAATTCTTGATGTTTCCTTTTTGTGCTCTTGGACATTTGCTGTTGCAGTTGATAGGCTCTGTCACACAAGTGGGGTGCCGTATTTATTGAGAGAAGTGTGGGAATGCTGGGCGGTAAGAATTTTGTGGATCCTCGCAGATCCTAGAACTTGTTTTCACAGAAATGTAATTCCCTAATTTAAGGGAAAAATCTTGATGCTTCCAGGTTGCATTTTTGGGGCTTTCCTGTGGAATCATGCATTCTGTTGTACCGCATGCCACTAGAACGCGCCCATTACAATGTGAATGCCATTACCAAGCACAACCTTTACCACACATGCTTTTACAGTGGATATGTCTTTGCCACACATGCCATTACAATGAATTTTGTTGTAAAGGCATGAATGGTAAGGGCTTCACCAGCAAATAGAAGTATTTTACAGGTAATTATAAACCCTTTCTATATATATATAGATACACAAATGGTTTATATATTTCCTCTAAAATATTTGTATTTTCATGGTAAACACATGCATGGTAAAGCCATATGCTTAGTAAAAAATGTACTGATAGGTACAAACATTTTTTTGTATGTATATATATATATATATATGTACAACAAATGCCTGAAAGCTTGGCAGGAACACAGCGGTAGGTCGTCCAACTGGACTTTTTCTTTCAGGACTCCTTTGCATCACAAACGGGAAAAAGTCCAGTTGGACAGCCTACCGCTGTGTTCCCTGCCAAGCTTTCGGGCATTTGTTGTATATAAAGATTTCCACACGGTTGCCCTGCCGTGGGTGGGAGAACCACCTCTGAGATGAGGACTGTGGCAGGAAATTTCCTAAAGCTGGGCAGTGCGGTGAGGCCAGAAGTAAGAAGATGGCTCCGAAAACATCGCAAATGTACTAGTCTGTGATGCAAAGGAGTCCTGAAAGAAAAAGTCCCGTTGGACGACCTACCGCTGTGTTCCCTGCCAAGCTTTCGGGCATTTGTTGTATATATATATATATATATATATATATATATATGTTTTGCACAAAGTGGTCTTTAAAAAACGACGTGCTCTAGCTGCTGGGGCCAGTGTGTGGGGATAACCACACACCCACCAATAAATTATTTCACAAAGGAGAAATGCCACACTTCCAGGAGGTTTCTGACTGCCAATTTTTATTACAGTTGAACATTGAGTGACTTACGCAGGATGGCTTCCTTAATTTTTACATTGGGGACACACATCAAGATATCGGTTGGGGGCTGCTTCGCCGCATTTGGTGGCCCCACGCAGTGGCACCTATCTAGTTTAACCTCTTCTTCTGCCAGGGAGCCCAAAACCAAATGAACCAAATGAAACAATGCTTGTACATACCCCTCCAAATCAGACCCCTCCGTGGCCATCGGTACCCTGTATGCATTTATTCTTCCTCCTGGACCTATTTTTAAGGTTTTCAGCGTGCACCTGTAGGTCAATCTGCTGCTCTTGGATGTGAATTACTTCCTGTTGAAGGCTTTTGATGTCTTCATCTCTCGCTGTGGTGCCGTTCTAAAATATGGCCACCCGCTCTCCCACCTCGACCAGGTCTCTGCGCACCTCCCTCAGGTCCATGGAGAGGTCTTTCTTCACCGACTGGAGGTCCTTACACAGAGAGGAAAATAGGGATTCCAAGAACTCAGGGATAACAGAGCTTCCAGAGGGATCACAGCTGCCCCCGGGCTCAGGCACCCCCAGTGTCTCACTTGGGGTCTCAACGGGTGTCTTGATAACCATATCTCGGAGGTTGCGGTCCGTTTTGGACTAAGTAGAGGTCATTCTGTTGAGGCCCACAACGAAATCCCAAAAAGGTAGGCAGGAAGCTAGACACTATTGCAGCAAGCACCACCAGAGGGGAGTCACTTGAAGCATCGCCATAACAACAAATGGACCTGCAGCAGGCCCCAGCAAGCCCGTAAACACCACCTAGCCCAATACGCCAGGGGTCACAGGTGAGCAATGCATGGGGGAGCCAGGCCCAAGCCCCGCAGGAGCACTAAGGAGCCACAGACACTAGCTACAAAAGCATGGTCACATCGAGTGCCCCCACCAATTGACCATCTCCACCTGAAGTCCTGTGAGACGTTGAGCTCTCTGCTGCAGCATGCACAGAGGCCCAGAACTGCAAAGCACTGCTTGTAGCCCTTAGACACTGTCGGGCCAGTCACTTCCACAGCTTCGGGCCTGAAGTTCGGAGGAGCAACTAATTGCTATTACCTTGCCACGTCTCGGCAGGGGGTCGCTCTGGCAGATGGCTGCCATATCTCAGCCCTTCACTGAGCCGCCGGATAGTCGGGTAGCACCTCTGTGCCCCGTACACTGCCACTCCAAGCCCCAGTCCACCAGGGCGAATCAGCAGTCCGCAGGCTTTCTCCAGCTAGGGTACAGGCCCAACGCTCCCCCCAGGCTCACACACTGCTCAGTAGCACGTCCAGATCCTCAGAAGGGCGGTGCTACCCCTCAATCATTATAGGACTAATAGACCCTAGTAGCTCCAGCAGGAGTCCCAGAACAACCAGGCACTCTGTCACTGCATCCGAGGTCCCCCCAACGCCCTGTCACTAAGCGAGGCTTCTGCCAGCACCCAAACGGAAATCTGAGGCTCGGACACCAGGCGCAGAGAGCTCGATAGAGCACAAGACCTCTATATAGAGGAGGGGCCCTGGGGGTGGTACCGCAGGGTGGGGAGCTCTGGGTGCTTGTCCTGCTGGGGCGGAAGGGAATCGCAGCCTCCACGCAAAGAAGGCATCCTCGACAACACAGCCAAGCTCCAGGATCCAGGTCCCAGCTGCACAAACCCCCGAGGCCGTGGCCCGGTAAGCACTAGGCCCACCAGCCATGGGACTCAGTTCTTCGAATCATGGGGGCAGAAGGCGGCCGGGCTCCGATGCACTGCTGGCCACAGCAGTCTGTTGCTGCATCAGTCGTGGGCCATAGAGTGAAGCCCCTGCGTGGGTGCCCAGGTCCTAAATCCAGTTGCCACCGCAGGTCATGGATCACCACCACCGCTGGCAGAGCCACTTGCAGGCTCAAACCGCCCTCTAGCTATGGGCTTCGGCATGCAGGGCCCCAAACAAGGCCAAGATAAGGTGCTACGTAGATTGCACGGGCCGTATCTCGCAGCCCTTGGCCTCCGCATGGGTGCCCAGCTCTCAGACACAGTTCTTACTGGGGCTCGTGAGTTCCCACCACTGCCTTGGACAAGTCATCTGCGGTCTCGGCCCGGTCCAGGACCTAAAGCATCAGTAGGTGAGGCTCACCAGTAATGCTGGAAAAGCCGTCAAGGATGAAGCGACACACAGACATGTCTGCTCAAGCTGCCATCTTGGCCATGCCCCCTAATACTTATATTTAAAATGCATATGCCTTTACCATTAATGCCTGTTGTTAGAAATGGGATTTCTGGTTGGCTAGGGCTTGCACCTAAGCCAGGCAGAAACCACCACTCCAGTCAGGGCAAGGGAGTTACACACTGAAGATAACCCCTGCTCACCCCCTTGGTAGCTTGGCACGAGCAGTCTGGCTTATCCCAGAGGCAATGTGTAACGCGTTTGCGCAATACACACAGCAGCGACACACTAGGCACACTACAAAAGAGACTCCACACAAGGTTATATAAAAATAGCCTTTGTATTATCATAAACACATTAGAATCATAACCACACAATATACACTATGCCAACTGGCACCAGGTAGTAATTCACAGGGGATTATATACACGACCGGGCCAATCGGGCCACGGTCAGAACCTTCAGAAAGCACAAGTAATAAAACACAACCAGTAACTACTAGCCAAATACTGTACTCTTCATCGGCAACATAAACGCATTATGTCTGCATCACATTAGGCATAAACACATTATGCATAAATCGCATTTGGAAGTGCACCGTAGTAACACTCCCTAGGTGCATACCTGACCTTCAGGCATAAACACATTATGCATCCTTGTAGGGCCTTACGCTCTACCAATAGCACAAAGATGACCCCAGGCCAACTGGCCTTCCTCTGGGGCCCAAATGCCCTCTGTCCCAAAAGTTAGGGCTCTCAATTATAGAGCCTTCCAACTGGCCCTCCGGTGCCTTGGCAGCGAAAACAATGTGCGGGATGCACGGGGGGCTGGGGTGCATCTCACCCCTTTCTCTCCATCTAAAAGAAATGGCCCCCTCATTGCATCTGCCCACGCTCTTGCGGTGCAGCTGTGAAAATCAGCATTGGCACTTCAGTGCCACTCGAGCCCATCTCACCGGGACTCTATGGTGGGCTTCCAAAAAGGAATCATCCAGCCGTTGCAGCTGCCCACACTCTCGCAGTGCAGCTGGAGAATCACACGGCCCCAACAGAGTGCCGTGGGAGCCCCCCTCTCCGGGGCTCTCCTTTGGGGCAGGTCGGCCCAAGCAGGCACCAATCAGTGTGCCATGTGAGCCCCACTCACCGGGGCTCTTCTCCTTCTCGAGGCCAGGAAGCCCTCGAGGCTCCAGTCGGGCCCCTCCTCTCTGGACTTGCTCCTCTCAGCCTCACAGACTTCAGGCTTCACATGGGGCTTCCCTCACGACGACGCGAGGTCCCGCCGCAGTCAGGCTCGTCTTGCCTGATGTCCAGTTTTGACGGCGTGCTTCCCCAGCCGCCGCACGTCCACGAAGGGCACTCTCTCCTGGGCACCAGAAATGCAGGGTGGGCTCCCACTCTCAGGCTTCCTTCCTGTGTCCTCTGGGTTGGCCGCGTACAGCGACGGCCCCGCCCACAACTAGGCAAGATGCCTGACTTCCTGGCCGGCCGCGCTCCTCTCCGGGTGCCCAAAATGCGGGGTAGGCTCCCGCTCCACCTCCTTTCCTGCAGCACAATGCGGGGTGGGCTCCCGCTTTATTCTAATGCCGTGCAGGGAGAATCCCCATGCCAGGATTCCCTCAGGACGCTCTGGCAGCCCAGCGCTGCAGAGCACACATGCTTTTTTCGACCTGGAGCTTTTCAAAATGGGCAAAGCTGGGCAAAGAACTCAACAGGCAGGCCAGCACGCTGGGGCTCCAAGGCCAGCAGACCCTTCAGCTGCCTAGCAGGGCAGCCAGTCCATCCCCAGCGGCGGTTCCTCCTGGCAGGCTGGCAGCCTACCGGCAGCAAGTAAGCACCAAACAGCACCCACCAAAGTACACTTTACATGGGGTCACAGCCCCAATTATACAGGGCTGGTCTTTGTTCTGCCCTGGCACAGGGCTTGGGGAACCAGTCTCAACTGGTTCTGTGGGGTACTGGAGCACTCTGTGTACAGTGCTCCCACCCTCCTTTGTCAGGTTGGGCTCTGTCATCAGACATGCCACAGGGGGGCGGAGCCAGCATTCACCCAGGCAGGCACAGACCTATTCAGGGTAAGGGACTACTCCTCCCACTACTCCAAATGCAGGTCTCCCTATTCAGCCTAGTACTGACTCACCCTGCCCCTCTGGAGCCACACACCTCACCAGCCCCTGTCACTCCAGAGCCAGACATGCAATACACAGCAGGCAGGCAGAGACACATAGCACACAGAAAGGCCAACTTCTAAAAGTGGCATTTCTAAAATAGGGATAATAAATCTACGCACACCATTACGCAGCATTTATTATCACTATTCCAAACATACCAAACTTGACAACGCTGCTCCTCTCATATCAGGAATTACCACTGAAGCACTTATCAGGGAATCACCAATGCATTCCTATTAGAGGGCAGCCTCACAGCAGTGAGAAACCAAAATGGGTGTTTGTCACTACGAGGACATGTCACTTAAGGTACATGTCCTACCTTTTACCTACAATGCACCCTGCCCATAGGGCTAGCTAGGGCCTACCTTAGCGGTGACTGACATGCAGTAAAAGGGGGGTCACAGACGTGGCACACACTTTAGGTGTCACGTCACAGCGGCAGTAACACTGCGCGCACAGGCCATGCATTGGCAGAGGCCTGAGACAGGTTTGAAAGGCTACTTTGGTGGGTGGCGCAATCAGCACTGCAACCCCACCAGTAGCATTTAATTTACTGGCCCCGGGTATATTAGATACACTTTACTGGGGACTGATAGGTAAATTAAATATGCCAAACAGGTGTAGACCAATCTTACCATGTTTACCACAGAGAGCACACGCACTTTACACTGGACAGCAGTTCTAAAGTGCCCAGAGTCCTAAAACCACCAACACCAGGTCAGAAAAAAGACTAGGAGGAAGGCAAAAAGTTCAGGGATGACCCTGCAAAAAGGGCCAAGTCCAAACCAACCCCCTTCTAGCCAAAAGCCAGGGTAGACCAATCATTACCTTGATGGGCTTCCCTGCTTGGGGTGATAGAACACGGACGCGGGCACACAACTGCAGGGGCACATTCCAGTTCTACACCATTCTGAACCCATGTGGTTCCCTCTGTTAAAGCTCCCAGGACCAACTAAGCTACCTCACTGGTATTCCCTAGTTGTCCGTGGCCAGGACCAGGCCCTAGGCCATCCAGATGTCTCTGGTCCTTGCCAAC
Source organism: Calotriton arnoldi (assembly GCA_963921515.1). Taxonomy (NCBI): domain Eukaryota; kingdom Metazoa; phylum Chordata; class Amphibia; order Caudata; family Salamandridae; genus Calotriton; species Calotriton arnoldi. The sequence goes on from CAWUFW010002309.1 coordinate 1,880,986, forward strand.
TCACAGAGTGGGGGGCAGTAACCCCTGGTACATAGTAACCATTCTCCACTCTTCCTCTCATCAGTGCAGTTCTAAACTACCACTGATCCTCCAACCTAGGGTCCGCACCCTCAGGCTGACCAGAGGTCTCGGGTGAGGCTCTCCTCCCCTTACCTCTCCTTCTGGGGTTCCACAACTCTCCCACCAGTTCAGGTCCTCTCTCCTGCAACTGGTCTCCCAACCTAGGATCTAAACCCTCAGGTTGCACCGAGGTCAGAGGCGAGGACTCCCTCCCTCTGCACCCCCTTCCAGAGTTCTGCACCCTCCCACCTGGAGTGGTACCCCCAGAAGACAAACCGGTAGGGACACTGGTTACAGATGTCCTTCCCTCCAGGTCAGGCGGAACCTGAACCTTGCCTCCCAACCCAGGATCTAAACCCTGCGGTTGAACCGGGGTCAGACGCGAGGACTCCCTCCCTCTGCACCCCCTTCCAGAGTTCTGTACCCTTCCACCTGGAGTGGTACCCCTAGAAGACAAACCGGTCAGGACACTGCTTACAGATGTCCTTCCCTCCAGGTCAGGCAGAACCTGAACCTGGCCTCCCAACCCACGGACTAACCCCTGAGGCAGAGCACCCGCCTGGCACAGCAGGACTTCCTGGGGAGCATGCATGCCTCCAGAGGGTAACACATACCTCATGTGTTGCGTGACAGTCTGCCTGGTGCTGATCTCCCGGCCCCTGCCCATCTGACAGTGCGCGGAGATCCCCCAAAACAGAAGTGGTGTCACCATGGTCACTTCTAGGAGGCTCAGCCCTTATGGCTGGCCCCTGACCCACTGGTTCTTCCTCTGGGGACTCTCTCCCTCCATCTGGACTTCAGCACCCTCCACTTAGGAGTGGCACCGCCAGACCCCAGAACTGATGGAGGTCTGCTTACAGACACTCCAAGTTCTCCTGACACTAGGAGATCCCCCTCAATAGATGGCCTACCAGTACAGCCTCGGCTCCCTATCTGGTGTTCCCCGAAGGAACCCTCAAGGCCTGGAGACTGGGTTTCGGGCACCTTGGGATGCATCCCATTCTCACTCCTTCTCCGCAGAGACAGGACCTGAGTCCCTACACCCCTCCCACTACACCTGGACCTAGCTGGGCTACTCTGAACCTCTCCCACCACTCTGGGCTGGGAAATACCTGAGCCACTCCTCTTAGGGTCACTCCCAAATGCCTCCTCAGACCCTCTGGCACTCACCCAGAGGTCTGCCTCCCATGCAAGTTTCCTGAGATCAGAGAACCCACACTCCAACAGGTGTTGGCGTAACCCCGGAAAACAATTACTGAACATGTGCTCTCTAACAACCAGATTGAACAGCCCTTCAAAATCATTTGCCATACTACCCATCACCCAATCTTCCAGTGCATCACAACATTCATCCACAAACTCCCCCCAAGACTGGTGAGACAGTTTTCTACTGCCCCTGAACCTCAACCTGTACCCCTCTTCCTGGGAACCATGCACAATACTCTGGGATCTGGGATTGGGACTTCCTGCACTGGACTCCATTTTGCTGCCACCACTGGACCCCACCCTCACTGGTGAATCCAAACAACTAAAACTGCACTCAGGGGACATATCCTCAAGAGCTAGTTTCTCCCTGGCGAAGGCCCTCTCTGCCTCCGCCATCCTCTCCTGTGCTAAGACCCTCTCAGTCTCTAGCTTTTTCTCCTCCACACCCAGCTGCACTAGCTCCAACCTGAGGCTTTCCATCGCCAGCTGATGTTCCCTTTCTTCCCTCCTATCTACCCACTCCTCTGGAGACAGGGAAAGGGATGGGGCACTGGCCCCGGCACTGGACCCAGCAAGGGACTCCCTATCTATGGGGTCCTCACTACCTACTGGCATCCCTACCCTGTCATTTTCTCCCTCCTGCTCAAACTCTCCAGGGCCACTGCCCTTTAGGGGTGCTGGTCGGGGACCCTCCCTCTCAGAGACCTCACTGACCTCAGGGTCCTCCCTCCCAGACTCCTTCCTCACCCAGTTTTGGGATGTCCAACAGGCCAACAAGGCCTCCTGCAGTTCCTCCTTCCTGGCGGACTTATGCACCTGACACCCAAGATCCTGACAGAACCTCTTTAAGTCCTTCACAGTATATTTACGCAACATCCTTACATTAAATGCACTTTCTGTCACAATAACTGCTGGATCACTGAGGTGAGACATGGCTGACACTTTTAAGGGTGTCACCAAAATTTAGAAGAGCAGAAAACACAATTCAAAAATGACTCTTTGAGGAGAAATAAAACTCAGGAGAAAAAATCCCCAACCATGTGATTTTCTAAATGCAGAGTTTGTAGTGCAACCAGTTGTCACTGTGGTACTGCGCAAATGCAAGTCCTATCCTCACCGCTGACAACTAATGTTAGAAATGGAATTTCTGGTTGGCTAGGGCTTGCGCCTAAGCCAGGCAGAAACCACCACTCCAGTCAGGGCAAGGGAGTTACACGCTGAAATAACCCCTGCTCACTCCCTTGGTAGCTTTGGCACGAGCAGTCTGGCTTATCCCAGAGGAAATGTGTAAAGCGTTTGCGCAACACACACACACAGCAGCGACACACTAGGCACACTACAAAAGAGACTCCACACAAGGTTATTAAAAAAATTGCCTTTGTATTATCATAAACACATTAGAATCATAACCACACAATATACACTGTGCCAACTGGCACCAAGTAGTAATTCACAGGGGATTATATACATGACCGGGCCAATCGGGCCACGGTCAGAACCTTCAGAAAGCACAAGTAATAAAACACAACCAGTAACTACTGGCCAAATACTGTACTCATCATCAGCAACATAAACGCATTATGTCTGCATCACATTAGGCATACACATATTATGCATAAATCGCATTTGGAAGTGCACCGTAGTAACACTCCCTAGGTGCATACCTGACCTTCAGGCATAAACACATTATGCATCCTTGTAGGGCCTTACGCTCTACCAATATTGCAAAGATGACCCCAGGTCAACTGGCCTTCCTCTGGGGCCCAAATGCATTCTGTTCCAAAAGTCAGGGCTCTCAAATATAGAGCCTTCCAACTGGCCCTCCGGCTGCCTTGGCAGCGAAGACAATGTGCGGGATGCAATGGAGGCTGGGGTGCATCTCACCCCTTTCTCTCCATCTAAAAGAAATGGCCCCCTCATTCCAGCTGCCCGCGCTCTCGCGGTGCAGCTGTGGAAATCAGCATTGACACTTCAGTGCCACTCGAGCCCCTCTCACCGGGACTCTATGGTGGATCTCCAAAAATGAATCATCCAGCCGTTGCAGCTGCCCGCAATCTCGCGGTGCAGCTAGAGAATCACTCGGCCCCAACAGAGTACATGGGAGCCCCCCTCTCCGGGGTTCTCCTTTGGGGCAAGTCGGCCCAAGCAGGCACCAATCAGTGTGCCGTGTGAACCCCACTCACCGGGGCTCTTCTCCTTTTCGTGGCCAGGAAGCCCTCGAGGCTCCGGTCGAGCCCCTCCTCTCGGGGCTTCCTCCTCTCAGCCTCACAGACTTCAGGCTTCACATGGGGCTTCCCTCACAGGGACGTGAGGTCCCGCCCCCAGTCAGGCTCGTCTCGCCTGACGTCCGGTTTTGGCAGCACGCTTCCCCAGCCGCCGCACGTCCACGAAGTGCACTATCTCCTGGGCACCAGAAATGCGGGGTGGGCTCCCGCTCTCAGGCTTCCTTCCGGTGTCCTCTGGGTTGGCCGCGTACAGCAACGGCCCCGCCCACAACCAGAAAAGATGCCTGACTTCCTGGCCGGCCGCGCTCTACTCCGGGCGCCAAAAATGCGGGGTAGGCTCCCGCTCCACCTCCTTTCCTGCAGCACAATGCGGGGTGGGCTTCCGCTTTATTCTAACACCGTGCAGGGGGAATCCCCATGCCGGGATTCCCTCAGGACGCTCTGGCAGCCCAGGGCTGCAGAGCACATACGCTCCTCCTGACCTGGAGCTTTTAAAAAATGGGCAAAGCTGGGCAAATAACTCAGCAGGCAGGCCAGCACGCTGGGGCTCCAAGGCCAGCAGACCCTTCAGCTGCCTAGCAGGGCAGCCAGTCCATCCCCAGCGGCGGTTCCTCCTGGCAGGCTGGCAGCCTGCCGGCTGTAAGTAAGCACCAAACAGCACTCACCAAAGCACACTTTACATGGGGTCACAGCCCCAATACTTATACAGGGCTGGTCTTTGTTCTGCCCTGGCACAGGGCTTTGGGAACCAGTCTCAACTGGTTCTGGGGGGTACTGGAGCACTTTGTGTACAGTGCTCCCACCCTCCTTTGTCAGGTTGGGCTCTGTCATCAGACACACCACAGGGGGGCGGAGCCAGCATTCACCCAGGCAGGCACAGACCTATTCAGGGTCAGGGACTCCTCCTCCCACTACTCCAAATACAGATCTCCCTATTCAGCCTAGCACTGACTCATCCTGCCCCTCTGGAGCCACACACCTCACCAGCCCCTGTCACTCCAGAGCCAGACATGCAATACACATCAGGCAGGCAGAGACACATAGCACACAGAAAGGCCAACTTCTAAAAGTGGCATTTCTAAAATAGGGATAATAAATCTGCGCACACCAATACGCAGCATTTATTATCACTATTCCAAACATACCAAACTTGACCACGCTGCTCCTCTCATATTAGGAATTACCACTGAAACACTTATCAGGGAATCCCCAATGCATTCCTATGAGAGGGCAGCCTCACAGCAGTGAGAAACCAAAATGGCTGTTTGTCATTACAAGGACATGTCACTTAAGGTACATGTCCTACCTTTTACCTACAATGCACCCTACACATAGGGCTAGCTAAGGCCTACCTTAGGGGTGACTGACATGCAGTAAAAGGGGGGTCACAGACGTGGCACACACTTTAGGTGTTACGTCACAGCGGCAGTAACACTGCGCGCACAGGCCCTGCATTGGCAGAGACCTGAGACAGGTTTGAAAGGCTACTTTGGTGGGTGGCGCAATCAGCGCTGCAAGCCCACCAGTAGCATTTAATTTACTGGCCTGGGGTATATTAGATACCACTTTACTGGGGAGTGATAGGTAAATTAAATACACCAAACAGGTGTAGACCAATCTTACCATGTTTACCACAGAGAGCACACGCACTTTACACTGGACAGCAGTGCTAAAGGGCCCAGAGTCCTAAAACCACCAACACCAGGTCAGAAAAAAGACTAGGAGGAAGGTAAAACGTTCAGGGATGACCCTGCAAAAAGGGCCAAGTCCAATACCTGTACAGTGAAATTCGTTGTTAAGGCACGCAAGGTAAAGGCATATGCGTGGTGAAGGTTATGCACGGTACTGGTAATACATGGTAACTGCCGCGTTGTAATGGCAATGGGTGGTAATGGACGCATTGTAATGGCCTTTTCCCCTCTGTGGTAAGTGGGAAAAAACTGACTACAGATTCAGAGCTAGTTTTTCTTTAGACCCTACACTTGTTATGGTGTCATTCTGTAATGGAATGTTTTGTATTGAACTTGAAATGTAAGAGACAGTTGGTGATGGGTCTTAAGAGGTGGATTAAGTAGGCTGGAGTTTCTTTGTTAACATAAAACTGGAAGAAAATCTCATCTACTAATATCTAGAGTCTTCAATTTAAATACAGTTTCACACTCACACAAGTGATGTATTTTTGCGGTGCAGAAGTGTGGGAACACGGAAGAGTAGAAAATTTGGCATCAAGTTAATTTCTCTCCATTTTTAGCTTCTTTGGCTTCCAAAGCAAGTCAGTGTTCAAGAAAGCACACATTTAAAAAATGCCTTGTGAATCACATGATGCTATGGGGTAACTCCAAATGCAGCACTGTGCAAATAAACACTATTCCTAAACCTATTACCTTGGGAACATTTAAAATGCATAGTATTCCTTAATACTCTTTATTCATTTATTAGATTTTACAATACACATTGAAGAGTGGTCGCTACACAATGGAAAAAAATAATCTGTATCTCAGTGGATGACTTTGTGTAGCAAGTGCTTTTGGATACCCAACAAAAGCTACGGGCCTTATTACGAGTTTCGTGGTCCGACAGCCGTAGGACTGTGTCCGCCAGCAAGCCATGGCGCTGGTGGTCTGAAGACTGCTTTATTACGAGTTGACCACGAGGCCAGAAGTGTGGAGGAGTGGCTCTTGCAATGGTGGAGAGTACTTTTCCCAACTATATCGATGCCTGTGTGTGCATTTCGAGTGCATATGTGTCGGATGACACATATGCATGATATATGTGGAAAAATACCATATACCCATTACTGGGATTCAGCCTATATGTGGTCAGTCCTGGCAATGGGTATATGGTACACAAAGGACTTACCTGTAGATTGCAGCAAACTGGGTAGTAATCATCGGCATGAAGATCCTGCTGTGAAGGGGGAACCTGGAGAAAGGGATCCACGTCGGAATCTGCCTGGAAGAACAAGAAACAGTGAGTACACACCCTAATTCCTTCATCACTTTCACCTTGAAGCAGGGTGGTCGAACCGCCATGGTCCGCTTATGGAACAGGCAACTCATAATACGGTTACGGATATCGGTGCAACTCCCCTGTACTGCCCTATGGTGGCCGCTTTTCCCAGATCGCGAACCCAGCAGTTGCCGGTCTGCTGGCGGTCTTCACAAAGGCAATCTGTCCAACTCGTAATACCGTAGTCGGACCGCCAAGCTCTCCACGCTCAGACCACTACCGATACGGCGGTCCATGGGACTGCCAAACTGGTAAGAAGGACCTAAGACAACCAAATGAGTCTGATGGACAAAATGGTATATTGCTTTTATAAATTGGTCTTCAGGGCTAAAAAATCTACAGACAAAACATTTTCACCTATTTTGAATTTTTTTCTACTTATTTTCATTAGTTTTTGGTTTCATGGATTAATTTCTTTAGGAAACCCTTGAGCGTTCAGGAAACTGGGGTAACATTAACAATAGCATGTTTGTGTACAGCACTTTATTCTACTGTTATCCACCTCTAGGTGCCATAAGCAGAAAATTTTAATAGCTAATGTAATGGTAGGCAATCTTCTGGCCTTGATGGATGGAAATGCTGAATTGGCCTTAGTGGGATTCTAACATTCGACTTGCAGGACACAGCAGATGGCAAGAGGGAACATTTACCTCATTGACCCATCTTTCTGGCTTAGGAACAGGCAGATTGTGCAAAGAAAAACTGTGGAAATTAAAATATCCATTCTCTCTATGCTGCACATCTTGATTATACCTTCCCTGATATGTTCACAAACCTTAGACACTGCATTTCAGCAACCTCCAAAAGAGGTAAAAGTGACAGGGAGAAACCATTAGGCAAGAAAATATCTTAAACTTGTAGTACAGAAGCTGACTTAACCTTGTAGTGTAGAATCTGACTTACCCTTTGGTGCAGAATCTGACTTACAAGGAACATTTTGCTAAGCTCAGATAGTGCCTGCACCAGATGGCAAGCAAGATGGCAGCGACGGGTGAGCTTACTTCATGATCCTGCTGCTCTACAAGTAACACAATAGGTGGAATGCCACCCTTATCTATAAATACTTACTAACTGGACCATGTCAGGGAACTTAACATTAGCCAGTTCATTCTTCTTGATCAAAAATCTAAATAATGAGATTGTTAGGAAAGTTGAAACTACATGTCTAATAATGGAAAGTGTTGTTGACATAAAAACCAGGACTGAATGATGATCACTCTCATTACACATGGCATCTTGGTGCTCTCTCTACCCCCTGACAGAGCCATGGACAAGAGCTCATTTTGTGGAGCACTTTTATTTTTTTCTTCATGAAACATGGTGTGTTTGCAGTGAAGGAGAGAGAGAGACGATTCATAACAGCACTTATAAGTATGCGACTTAGTACTTCAGGAGTACTCTTTTACTTACTCTTACATGTCTTTGAGAATTTGCCTTGAAATATCCAACTCCTTAGTAACAAAATTACAGTGAGGGCACAGACCTTTCTAGTTGTACATGAATACCAATTGAATATTCCAATTTTAGATGTGTAGGACTAATTCAAAAAGGCATGTAAAAGTGCGTACAAAAGTACAACAGGAGTACTACTTTCCATACTCCTAAATGCCATTGTGACTAGTCCCCTGTGAGAAAGAGAATTATTAGTTGGGGTGGATGGTAGTCCAACACAAGAAATAATGTCGCTATTCTTGGTAGATCCAGTAATGGTTTCAGTAAATTAAACCTGAGCTCGTCCCCTGGTAGCTGTGGCACAGAACAGACAGATTTAACTTAAGAAATTATGTAAAGCATTAAGAAATACTAAAACAGTTAAAAAGTCAAAAACATATCACAATAAAACCCCACCCTAATTTAAAAGAATAGAGAATATTTTAATGAACAAAATGATGCAAAATCAACAAAAATCTATTGAGGTGATACTGAGATATGAACTTTGAAAGTCTTAAATAAAAATAGATCCAAAAAGCGCAAAGCCCCAACTGTAGGCTAGTGGTTGCACTAGGCTAGGACAAGGGCAAAGTTTGAGGGTGAATGGGATGAGCGTGGGTCAGATATGAGGACCAGGCTCGTCCCAGTCCAAAAAATACCTTCTTACTTAGAACATTTTTAAGAAGGTAGCGTCGTCAGTATGGCAAGGCTGCAGTCTAGATCTGAAGGCATGCTTGTTGATTATGGATTGATAAAGAACGAGGTCTCGGTGAAGCCGTCGGTGAAGGTGGAGAAAGTTCAGAGCTCAAAAAGTGGGGAGTTCACACCGAGGAAGTCACCGATGTTGATCAGATGCTGCTCTGCAAAGGCCCTAGAGAAGACTTCTGCCTTTAGACTAAGACTCTTTTCAAGATGGCTTATTTCCCCAGCAGGTCAAGGCTGCAGGTTGTAGGTGGAGAGAGTTCGACCTTGTCAGATGCTGGTTGACATCGTGCTCCTCTGAATCAGATTTGTTATTGCAGAGAAGAATGTAGCAGGAGCTGCTGCAAAGTCAGGCCCACCAACAATAACCCCTCGGCGGATCAGGTGGCAGGTTAATCCTGGTCTCATGACGGTTCTCAGGCAGAAAATCCGCAAAACGTTTCTATGTCCCAGATTTTAGGGTTAAGCAGGATAAGCACACTCTGACACCAACCAAGGGTTCCAGGACCTCAGGAACAGCACTTGTCTGTCAAGACTCACTCCAACAAAAGCCACCAGTAGGGTCCAGGGCAAATCCCTCGAAACTGCTCAAATGGGCTTTTCCAGGAATTTGTGCTTCTTACAGCTTTTGTGTCCCTGTAGCTTAATAGGAGATCAGCCAACTTCCCCTTGGAGTCCACTTGTTTGTCCTCGGTACAAGTGGGAGCAGGTCCATCCCTTAGGGTTCTCCTCACAGGTCTTAACAGCAGGTGCAGTCATTCTTCTGTCTTCCACAGGTCCAGTAGTGTTCTGAAAAAGTTGCACAGAGGTGTCACATTTAGGCGTGGCACTAGCATGTGTGTGAAGGTGGCTCCTAGCCCCTCTCTAACCGATAGGGAAAAAGTTCCCAGGGGTAACCCTACCCACTTTTGAAGCGGTTCCTGTGTGCCCTACTGCAAACAATCCCAGAGTGCCCACACTACATAAAACTAACATGGCAGAGCCTTTATTCCTCTGTGAAGAGTTCCTGTGACCACTCTAGAGGTGTGGCCAGGAATTATGAGCAACGCCTCCCCTGTGGTCACTCAAAACAGGTTCTGAGGGTAACTCCTCTCCCACTGGGATTGGTGCTTGCCTGGCTAGTAAGACAAAAGGAAGGAAGTCCAAGAAGTGAGCTACATCTGTCAGTGACAGAGAAGGCATCCTTTGAAGTTAATAAGGTTCCTAGGCACAGCCCAGATAGTCATCCTATCAAAGAAGGAAAACACCTACACACACCCAAGGCCTTTGTTTTAGTTCTGAGAGGCAGTTCACACCTAAAGAAGCAATTCAGCTCCTAGGTAACAGTTCAAAGCTCATGCAAATGGGCTTCTAAAGGCTATAGGTAGATTTGTTATCTTTTTTTATTTATGTTTATTAGTTTACAATAGACATAGTTACATACATAGAGATGCAAGTCAAAAGAACATTAACCAGCAATTAACAACCTCCCACCCACACCCCGGCATATCAGATGACAATATATTGTGAGGTTGGTGAATCCTGAGCGGCACAGACACATATGAGTAGTGCATCATAAACACAATCAAAGGATGAAATTCCAGATTAAAGCAACTATTGCCCAAACACTGGATAGCAGATAAACAACAATTTATATCAGGTCTGAATGGGTCAGCAAATATACAGTAAGTGGGGCCCAGAAATCTTTGGGGCGAGAAGCCACGGGTAGCTCTTCCGCATAGGCCTCCAACTGGTCTCTACAGTAAAGTAAATCATGGATCCATTTTTTAAGAGTCAGAGTGGTTTTCGCCCCCCAGCACTGCGCAACAGCCCTTTTAGCCAACAAGGTTGAAACCGCAACTAAGCGTCGGTTACAAGGCTTTAGACTTTTCACACACCCAAGGAGGCAAATCTCTGGAGCACAGCGCACAGGTTCCAGCACAATGTCAGTGAGCACACTCACCACCTTGGACCAAAACGCAAATATACCTGCGCACATCCATGCCACATGCAAGCAATCGGCATCAGCCTGCCCACATCGCACACAGCAAGCAGTCTCACGCAGATCAAACCTACAGAGTTGTAGGGAGGTATAATATAACTGGTGTAAGTATTTAAAGTGGATTATGCGAAGATTACAATTCGCCGTGAGGCGACCCGTTAGCTCACAGCAAGCCTTCCATTGTTCGAGTGTGAGTGTGGACCCCAGCGCAGCATTCCATCTAAGATACGAGGGGTGTTTCCCTGGCTCCCGCTCACGCAGGGAAGCATTATAGAGCTTGGTGATCAGGCCCTTTCTCTCATCCCCTGCAAGCACCGCCTGCAGCGCCAGCAGAGTTGTAGGTTCAGTCGGATAATTCGGGTAGATAGCTCTGACAGCTTGCCGAACTCTGACATAAATAAAACCCAACATAAAAACCACGCTCCTGATTCCCCTGTACATCTTGCAGTGACCGAAACTGACCCTGCTTATACAGGTCCCCCATCCGAGTGATCCCGACAGCAACCAGCTCCCGCAGCGCGGACTGTTCCCGCGCCGCCGACATGTCCGGATGAGCGGCCAGTGGCAGCAACGGGGCGTATAGATAGGGAGCTGTGACCTTTTAGCTAGCGTCCTCCAAGCCCATGCAGTACATTGCACAGGGTTAATTTCAGTCCTAGGGCCTCCCGAGCCCCCCGAGAGAGTTGCCGCCTGCAGCGGCATTGGAAGAACAGCATCCGATTCAATAGCAGTGTGAGGTTGAAACCGCTGCGGAAAGTGCCAGTAGTGTGCAAATTGCACCTGCGTGCACAAGTAGTAAAGTCGTAAGTCAGGAGCCTCAAAGCCGCTGCTGTCAAATGGCCGCACCAGGACATCTCAACTGCATCTGGGCTTCTTACCACCCCAAACGAATGTGAGCAGTGCCGACTGAAGCGTTTTAAACAGCGAAATGTTCAACTTGATAGGGATATTAACAAAAAGATAGAGCAGTTTGGGCAGGATGGCCATCTTAGTAACCGCGATTCGATCTGCGAGCGAAAGAGGCAAGCGCGCCCATCGCTGCGTCCGCTCAGTGATCCGCGTGATGGCTCGGCCATAGTTCTCAGAGATGACCTGCTCTGGATTTCTGTGTAACCATATCCCCAGATACTTCACCGGATCCTGAGTCCACGTCAGCGGGAAGTCTAGCTCTACCTCCTGCGTACCAGCTGCTAGTGGGAACACCACCGACTTTGCCCAATTAATCCCTAGGCCAGAGTACCGCTCGAATTTGACATACTCCCGGAGCAGTTCTGGTAAGAAAGTGGCGGGATCTCGAACATATAATAGCATGTCATCGGCATACAGTGAGACCACTAGTGGTCTCTGCCAAAAGCGCAATGCAGCCGTCGCATGCCACTGGCGTAGTTTACAGGCCAGCGGTTCCAGTGCCAACGAGAAATGCATCGGCGATAAGGGGCACCCCTGCCGCGTGCCTCTTTCTATGGGAAGAACCAAGGACACCCACCCATTCACGCAAACTCGAGCCACAGGTTCCGTATACAGCACCTTAATCCACTGAAGAAAAAACTGGGGAAGGCCCATCCTAGTTAAAACCGTGAACATATAGTCCCATTGAAGCGAATCGAAAGCCTTTGCTGCATCAAGCAGCACAGCCACCACCTGGAAGTCTGGGTCAAAGTAATGCAGTGTAGAAAACACAGTACGTATGTTATGTGCAGTAGATCTAGCAGACACAAATCCCGACTGGTCCGGGAGGACCAGGAGGGGAACCAACGGTTGAAGCCTGTTGGCTATCATCTTTGCCAGAATCTTGGCGTCTATATTAATAATTGATAGAGGCCTATAGGAATCGCACCGATTGGCAGTCTTGTCTGGTTTCAATAGGGTCACCAATAGGGCTTCTTTAAGGGTAGGCGGAAGTTTCCCCTCCTCATATGCCTCCGCATACACTTCCAGAAGCCTAGGGGCAAGGTCGTCCACATAAGCCTTATAAAACTCGCTGGGGAGCCCGTCCAGCCCCGCGGCCTTACATGTAGTAAGTGACATTATGGCTAATTTAACGTCCTCGATATCAAATGGCTGTGTAATATATTCCCGTTGTGCCTAGGACAGCCACCCCAACACAACATCTTCAAGATAGGAGTTTATCTCCACTGTTGGTACTATATCCCTAGCCGCGTAGAGTTTAGTATAAAAGTTAAGGACTACTTCGCTAATCTCGGGAGTTGTATAGTGTCGACCCCTACGTCATCCAATAGTTCCGTGATGCATTCCTGGCTACGCGGTGCTGCCAGATTTTGCGCCAGAGAGCGGCTTGGGCGACCCCCCTCCCCATAGTAACAAGCTGTACTGCGTCTAGATCGATGTAATAACTCCTGGTCCGCTGTGTCATTGTGCTCTGTGACCAGGTCTCTTATTGCAGCTAGCGTTGCTGGAGAGGGATCCTTCTCGCAGTCGCGCTCGAGTGTGGAGATGTCAGCCGCCAATTTGTGTATTCTGCGCCTGAGGTCCCGCAACACTTATGCAAGCGCCCCTGACGGTCACCTTGAACGCCTCCCAAAGCACCCCGCCACTCCCAACTGAGCCCTCGCTCTCGCAAAAAAAATTGCGAATTGCCTCCCCAATAGTCTTTTTAAAAACCGGGTCGGTTAGCGAGGTCTGCTGCAGACGCCATGCAAAAGGTGGCCTCTCACATGTGAGTACCTGTAACTCAAGGACCACCGGGGAGTGGTCCGAGAGTGTTCGAGCCATGTGCCCGACCCTCATCGCCCATGTGCAAACAATCTCAGAAACCAGCCAAAAATCCAAGCGGGACCACGTCCCATGGACAGAAGATACAAATGTGCTTTCCCGCCCCTCAGGGTGTTGAAGTCGCGAGACATCCTGCAATTTGCCCACATCCAATATCCCCAGGAGCGTCTCCGCTGCCTGCTTAAGCCTCACTGCTCCACTGCTTGCCCGGTCAAGGGCCACATCTAGACAGACATTGAAGTCACCCCCCAGAGTATCTCGACCGGGGGAAACCCCGAGATACGGCGCCATACATCCACAAAAAAAGACGGATCGTCAACATTCGGCCCATATACATTGACCAATAATACACTCATGCCACCCAGTTGACCATGGACCATTGCCACTCGCCCGTGCTCATCCGTTTCAGTCCAAACTATCGTAAAGGGAACCCCCTTTTTAACAAGAATCATCACACCCCGTGAATAAGTTGAGTAAGAAGACGCAATTCTCACACCTGCCCAGCGTGCACCCACTTTTTGTTCCGAGTCCTTAGTGAGGTGCGTCTCTTGAAGAAAGGCCACTTGCACACCCATCCTGTCCAAGTATGCCAATACAGATCGGATTTTTTTGGGGGTGTTTAGTCCCCGCACATTCCAGGTAAGGAACCTTACTCTACCACTCATTCAGTCCATACACTTGTAAGCTGATACAAACACAATAGAGCACACCATGTGTGTCCACGATCACATAGCGTGTCGCATCATCAGAATCACAATAAAAAGTAATGCCGGCGTGCCCCCCCGTCGCGCTCCCCCCACCCCCACCCACTTCAGCGTCCCCAACTCGCCAAAGCCATCCCATTGAACTAGAACCCCCCAACAAAAACGAAAATGAAAAATTTGCTTGTGGGGTACACCCATTTGGGGGCGTCAGAGCGCTGCTAGCCTCCCAACAAGTAGGAGGTGGCTGAGCAGGTCTATTACCTGTGCCAACATTTCTGCCCCCAGCCACCACAGCGCACATCTTAACTTGTGCCCACTATCATTAGAGAGCACAGTTGGTCCAACTTGCAAGCAAGCACATATATGATTGCCAATCTTGTGTGCATTGTACAGTCATGTATTATAGGGTGAGGTTACGATACAACAAATAACAGACCCTCCCCCCTACTGTTCTTCATCATCTCGTGTAGTGCCAGACTCACGCCGCCTTCGTTTCAACTGTTTAGCATGCTCAAGGGCTGCCTTGGGATTGGAGAAAATTTTAGAGTCGCCGTCAGGGCCTATACGCAAACGAGCGGGATACAACATTGCATACGGGACCCCCTCTGACTGCAAGAATTTTTTCACTGCACCAAATTCCCTTCTGGCTGACTGTAGGGCCACTGTAAAATCCATAAAGAAGGCTAATGTGTTACCCTGGTGCTCAATATTCCCCTTGTCCCTGGCCATCCGCAAAATAGTGTCACGGTCCCTATAGTTTAATAGTCTTGCTATTATTGGGCGAGGAGGGGTTCCCGGAACAGGTCTCGCCGCGAGAGAGTGGTAGGCCCGCTCAATGATAAACATATGGGACAGTTGCTCAGTGCCAAAAATGTCCTTGATGTCCTTGATGAGGTTCTCCATGAAGGCCTCCACCTTTCCCACATTTGTGGATTCCAGCAGCCCCGTGAGCCTGATGTTATTGCGCCGGGACCGCGCTTCCAAATCCTCATTCTTGGCCTGAATGAGGGACAGTACCTTCTCCATATTGAGCGCCTTTCCAGCAACTTCACTCAAGCCATCTTCCGTCGCAGAGACTCGTTGTTGGACTTCCCCCATGCAGATATTCTGCTTCTCCAGCTGCGCAGACATGTGATCCAGACAATGGTGCACAGCCGCCATTGTGCCCTCTATGGATTGAAGGCTGCGCTGCATTGCCAACAGCGTGGTTTCCAGTGTGGGAGGGGTGTCACTTTGGGCGTTCGCCTCTGAGTCCGAGGCCGCCTTCTGTAATGATTTAGCAGGTTTTCGTGCCTCAAACGTGAGGCGAGGCTGGGTTTTATCAGTTCTCCCCATTGCAAACACAATTAGGTGCACCCCCTATTCCGGTGGGGCGAAAGTACAAATGCAAGGAAGTGTGCACTTTACAATCCAGAATCCGATTGGAGGCTGATGAGACAAGGGATCCCAACAAGGAGCTTCCCAGCACACTGAATTCAGGGGGGGCTCACCGGACAAGCGCCAGTGGGGGAAGGCTCAGCGCAGACCAGAGGCACTTAGAGGCCCACCACTGAGCAATGCCCAATCCCCAGGAACCGCACAGCACACTGCGAGCAGCGCACAACAGGGGGGACACCAGATAATCCTGCCCCACAGGTGAGCAGCACGGAGCACTAGGCCCAATAGGCGGTCCAGTGCCAATATTCACAGTCAGTGCAGTGCCACAAACACTCCACCAGACAGCTTGAGAAGGCCGAGCTTGTTATTCACCTCCCCCGACAATGACTAACAGCCAGGTGCAGGTACAATGAACTATTGGCCAGCCAGGCGGTGATCTATAACGGCTGCTCCTGGACTCAGCATGCATGAAAGGGACCCAGCACTCCACACAGATATAAGCCCCAGCAATGCTCCTCACAGCAATTGGTAGCATTGAGCAACGTGGTGGCCCAGACCCACGCAGCACACCGAGCCTGCAGCCTCGCTGAGTGCGCGCTCCCACCAGCACCCGCCCCAGCTCGCAGAGCGTAACACCGGCCCAGGGCCCACACCCGCCGCCGCAGCTACGGGCCCTGACAGCGCCGCACCCCACTTACCACCGACGGCACCGGGAGCGATTCGATCGGCAGCCAGTTTCCTCCAGCCTTGCCCAGGGCGCAGGAGGCTCAGTCGGGCAGCTGCTCCTCTCCGCTCGCAGCTCCATGCTCCACGGCCCTACAGCTGGCACCGGTGCACACACATTCGCCTCCGCCGCAAACCTGTCATTGCCGCTCCGGAGACAGCCCAGCAAGTCAGGACACTTCGGCGATATTCAGGTACGGAGCTGCATGCCGCCACTCAGCTCACACGATAAGGGCTCCTGCAAGTGCGCTCCGTCTCAGGATCGCGCGGCGGTCGCCATTTTGCGAGCACTCGCCAATATAGCCGACGGGCCGGACTTGAAGCACTGCGGTGGTCGAAAGCTCTCCTCACCACCCCCAACACAGACAGGAGGGCAACACAGCACTGCCCAGTCCAGGTAGGGGTGCAGATGCGACGATTTTGGGCAGATTATGGTCGGATTGTGGCTCAGCCGGGCAGAGCTACACTAGGGTGCGGCCATCTTGCCGTGCGCCCTCTAGCGCCCCCCCCGGCTATAGGCAGATTAAAGGAGACTTTTTAAAAGTACCTGTTGTAAAATATTTGTTACAAATCTGACTTTACTAATTAATTGGATTTGTAGTAAATATTTTTTTAAAAAGTCCAAGATTGAACTTGCCAGATGGTTCTTAGGAAGAAATAACTTTATTAATTTTAATGATATATCCCAATTCTTTCCTCTGGAACAGCTAAACCTGCTACACTGAAAATAGTTTTTAGGGCATTGTCATTGAAAGACATGTTTAACATTAAACTGTTACATACACTGCATTTAAATATCATGCACCCTGACTTATGGGGATCTAAGGCCTAGGTAGGGTGACTTATTAATATTTTAAAGGCAGGTTTAGGCCTGTCAAAAGCGGTTATTTTGAGAGGTTGAATTTGCAGTTTAAACCTGCATAGTCAGGAGACTGGTGGTAGGCCTGAAGTCAGGTTTTGCATTGTCATTTTCGTTGTGACACAATATGTGCTGCAGTCCACTAGAGCTGTTTAACTTACAGGCCATGTGTACACTTTGAACCATATACTATAGACTATAGGTAAGTTAAATATGCCAATTAGGAGTATAGCCAATTTCAACAGGTTTTAGTGGTCAGAGCACGTGCACTGGGGCCTGGTTAGCACAGTCCAAGTGCACAGAGTAAAAAAAAACAGGATCGATGGGAGTGATCATGCAAAAAGAGACATTTTCTTATATCACCTCAATATATAATTATTACCCAATCAAAGCCACAATTCTTTGGGCTGACTTTGAAAGATTTAGAACCTCCAACCTGATGATCACACACAGCTCTCTTCAAGGATTACTTATTGCACTAACACATCTTGCAGATCTTTCCAGATGTCATAAACCCTAGAGAAATGGAGGGTTCCTGTTAGAACTGGGGGTCTCTAGTTGGCAGAGGTAGGTACCTTTGTCCAAATAGGGACCCTTGCTTCTAGTCAGGGTAAGGGGGATACACTACTAAAATAACCCCTGCTCAACCCCTTGGTAGCTTGGCATGAGCAGGCATGCTTATCTCAGAGGCAGTGTGTAAAGCGTTTGTGAACACATACAGTAATAGTGACAACACTACAGATGGACACCACACAGGTTGTATTATAAAAATAAGTATTTTTATATAGACTTAACACAAGACCACAAACGACAAACATCCACAATACTGTACTTAAAAATGGTAGAAATAGCTTAGTTCTCTTTAGATGGTAAGTGCAACACTTATTGTTCAATGTACCTTTGGATGCGTAACGCTATACAACGAAAGTGTTGCAGGGAAGGTGATGCGTCGGTTCCTTACACGAAAGAACGGTGATGCGTCGGTTCCCTACTGCTGCGCAGGGGACGTGATGCGTCGGTTCTTCTCTGCGTGGAGGGGTGATGTGTCGGTTTCTTACTGCGCTTCCGTGGTGATGCGACCAGCAGCGCCATGATGCGATGACGATCCAATGCAATGAAACAAAAATGGCGTCTTCTCCTTGATGCGACAACTACGAGGCGATGTGTGCACGCCTGGCGGCCGTGCAGCGACTCTGCGAATCTTCTGAGCCACGACAGGCCCTGCGACACACTTCTCCGGGGATGCGACTGCGTCTGCTGCGACGGCGACACTCTCCTCTGGCGATGCGAGGTGCTTCAGTGATGCGATGCGACAGCAGCGGCACCCTTACTCAGTGATGCGACGACAGCGGCTGCGGCGGCATCACGCTTCTTCTCCGTGAGTCGCGCTTCCAGCTCCCTGCGACACGCAGTCCTTCAGAAGGCCCAGCACAACAGCAGGCACTTCAAATCCCCAGCAAGGGAATTCAGGAGAGCTGGTTGGTGAAGTCTGTTGTCCCTGAGACTTCAGCAGGAGGCAAGCTCAATCTTCAAGCCCTTGGAGATCCTTTACAAGTTGATGAAAGTAGCACAAAGTTCCTTTCTCCTTTCTTTGGCAGTCAGGCAACCACTGCAGGCCAATCCCCCAAACAGCACTCAGCTTAGGGATAGTCTCCTCCTTCAGTTTCTCTCGGGTTCCTCTCCTCAGCAAAGGTTCTTCTTGTTTCCCAAAAGTGATCTAAAGTTCTGGGGTGTGGATCCCCCTTTTATACTCATATTCTCTTTGTTCTCTGAAGGCAGAGAGGCCTTTGCCTAGTCCAAACCAGTTCTGGTCAGTTCGGGAGCACTTTGTTTACAGGACTCCTTCTTTCCTTTGACAGTGTGGGCCAGGGACATCAGATACACCACAGGAGGTGGAGCCAGCATTGTGGAGGGAAGGCACAGCCCTATTCAGGTCCCAGGTGCAACTCCTCCCACCACTCTACATGGAGATCTCTCTATTCAGCCCTGTGCTGACTCACCCTGTCTCCTGGAATCCCCCATCCCCTGTCACTCAAACTCCAGACAAGGAATATGCAACCTAGCAGAGGCAGGCTTGGATAGTTAGGCAAGAAAATACCTACTTTCTAAAAGTGGTATTTTCAAACACAGAATGTTAAAACCAACTTCACTAAAAGATGTATTTTATAATTCTGAGTTCGGGCATACTAAATTCGTTTTTCTACCATGTTCCCTGGGTCAGTTAGGATTATAAGATGTTATAATCAAACTGCCCATTCTGGCCTACGGGGAACAGGTAGCCTTGCAATAGTGAAAAATGAAAATGGCTGTAATTCACTATTAGGACATGCCACACACACCAGGGCATGTCCTACCTTATACTTACAATGCACCCTGCCCTTGGGCCTACCATAGGGGTGTCTGATATGAAGAAAAGGGAAGGTTTAGGGACTGGCAAGTGGGTGCACTTGCCCAGTCAACATGGCAGTACCAGACTGCACACAGGCTCTGCAATGGCAGGCCTGAGACACACTTTACAAGCTACTCCGGTGGGTGGCACAACCAGTGCTTCAAGCCCACCAGCAGCATTTGATTTACAAGCCCTGGGCACACGCAGTGCACTGTACTAGGGTCTGACAAGTAAACCAAACCAGCCAATCATGGAGTCACTAATCCATACATCAATTTACCATAGGGAGCACTTGCACTGTGGCACTGAATAGCAGTGGCACAGTGCCCAAAGCATCTATAACCAGCAAAAACACATGAGGCAACAGCAAAAAATGGAAGGGAGACCCACGCCAATGGTGCCAGGTCTAACACGTGTCCCCTCCAGCTGAAATGTGGGGAGAACTACCCTACCTCCTGGGAGTTCTCATCACTAAGGCGGAAAAATCTGGACAGACCATCAGCATTGGCGTGCTCTGTACCAGGGTGGTGTTCCACCATGAAATCCATCCCCTGTAGGGAAATGGACCACCTCAACAGCTTTGGATTCTCACCCCTCATCTGCATCAACCATCTGAGGGGCCTGTTGTCTGTCTGAACCCGGAAGTGAGTCCCAAACAAGTATGGTCTCAACTTCTTCAGTGCCCAGACCACAGCAAATGCCTCACGCTCAATCGCACTCCACCTCTGTTCCCGTGGAAGTAACCTCCTACTGATGAAGGCTACAGGTTGTTCTAGGCCCTCCTCATTTATCTGTGACAAAACAGCCCCCACACCATGCTCTGAAGCGTCTGTTTGAACGATAAACTCTTTTGAGAAGTTGGGTGCCAGGAGCACGGGCGCCGTGCACATGGCAGTTTTCAGGGCCTCAAAAGCTTTCTGACAGGTGTCAGTCCAAATCACTTTCTTGGGCTGCTTCCTGGAAGTCAGCTCTGTCAACGGGGCAATGATGCTGCCATACCCCTTTACAAACCTCCTGTAATACCCGGTGAGTCCTAAAAAGGATCTCACCTCTGTCTGGGTCTTGGGGTGTTCCCAAGCCAGGATGGTCTCAATCTTGGGCTGTAGGGGCCCCACCTGGCCGCTCCCAACCTGGTGTCCCAAGTACACCACGGAACCCTGCCCGATCTGGCAGTTACTCGCCTTGATCGTGAGGCCTGCTCTCCGCAGCGCCATCAACACTTCCCAGAGGTGGCGCAGATGTTCTTCTCAACTGGCTCTGAACACTGCAATGTCATCCAGGTAGGCGGCACTGAACTCTTCCAGTCCAGCCAACACCTGGTTGAGCAACCTCTGAAAGGTGGCAGGGGCATTCTTCATCCCAAAGGGCATAGCCCTGAACTGGTAGTGCCCATCTGGTGTGGAGAATGCTGACCTCTCTCTTGCCCCATCAGTCAAGGCGATCTGCCAGTACCCAGACGTTAAGTCAAACGTGCTGAGGTACCGAGCAGCCCCTAACCGATCGATGAGCTCATCAGCTCTGGGGATGGGGTGAGCGTCAGTCCTCGTGACTGAATTGAGCCCTCGGTAGTCCACACAGAACCGGAGTTCTGGCGTGGCACCCGGTGCAGCAGCCTTTGGGACCAAGACCACTGGGCTGGCCCAAGGACTGTTAGAGGACTCAATCACCCCTAACGCAAGCATCTTGGAGACCTCCTCCTTGATGCAAGCTCTCACCCTGTCAGTTACCCTGTAAGTTTTGTGCTTAACAGGAGGACTGTCTCCAGTGTCCACATCATGCACACACCAATCAGTGACACTGGGAATCAGGGAGAACAGATCAGACAACTGTCCCAGCAACTGGTGACAGTCATTCTGTTGCTCAGGGTGGAAGAGAGGTTCACACCATCCACTGACCCATCTCGCTCTGTCGCCGACAGGAGGTCAGGAAGAGGCTCAGTCTCCTCCTCCATTCCAGCATCTGTCGCTAAGAGCATGCCCACTTCAGACCTCTCCAAGTGGGGCTTCAGGGGGTTGACATGCAGGACCCGCAAGGGGTTCCTGGGAGACCACAAGTCCACCAAGTAGGTAACAGGACTTTTGCGCTCCACCACCTCAAATGGTCCGGTCCACTTATCTTGGAGCGCGCAGGGCTCCACTGGGGCCATGACCCACACTTTCTGACCAGGCTGAAGCTCAACCAGAGTGGCATTCTGGTTGTACCACCACTTCATCTCCTCCTGGCTGGCTTCCAGATTCGCCTCAGCCAGTTGTCTGAAATGCCTAGTCTGGTTCCTGAAGGCCAGCATGTAGCTATATACATCCTGGGGAGGTTTCCTGGGAGATTGCTCCCAGCCTTCCTTGACCAAACTCAGAGGTCCTCTCACTGGGTGACCATAGAGAAGCTCAAAGGGGCTGAACCCTAGAGATTTCTGTGGCACCTCACGGTATGCAAAGAGAAGGCATGGTAAGAGGACGTCCCACTTACGCCTCAAGGATTCTTCCAGACCCAGAATCATGCCCTTGAGGATCCGGTTGAACCTTTCAACCAGCCCATTACCTTGGGGGTGGTAAGGAGTGGTGAACTTGTATGTTACACCGCACTTCTGCCACAGGGACTTCATATACTTGGAAATGAAGTTTGTATCTCGGTCAGACACCACCTCTCTAGGGAACCCCACACGGGAGAAAATTCCCATCAGTGCCCGTCCCACCAGGGGGGCCGTCACTGTCCTGAGAGGTATGGCTTCCGGGTACCGGATGGCATGATCCACCAGGACCAGGATGAACCTGTTGCCCACGGCTGTCTTGGGATCCAGTGGCCCCACAATGTCAATACCCACCCATTCAAAGGGGGTGCTGACCACAGGGAATGGCTGGTGAGGAGCCTTCTGCTTCCTCCCACTCTTTCCACTTGCCTGGCAAGTCTGACAGGTCCTGAAATGAGTGTCTGAACTCTTGCGCATTTGGGGCCAATAAAAGTGGGTGACAAGCATCTCAAAGGTCTTGTCCTGCCCCAAATGTCCTGCTAACAGCACATCATGAGCCAGCACCAGTAGGAAGGCTCTGAAGCGCTGGGGTACCACCAGCACACGGGCTGACCCAGGCTCAGCAACCTTAGGCTCACTATACAGGAGACCATTCTCCCAGTAGATCCAATGTGATCCAGACTGATCACCTGCTGCCTGGTTTGCAGCCTGCTGCCACAAACCCACAAGAGAAGGGCACTTCTTCTGCTTCTCGCAGAACTCTTCCCTGGAGGGTCCTCCTTCCTGCTGCCAATGGGTCAGCTCAGGCAGGTCCCCCAGTTCAGCTACATGTTCCCCTGTAGGCTCCAGGGCATCCCCCTCAAGGTCTGCCTCCTCCTGGACCGTGGGAACTTCGGGCCGGTTTCCCATGCCCCGCCTCTTCTCTTTAAGGCAGGCACCTGGGCCACTCTTTCAGGCTCCAGGTCCTCTTGAGCACCTTTACTGGCTGCCATGGACCGTGTGGTCACACACGCCCAGTCAGGCAAACCCAACATCTCCAAATGAGCACTTCGCTCCACCTGGGCCCAAGGGGAGCTCTCCAAATCGTTACCCAACAGACAATCAACAGGCATGGCTGGCCTCACAGCTACTTGAAGAGTACCAGAGACCCCCCCCACTCAAAGGGAACCTGAGCTACCTTGCAGTGGCTCTCTGTGTTGTCAGCGGCAACAACTGGGTAAAATGCATTGGGGACCACCTGCTCTTCAGACACCAGGTGACACTTGACAGCTGTCACACTGGCTCCTGCGTCTCTCAGAGCCTCCACTCTATGGCCATTGATGGTCACCCACTGCCTGTACTTCTTAGTGTTATCAGGCAGCTGGGTCCTGGGGACCATCTCACAGTCTCCTAAAGAGACAAGGGACATCTCTGCGGGACCCCACCCACCTTGGACACCCATCTCCTCCCCCAGGGCTACACTCGCCATCTGCCGGGGTGGTGCACCAGGGGGTGCTGTCTTCCCATACTGTGGGCACTGGGGATGAATAGACTTATGTCCCACTTCACCACACTTAAAGCACCTCAGGGGCCCCCTAGGAACAGGTCTTCCTGTCGGGGCCCTGGGCTTCTTCTCAGGGGGAGGCTGGGAACCTTTCCCCTGGTTCCCTTGGGGCTTACTTTGGGGCCCTTTCTGGAACTCCCTCTGTTTACCCATGTCCCCCCCACTCTTCTGCTGGGGACCCTGCCCACTCTTGGCGGAGTCTCCCACGTGACCCTTGTGGACCTGGGTGCTCACCCAGCGGTCGGCCTCCTCAGCAAGCTTCCTAGGGTTAGTCAGCCTACTATCAATCAGGTGCTGGCGTAGCTCTGGAAAACAATTACTTGACAAGTGCTCCCATGCAATTAAATCAAAGAGCGCCTCAAAATCATTCACTTTGCTACCCTTCACCCAACCATCCAATGCTCTGCAAAAAAAAGTTACATACTCTACCCAGGTGCCTGACTCCAACTTTTTGCAATTCCTAAATCTCTGTCTATACAGTTCAGGAGTCAACCCATACCTGGACATCAAGGCTTCTTTCATGTGGCTATAAGAATTGTGGACCTCAGAAGGCAAGTCTAACAAGGTATCCCGTCCCTCACTAAGGAACCGCCCTCACAACCCCGCTCCCCAATCCTTCTCAGGGACCCGGTGGGAGGACATGGCTACCTCATAGGCCTTGAACCACTGCCCAATATCATCATTCTTATAAAATTCTTTAACCACATCCTTAGGTATATACACCCTTGCTTCAACAGGCATGGACGGTGTGCTGCCACCAGAGGGAGTAATCTCTAAGCTCCTCGCTTTCAACTCCAACTCCCTCAAACTTCTCTCATGCTCCAATTGCATCCTCTTTTCCTCTAGGGCCAATTTCCTATTCTCCAACTCCAACTGCCCACCCATCTTGAACTTGGCCAGCTCCATTTCGTGCATCCTATTTTTCTCTCTGTCCTCCAGCTCTTCTGGGGACAGGCCCTTGGCAGAAACACTGCTACCTGCTGGGGAAGCTACTCTCCTCTCCCCTGGACCCAATGGCCCTTCCAGCTGCTCATCTGCATTTTCAGCCCCCTCCACTTGCTCAGGGATGCTCCTTGCTTCCATCCAGGCCCTCAGCGCCTTTTGGAACTCATCCTTCTTGGTGAGACCGGTCATAGCAACTTAAAATCTCTTGCAGAAGTGCTTCAGCTGTCTCACTTTGTAGCTTTCTAGTTTCTCCTCCTCAAAATCAAAATCAACAGATGCGATGGACGCTGTTTTGCTCATGGTGGCTAAACTTGGCAGTTCTTGGAAAAAATAGAAAATCCCAGGAAAAACAACCTACCAAAAGTATGTGGTCGCGTTTTGGTCTGCACTCACTAGTAGTGTTCACCAATCACTGTATATGAGTCACAAATGCAAGTCCAGATTACTCACCGCTGACCACCAATGTTAGAACTGGGGGTCTCTATTTGGCAGAGGTAGGTTCCTTTGTCCAAATAGGGACCCTTGCTTCTAGACAGGGTAAGGGGGATACACTACTAAAATAAAGCCCTGCTCACCCCCTTGGTAGCTTGGCACGAGCAGGCAGGCTTATCTCAGAGGCAGTGTGTAAAGCATTTGTGAACACATACAGTAATATAGTGACAACACTACAGATGGACACGACACAGGTTGTATTATAAAAATAAGTATTTTTATATAGACTTAACACAAGACCACAAACGACAAAAATCCACAATACTGTACTTAAAAATGGTAGAAATAGCTTAGTTCTCTTTAGATGGTAAGTGCAACACTTATTGTTCAATGTACCTTTGGATGCATAACGCTATACAACGAAAGTGTTGCAGGGAAGGTGATGCGTCGGTTCCTTACACGCAAGAACGGTGAAGCATCGGTTCCCTACTGCTGCGCAGGGGACGGTGATGCGTCGGTTCTTCTCGGCATGGGGAGGTGATGCGTCGGTTTCTTACTGCGCTTCCGTGGCGATGCGACCAGCAGCGCCGTGATGCGATAACGATCCGATGCAATGCAACAAAAATGGCGTCTTCTCCTTGATGCGACAACTACGAGGCGATGTGTGCACGCCTGGCGGCCGTGCGGCAACTCTGCGAATCTTCTGAGCCGCGACAGGCCCTGCGGCACGCTTCTCCGGGGATGCGACGGCGTCTGCTGCGACTGCGACATTATTCTCCGGCGATGCGAGGCGCTTCGGTGATGCGATGCGACAGCGGCGCCAACCTTACTCAGTGATGCGACGACAGCGGCTGCGGCGTCGTCACACTTCTTCTCCGTGAGTCGCGCTTCCAGCTCCCTGCTCATGCAGTCCTTCAGAAGGCCCAGCACAACAGCAGGCACTTCAAATCCCCAGCAAGGGAATTCAGGGGAGCTGGTTGGTGAAGTCTGTTGTCCCTGAGACTTCAGCAGGAGGCAAGCTCAATCTTCAAGCCCTTGGAGATCCTTTACAAGTTGATGAAAGTAGCACAAAGTTCCTTTCTCCTTTCTTTGGCAGTCAGGCAACCACTGCAGGCCAATCCCCCAAACAGCACTCAGCTTAGGGATAGTCTCCTCCTTCACTTTCTCTCGTGTTCCTCGCTCCAGAAAAGGTTCTTCTTGTTTCCCAAAAGTGATCTAAAGTTCTGGGTCCCCCTTTTATACTCATATTCTCTTTGTTCTCTGAAGGCAGAGAGGCCTTTGCCTAGTCCAAACCAGTTCTGGTCAGTTCGGGAGCACTTTGTTTACAGGACTCCTTCTTTCCTTTGACAGTGTGGGCCAGGGACATCAGACACACCACAGGAGGTGGAGCCAGCATTGTGGAGGGAAGGCACAGCCCTATTCAGGTCCCAGGTGCAACTCCTCCCACCACTCTACATGGAGATCTCTCTATTCAGCCCTGTGCTGACTCACCCTGTCTCCTGGAATCCCCCAGCCCCTGTCACTCAAACTCCAGACAAGGAATACGCAACCTAGCAGAGACAGGCTTGGATAGTTAGGCAAGAAAATACCTACTTTCTAAAAGTGGTATTTTCAAACACAGAGGGGCCGATTCTGATTCAGGCCGGAAATCTCTCCGACCGAGCCGGACCCGGAGAGATTTCCGACCGAATCGGACCCTAGCAGTCCGACCGAATGAGTAACGATGCGTTCGCATGCTATCGGACTCGATTCGGTCGGACTCCCATTGAAGTCAATGGGAGCCGGTCGTACAACGCGTACGCGGGCTCCCATTGACTCAATGGGTGCGAGGCAAACAAGGGCGCCCCCTACAGCGGGTACGCGTCGAAGCGGGTCACGCCGTACATGCACAGGTAGGGGGACCCATGGGTCCCCCCTGTGTGCGACTCGCGTGGCTAGGCGCACAGGGGGTCCGACACGGACCCCCAAAGTGCGGCTGCGACTGCTCTTTCGAGCCGGACGGCGCGAGTCGGTCGGACTGTTCGCGGCACGCATCGAACTTACCCGGCCGGGGAACGTCTCCATTGCGCGGTGCGAGTCATGTCCGTGCGAGTCGGTCGGAGCGGTTGGGTCCCGCGAACGAGTCGGTCGGCGATTTCGCGTACGTTCGCATCGTACTCGCTCGCCCGGACACACGTCCGACTCGGTCGGGAAACAGGGCTCCGAATCGGATCTGGTAATGCCGAGTCCGATTCGGAGCCCTACCAGCCGAGATCGGAATCGGCCCCAGAATGTTAAAACCAACTTCACTAAAAGATGTATTTTATCATTCTGAGTTCGGGCATACTAAATTCGTTTTTCTACCATGTTCCCTGGGTCAGTTAGGATTATAAGATGTTATAATCAAACTGCCCATTCTGGCCTATGGGGAACAGGTAGCCTTGCAATAGTGAAAAATTAAAATGGCTGTAATTCACTATTAGGACATGCCACACACACCAGGACATGTCCTACCTTATACTTACAATGCACCCTGCCCTTGGGCCTACCATAGGGGTGTCTGATATGAAGAAAAGGGATGGTTTAGGGACTGGCAAGTGGGTGCACTTGCCCAGTCAACATGGCAGTACCAGACTGCACACAGGCTCTGCAATGGCAGGCCTGAGACACACTTTACAAGCTGCTCCGGTGGGTGGCACAACCAGTGCTGCAAGCCCACCAGCAGCATTTGATTTACAAGCCCTGGGCACACGCAGTGCACTGTACTAGGGTCTGACAAGTAAACCAAACCAGCCAATCATGGAGTCACTAATCCATACATCAATTTACCATAGGGAGCACTTGCACTGTGGCACTGAATAGCAGTGGCACAGTGCCCAAAGCATCTATAACCAGCAAAAACACATGAGGCAACAGCAAAAAATGGAAGGTAGACCCACGCCAATGGTGCCAGGTCTAACAGTTACCAAGAGACCTCTGTCTCTCATGTGCTTGTGCAGGCATGCAGACTTTCTTTGACATTTTTTGCAGCTTTTGTACTGTCAATACAAAGCTTAGATGCCCTATTGAGAAGTGGTAGTACTGTTTATGAAAGTACACCGACAACATTGTGAAGAGTTGCTACTGTTCATTCAAAGTATACCTGCAATGTTGAGAAATGCTGTATCTTTTCTCAGAAAGGCATTGTGAGATTAAAATGGGGCTCAGTGAAAGAGTGAAAGAGAAAAATGTCAGATTGCATCATATAGCAGATCAATTGCCTACACTGATTGTTTCAGATCCTTAGACACAACACTTTCTGATAACACCCCCAATTAATGACTTAGACCTTCTTGTCAAAAGCCTTATCCACACCAATATGACAACTTAGAGAGTTAGGTGAATGCTTTTAGATTCTATTTGTCACCTTAAGGTCCAGGTTTGCATGCCTACATGGTGGACTCATCTAAATCTTTCTTAGTTTAGTAGAGGCTATGCTACAGATATTTTTCTTTCAGTAGCTCTGTCTTTCTCCTGTTTTTGGTCCGAGTTAATCCTGAATTTCCAGCTTGATTTGCAAATAATTTTCTCAGAGAAGCAGTTTCCGTTTTAGACTTAGATGTGACTTACTCATGGAGTTTCCTGTGTATGACATGCTGACGTATGGAACTAAATCTTTGTTAATCAGGGCTCTGGGTAAGCAGGTCCTCCTGAATATTGTTGATTAAGAGGATCTATTTGGGGTAAGATGCAGGAGCCCTTATGAAGAGATCTAGAAAATGCTCAGTCCCCATCAAGGGGTTATCCAAAAATTCTAGGACCTTTGGTTGTCTAAAGGAGTACTTAAATTATGAATTTTACTCTACCCATTCCTCAACTCTAAATTACTACACATAGGTTATTATAGGTTGCACACATTTCAAATATATTATTGGTAACCCCCCAAGAATATGTGTGAAATGTGTGCTATCCATAACAATCCCATACACAACTCTGAAACACATGTATGCCTGGCTTCAGGAACAATTCTACTGTAGCATAATGGAAGTGCATTTTTTGCTCTCGTACACTACACCAAATTCTTCCTGTTCGCCACTAACACACCTTTCCAATCATGCATGCTGGCTACAATTCATCACTATGTTGTTACACTAGTGCCAGTTAGCCTCTGTACAAAGGTCAGGTAACATAACATATCGTATCAGAGTTAATACCTGTCAATCTAATTAAAAAAAACAACACTTTTCAAATGCTTGGTACTCTTCTCACTTATTCCATTTCACCCTTGACCACAAGGTGCGGAAGTCATTAATCTATCAACTATTTCGATATTGATTTAGGAAGGATAATATTTAATGAGGCAATAGTCTTAAAAAGGCTTAACTCAGAGTCAGAAATCTTTAACTTTCTTCATAACCATAATAGTTAGTAATAAACAATATTTCTAAATAAGATAACCTTCAAAGGAAATTACATTGAGCAATAGTCAATAAACAATATAATCGCAATAAGAACTGTTTAATATATCAAGTGATATTGTCCTAAAACCCAATTTTAATAGATTAGGTTTCAGTTGAAGATCACTGCAACACAATGGGATCTATTCACAAAAGCTATTTTAGAGTACAAAAAGTAGAACTACCTTACGAACTACAAAATATAATTCATATACCTCCAGCCAGAGATCTTCACCTTCGCCTCTCCTATCTTTTCTGTCAGGAGGAGCTCTAAAAACACAAGTATAGGATTTAGTAGTAAATGTGGGGCAGACAAGGAGGGATGATGGAATATGGAAAATAATTCACACAAAATGTGTGCTGCTAAGTGAAATTAATGGAGGGATTAGGAAGGGAGAGGTCAATACAAAACACACACTCACATAAGAGTACTGAAAATTGCAATTCACGAAATACAAATTTACTACATTAGTACTACTACAAAATAGGTTTAAAGTTAACCAGACTAACCATGGAGTAAGTCAAGTCCCAAACATGGCCAATGATTGGTACAGAAACACACTCCTATAAAAATCAATTGAGTTATGGAATAATATTAACACACAGGGAAATATATACAAACAATAAAATTAAATAACATCTTAAACAAAACTTTATTTAAAATATTGGATTTTAATTATTACTTTTTCAACTAAACATTTCTAAACATTATTTTGTAGTAAACGTTAATACAACATACTGTTGAAACATTTTGTTTTTTAATCTAAATCATGAATAAAATACATAAATTTCATCCAAGATTGTGGCACATCCAACACAAATGATACTGTATGACATGCAAGAGGACAAATAAACATTTTGCTGAATTTTAAAAAAATGTAGTTGAATGAAAATTAATAAAGTAAAATAACTTAAAATATGTTAATTTGCTAAATGTTAGTACAGTGTGTGTTGTCCCTTTTGCTATGGTAATTCTAGATGAATGAGAGAAGTGGAAGTGTTGTTTAATTATTTTTAATTTTTTGGAAACATTTTCTATTGATTAAAAAAAATAATCTTAAAACCGCTTATTATTTTCCAAAGGGAGCTCTCCTCCCTGGTAACAGGGGTCGATTACGATGGCGGGCGGACAAAGTCCGCCCGCCATCGCATTGGCAAAAGGGACCGCCCGCCATAGGTGCGGCGGTCCCGCTATACACATTAGGATGCGCCCGCCACACTGGCGGGCACATCCCGTATTTTTACATTGCGGCGGGCGGTGCTGCAAGCAGCACCCGCCGCAATGTAAAAATACATGTTGTGCATTTGCATGTACAACGTGACAGGCACCGTGCGGTGCCTGCCACCTTGTACATGCAAATGCAGGGGGGTACCATAGCTACCCCCCACGTGCAGCCCCCCAACCCCCGGGGGCCCGCAACGGGCCCCCAAAGGCATTCTCTGCCTGTCTTTTTGCGGCGGGATCTCCGCCGCAAAAGACAGGCATCGTAATGCCTACGGCGGTGCCTGCACGGCACCGCCCACATTGCCCCATTGTACTGTGTCCTGCAAGGCAGGCGGAAAAGGACCGCCTTACGGGACCACGGCGGACGGTCTTTCCGTCCTCCGCGGAACCATTCCCATTCCCACCGCCATCCTAATATGGCGGTGGGAATATTCAGGTTGATGGCGGGCGGATCGCCACCGCCGGGCCGGCGGTCCTCACCGCCGGCCCGGCGGTGGCGATCCGCCCGCCATCGTAATGACCCCCACAGAGAGCTCCACAAACACGGGAAAAGTTACTAATAGTAATTTTTCACCCAAAAATGCAGTAATAGGAGTTTCCACTCTCTCACTTGAGGGGGTGGATGCTCCTAAGTCTACATCTAACTATACATTTATATATGGAAATTATAAATTTCTTCCATGAGGAGATTTACACCTAGGTGAAAGTGTAGATCTGCACATGAAGAGATCTACACATGTTAACTTACTTTTGAAAGTAGTGCCCCATATGTTTATTCCTACTTTTCATGTAGGTAATCTGCTAAGTGTTGCACATCTATTGATTCTACGTGACTTAATGCATTTCATGATGCCTGTCTCTTTTTCAGCAGGAAAAAGGGACCAAATGTATCATTTTACTAATCACAAAACTGGTAAAGATTTGTGACTAGTATTATTAATTTTTGTGAAGTGACCTGGATACTAATAGGTGAGTTTGTAAAATTATGAATCATTGTCAATATTTACCTAAGTAATATTCATTAACTGGTTGCAAATTGTGTCTCGCTCTGATTGGATACAATCACAAGGATGATGGCCTGCAAGGATCAAGCTACCACCATGTATTTTATTGCATTTAAATATATATAGACACATTCTTTTTAAGCAGCCCGATTTCTTTAAAGGAAATAAGGCTGCTTTTGAAAACGGCCTTTATTTTTAAAAATGGTTACCAATTCCTAAAATGGGTTTCATACATAAGTAAAGCCTATTTTGCCAAAATCAGTGTGTTTGGGGTCGCAAACTGGTTATTATATCTTGCCCATATTAAGAAGGTAGAGTGGAGGGGTGAAGCAATGAAAGATTGTTAGTGTTTTATATTTACCCTTTTAATTTCTGTACTGTAAATAATTAAAATCAAGCAATTAAATTGAAGAAAAAATATATATTTTTTTTATATTGGAAGTGCTTTGATGCATATTTTATAAGATAAATGCAGGCTTATAGGAAGTATATATTTCCCACAAAAAAAGGATAGATGTTTGGCCAAATTAAACAACAAAAATTGATAGTTTGGTGAATAAGATTCCTTTTTAATTGGATACAGATGTTTGATACCTTTTTCTGTTGCCAACAAGTGGGGGTTCCCTTTTTTGTGGCGGTTGGCAAATGTCCTCTCACCTTTCTTCCTTGAAACATTCCTGACTATTAAGGAAAGGTTAACAAATCAGATGTCTTTGAGACTGTCCCCTGCGAGTAATCTTATAGCATTTCCATTGTCCAACAATTAGATTCAATATTCAATAACAATTCAGAATTTTTTTTTTTTCCATATTTGGGGCAATCTCTTGTATTTTTTTCCTTTTTTTTTAAACATAATTTTTTTAATTTTCTACATAGCATCGCATCATTGCCATAGGACACTTACATCATCGTTATGCAGTTTACATGCGTTGAAACACATTGTACAATGAATTTTAAAAACCGATATATATGCCATTGTAAAATAATGTAAGGAAATAAGTATCCATGCAGTCATATGCCGGCTGAATTAGCAGTTTAGATGATGCAGCTCCCAATATCTATATTATGTACCAGAGCCTTTCCCATGTGCAGGCTACTGAGCTGATACATCTAAAAACGAACAATAAACAAACCCCATTCATAGATACCCCCTCCCCCTCCCTCCAGTCCTATGCACACTCGTACAACCTATATGTATTCCGTATGGATATGTGCGGCTCTTGATAAAACTACATACTAAAAAAAAAAACATTCATCTCGTTTCACGGCATTCAGGGACAAAATCTCCTCAACGTACTGTCTATTGTGTTAAGCTAGGGGTATTGTAATGATCTATGTCCACTGCTTTGAATGACTCCAACATAACATCCCATTCTAATGCTATTGGGACTTTGCGTAGGCCTCTGAGCTCCTCTCGACGTATGGCAGCACTCTCAGCACTGCCCCATCGGAGCAGTTCACTGTACCAGGCATGTTCCGTAGAGGGCTTCTTTGACTTCCAGCGCATAGTAATGGCACGTATCGCTAAAATGAGCGCCAAATCAATAAAACGATATTGTACTTTATGCTTGGACACGTGTTTGTGCAGACCTAGAATACATTCCTCCACAGTGTTTTGTACCTCGCGATGTGTGGCCGTTCTAACAAGTTGTCTGACCGCGTCCCAAAACCCACGTAACATTGGGCATGACCATATCATGTGTATGAGGCCAACCCCCTCCACCAGACATCTTGGACAACCATGCTGTGTCAGCGGGAACATTTTGTCTAATCTATGGGGAGTAAGATAAGCCCTGTGAAGAATCATAGTTTGGATAAATTTAAATTTTGCATTCCTTGATACCTTTTTAGGTGTTCTACAATAGCCGCCCATTCCTTATCTTCCAAAGCTCTTCCTATGTCCTCTGTCCATGTCGTGCGTAATGGAGTGAGATCAGCCTCTGTGTGAGAGCGTATCCCTATGTACAGCCATTTAATAAGGTGTCTGCCCCTTCCCATATAATAGAGCAGCTTGACCAGTTCATGCGTGGGAGGTTCCTGTCTCTGCGGGGCCCAGTGTGTTTTTACATACTGTATCAATGCGGCATGTAATAGATATAGTTGCGCTGGTGCTCCTTTTCGTGAACAAAAGTATCATGGTCCAACAGCATCCCATCTCCAAACAGATCAGCCACCGTACCGATCCCAACTTCCAGCCACGGTGCTATCCTACGTTTAGTTATTTGACCATCCATCATGGGGATTCCCAGTAATGGGATGTTGCCTGCATAAGCGGGGGGCACGCCTGTATATTGTAGTGCTGCTTTCCAGCACTGCAGCGCGGTGCGCAGCAGAGGAGGAAGACATTTTGGGATCCTGCTATTGGGTAACAACAGGGTGTGTAACATTCCTCGGTCTATATCTCGCTCCGTAAAACCTATCTCTTGTAAATTACGCCCAGCAGTCCAAAAGGACAACCATTGTAATTGACATGCGTAATAGTATGCTCTTAGATCAGGTACGCCCAGACCTCCCCTACGTGTGCCAAGCTGCAGTTTTTTAAGACTGATACGCCGTCTCCCAGTTCCCCATATTAGGTCGGTTAGTAATGTATTCATCAATTTGAATGTGGTATGTGGTATTATAATGGGCAAGTTGGTGAAATAATAAATCAATCGCGGGAGGACCACCATTGTCGCCAAAGCCGCTCTACCCATAACTGACAGTGGAAGCGTAGTCCAAAAGGCAATACTGGATCTCAAGGCTCTGAGCGCTCTATGTAAATTTCCGTCTAACATATCCGTATGTGACTGGTAAACCTGTATACCCAGGTATTTAAATGTATGCTGTGCCACCTGGAGCCTTGTATCACCGAACTCAATGTCAGCTGGGCATGCATGTTCTGTGAAGAAAAATACATGTGACTTTGCTACATTGATAGCAAGGCCTGAGATTAATTCAAAGTGGTGGAACACCTCATAGAGCGGGCCTAGGGGCAATCGGAGATCACGGAGATACAAAATGATATCATCCGTGTAGGCAGAGAAGAGGTGCGTTGTGTTCCCTATCTTCATGCCCATATCAATTAGGTACATACGCACTTTAAGTGCCAGTGGTTCTAGGGCCAATATAAATATGAGCGGCGATAAGGGGCATCCCTGCCTCGTCCCTCTATAGATCAGGTATTCCGCTGATATATTACCACCAGTGCGTGCACGCGCCGTAGGAGCGTCATATAATAGACGTAGCCTGGCAATATAGCCCGCTGGTATCCCAAATTTCTCCAATGCTCGGAACATATAGTCCCAGTGAATAGAGTCGAACGCTTGACGCAAATCCAAAGACATGCAGCCTGCGTGTTCATATTGACTCGGGGCTTCCGTTAGGAGATGGTGGAGCTTCCTGGTATTCAATGACGTGCTGCGGGTAGGCAGAAAACCAGTCTGATCTATATGGATCAATTTAGTCAGGGAGGGTAATAATCTGTTAGCTAACACCTTACTAAGTATTTTGTACTCTGTGGTCAATAATGATAACGGGCGATAGCTGGCCATATCTGCGGGGTCTCGTCCCGCCTTCGGGAGTGACACCACTAACGCCTGTGCCGTAGTGAGGGTAGGGAACCCTCATCTAGCGCCGTGTTATATAAGATCTCCAGCTGGGGAACCAGGTGATCAGCATATGTAGCATAAAATTCGACTGGTAAGCCATCTAATCCAGGGGTTTTGTTACGCGGGAGTCCCCTCATAGCGATCTTAATTTCAGACTGAGTAATGGGCCCTATTAATTCTTTCTGAGCCTCCGTCGTGAGCTGTGGGTATGGGAGGGCGGAGAAGAAAGCATCCATATGTGCCTCTATGCTACTATTTGGGCTTACTGTACAGTGTGGCATAGTATTGACGGAAGGCGACATTAATATCCTCTTGGGTAGTGGCTGTGTCTCCTCCCAGGGTAGTGACCTTATGTATTATAACCGCAGGGGGGGCATCCCGAATCAGCCTAGCAAGCAATGTCCTGGATTTATCTGCTTCAGTATGACATAACTGTGAGTATTTCCGATAATCTATGACCCGGAGAGTTTCGAGCAGTTCCGCATGGCTGATTCTAGCCTCTTGTAGCAAGGCACGCTTGTCAGCGTCCGTTACGGCTTCCTGTTCCAGTCTTTCCATTTTGTGCTCAACAGCTAAAAGGGACTTATGAATTTCTTGACGGGCGCCTACTGTCGCACTGATTGCCTTTCCCCTGATAACCGACTTAAAGGCGTCCCATTCAATCAACCTATTGGATGCAGTATTGCTATTTTCAGCAAAATATTGCTCAATAGTATTCGACATAGTAGTTCGGAACACCGAGTCCTCCAATATTTGCGGCCACAAACGCCAGGTGGGAACCGTGGTGGGTACTCTACCCCAGTTAAGTACTATCTCCAGTGGATTGTGGTCAGAAAATGTCTTTGCCAAGTATGTAGCCTGAGTCACTTGCATTGCAATTTTTTTGGAACAATAAATTTGATCTATTCTGGTGTGAAGCACGTGAACAGGGGAATAGAAGGAATATTCTCTGTGTGTAGGATGTCGCATCCTCCATGCATCACATAATTCCCAGCACTCGGCCCACCTACCTAATGCCTCTGCTTGTTTAATCACTCCTGCTCCACGCAAAGGTGGGTGAGACCTGTCCAATGTAACATCCATGACTGTGTTGCAATCACCCCCTATAATCCATGGGTGCAGCTCCCATCCCGTCAGTGCAAGATTTAACACTCCCAGTACTTATCTTGTTCAAAATTAGGTGCGTATATATTACCCAGAACTACATGCTGGCCATCCAGTGTCCCCCGCACAAATATGTATCGCCCCTGCTTATCTATCCATTGCTCTAGTGCTAAGAATGGCACTCCATATCTAACCCATATTGTGGCCCCTCGCGCAAAGCCAGAGTACGTAGTGGAGAAGATCTGTCCTCTCCATTTCTTACGGAGCTTCACAACTTCACTGTCCACCATGTGGGACTCCTGTAGGTACACTATCTGCGCCCCCCGCCTCTGTAGCTGTGCGTGTATCCTGTGTCGCTTCTGCACAGAGCCCATTCCCCGAACATTCCACGTTATTATAGTGTATTTGCTAGGTGTATGCATTGCATTACGACATTTACCCACCCAACAGCAGGTATGCCCATTGTGTAGCCGAATCTATCCAAACCAAGATCTGCAATAGGACTTTTCCCCCCCCTAAACACCCCAATACTCGGTCCAGTCACAGAACTATACCGGACCATACAACTAAACTGAACATATAAAACCATGTTAAGTACATAATAGCGCCTTCGCCGTATGGGGGACATCGCTAGCGCTCCACAGGTGGTGTACTTTCTATACATCAATACAACTAAGCTTCTATTGGACCTGGGCCTAATTTAAGAATGCTCCGTGTAAATAAGTTCGCCGTGGCTGCGGGCATATTGCAAGAGCTTATTTTACAGTTACAGTTCTTATACTTGCGGATACAGTCAGCCGTATAATTCTTTAATGACTTGCGGGGTCGCGGATGGAAACAGGGCCACACTGCCTTCAGAGTCTGATTCGTGCGTTACTTCTTCTTCGTCCGATGAGGATTTAGCTTCCGCTCCTGAGGTGTGCATGAAAGTGGCCGCCGCTATAAGCGCCTTTGATTTACTCTGTTGCATCTGCTGCTTGGTGATATACTGCCGTGCAGGAGTCCGGCACGTTCTTCGACTTCCTCGCCCAGAGGATATCCCAGGACTGGTCCTGCTCTTCTCCGTGTGTTGTGAGTTAGTCATTGCAGCATTCGTTAGTTCCATCACTTCCAGCCAATCTGCCACATCTCGGGGGCTGTCGAAGAAATAGGATTTTTGGTCGTGGAGGATTTTTAAGCGCGCCGGGAAAAGCAGCGCATATTTCAGGTTTAAGTCTCTGAGCTGCTTCTTAACTGTCATGAAGGAAGAGCGCTGTTTCTGGACCAACCTTGTGTAATCTGGATATAGTGAGATTTTCGTGTTTTCGAAGTTTATCGGAGGTTCGTCACAGGCTTTCTGCAGGAGAGTGTCCCTGTCGCGGAAGTTCAGTAGTTTCACTATGAGAGGGCGAGGTGGAGTACCTGGTTTTGGGCGACCAGTAGGAATCCTATGTGCTCGCTCTATGCAATATTGCTCGGAAAGTCCTTCATTAGTGACATGATCCCGGAACCACTGCTCCATATATCTCGTTGCGTCTGTTCCCTCACTCTTTTCGGGCAGTCCAATGACGCGGATATTATTACGCCGGGTCCTCCCCTCTGCATCTTCCACCCGATCCAGCAGGATAGCTACCTGTTCTTGCCGTTGTGCCACCTTGGTGTCAGTCTGTGATTTCCATGGGGTGACTTCCTCCAGCGTCGCAGCATTTTCTTTCACTTTGTCCGCAAGTTTAGCGTGGTCCGCCCGAAGCAAGTTGAGGCCAGTAGTCAGAGTCCCTACTTGCAGTTCTATTGCTTTTCTGGATTCACGCACTTCCTGTAGTATGAGATCCAGCTTATCCGCAGGTGTAGGTGCTTCCGTCAGTGGAGTGCATTCTGTTCCAGTCTTATTGTGCGCGGGATCCACTGTATCCGGAACGTAGTCTTGTCCGCCTTGGTCTTGTTGTTTCACACCCTTGCGCCCCATCTTGCGAACTGATCCAGTGACCGGTGTCTTGTGTAGGGCGTGTGTGGGTTTATAGTGTGCTTCCCTTGGATCTCTTATACACCTCCACCACATTTCGCCCAGTGCTCCTATCACAGCGTCACTACTCTCCCATGGCGCCAACACCGATCAGTACCGCACAGCCTCTCTGCTTGTCCGCCACCCTTATGTCAGTGTGTGACTTGCAGTGCAGCAGTGGCTCCACACAGTGGACGGGTGGCTCTAGCGTACCTGTACCAGCTCTGCAGCAGTATCAATCAATCCCGGCAGTATCAGCGTGTTGCTACTCACTGTGGCACCTCTCCATCCGCGCTCCGCATCCGTCCTGGCATCCGGTAACGATGTGATGGGCCACGTTAGTCAGGGAGCCGCGTGATTCGCGGCCCGTCCAAGAGCCACCTCAAACCTCGCATCACCAGCCTCCCTGTAGCGGTGTAGACAGGGCTTATGTCCTTGCCTCTGTTCTGCCCAAGATCACTGCCACCAATCACTGCCGCCTTGCGTTCCCTTCTTCTCCCGTGTCTAAGTAGTGTGCTCAAGCCGCCTCACCTCCCTGTGCCTCGCAGTTCAATTATGATTGTTCAGCGACGCCCACCGCCGCCATTTGACTATCGCTGTCTCCGTGGCTCCAATTCAGCGTTGTAGTGTTTTCGGGGCCTCCAGCAGCAGACACCTGCACCTGTTCTGCCAATTGCAATGTGGTCAGTGCCGGTCGCCTCCCATCGACATCGGCACCATGTTTGAGGCGCCGTCTCTAGTATTGCGACTGAGTTTCACGTTGCGCCACAGGGGAGCAGGCCGCCCTGCGTCCCCGAGCTCGCGTAAGCTCCGGTCCCGCTCTGCCGGTACACTTCCCGCACAGTCTCACTTGCACAGCTTCTGCCGCCTCGGCTCTTTGCAATTTCGTCCGTCCGCAAAGTAATCCAGTTCCCCCGAGCCTCACAGTTCTTCTGTGGTCTCAGTGCTATTATCGTTTAGTTTAGGGGCATAAGTCTGACTCCCGTCACGGCCCTTCTTATTCAGCAGATGGCAGCGTCGTCAGGCCTGTGGAGTCCCAATTTCGGCCGTGTTCGCCTCTCCGGCCTCCGGGTGGCACCGAGTCCTCCCGCTCGTTGCCGCTGCTCACTCCCGCTCTTTGGTGTCCGTCCTTCGACGGTTTAGCAGATTTATGCCAGGATTTTTGTCGGCCCAGGTCCGGAGCTCAGTTAACGCACGACCGCCATGTTTGGCTGCCAGCCACGCCCCCCAACAATTCAGAAATTAATGTAAAGCACCTTAGGTTTCACAATGAAGACTGCCAAGAATTTAAAATGAAACCATGAAGGTTTATTAAAAGATTTAAAGGAATTACAGAAGGCAAAATAAAC
This sequence comes from Calotriton arnoldi, assembly GCA_963921515.1. NCBI lineage: Eukaryota > Metazoa > Chordata > Amphibia > Caudata > Salamandridae > Calotriton > Calotriton arnoldi. The sequence continues at coordinate 1,920,440 of CAWUFW010002309.1, forward strand.
GGTTAGAAACAGTCAATTTGTCAATAGCATGAGGTTCAGTGTAAAATGCAGTGAAAAAAAAGCAGAACTTTTCAGGAATTTGGGCACTAAATAACGGCGTGCGATCTCATGGAATCATGATGAACTCAAAGAAGCTAGCTCCCTTCTCCATGCGAGCACTAGGAGGACACAACACAAACAGCTATTTGGGCATCAGTCAGCCCCATGGGGGAAGGGTAATGGGATTGAGAGAAGAAAATGAAGTCTTCCTCTCTGGTCTTCCTAGTAGTCTGATTTGACTTGCATGAGAGGCCCCCTCGTCACTAGCTGCACTTGGCCATAGAAGGGTAAGCAGTCTGGTCAACTGCATGAGTAGAAAAAAATATAGTAGGAATGTGAAGTACTAACTCACACACAGCTCTGTTTTCTCTGTATCAGTTCTAGGATTAAGGCTTACCACTCCATTTCCTATTTCCCACTAAATCTTCATGGTGGATGTTGGTGGTGAGTTGTGGAAACCTGGGAAGAGAGGGAATCAAGAATTATCTCAGAGCTACCTTATTCCGAGGACTGGAAGTGTGGTTTCAAACAAGCTGCATGTTTGCGTGTCACCCTTAATATAGCAAAATGGTAGTCTATTGTTGAGTCTTCATTTCTGTCTTTCAGGTCGGCAGGATCCTGTCCAGCTGAAGAAGGATTTGCTGGAAGTAGATGACGGGCGTCATTGGAGGCAGGCACTGTGGAGAAAACTGGAACCGGCCATTGTGGAAGAAGGGCGGTGTGGCTTTTAAAGTTAGCTGCGCCCTAAAGTAGCTCCTGTTCTTGCAAGAGTGTGAAATCTTGTGAGAGCGGGTTCACACCTTCTCGTGAGGAAGGTGAGAAGGACAATGCAACAACGCATGGAAAAGGCAAAGAGGGAAGGCGAGTTCTGTCTCTTTCTGGCCTCCTAACCTATTTTTGAGTGTCCCTTGGCCCTGCACTGTGGCGGCAGTGATTAGTCGTACCTAAACCATGTTTGTGATAATGGCATTGGCATACTAGAGACCTATTGGCTTTGCTAATGTTTGCTTCTTTAGCAGCAACCAATGGCAGAAAATAGGCTGCCAATAAATTCGAGCCTGCCTTGCCCCCTCAGGACACAAGTCAGGGCAACAAGCACAACCCTGCCAATTTTGGATACAGGGCAACCGCAGATGGCTGTAGGAAACTGACATATAGTATATACTGAAAGATATTTTTAAATAATACCTTAAAAACAAAAGTAAAACATATTTAACTTTAAATAAATAACAGCCACGACTTCGGACCTCTGTTAACCCCGAAAACTTAGAACACATTTTTATTTTTGTATTTTGTTATTACAGTTAAAATGGAAATATGTTATTATAGCTGTACAGTGTATAGTGAAAGATGGACGGCACAATCACCATTTGCTTTACTACGGTTAGAGATATAAGTAATTATGAGGGAAGTAGAACATTTTACATTAACGTCACCACAATGCAGTATTTCAGCAGTATTTCCTCCTACAAACTGTTCAGGGAGAATTGTAAAACCTTTTTCTAATCTGCTGTTGTCAGGCACCTGACCTTTAAACATATCTACCTAGTGCCAAGAGAAGGAAAACGCTTGTAAATGCTATACAGAACATTTTGAAATTTGGACATGTTCGTTGTGCTTTTCTTTTGGAAATATATACCCGTGAACCAGTCACTCTCACTAAACTCTTCCTAAACAGATGGTGACCTATTGTATAGCAGACGAGTGGTCCAGCAAAAGCTGATATGCCATCCATATTTTGTTTTGTCCCTCCCACACAAGAGCATAAGTGGTTTCTGCGCCATAGATGAGCCGAAATACCAGCTAACAAATTGTAAGTGTAAAAGAGTTAGCAAAGAGCCGTAATTGAAACACTTACAGTTTTTTTAGTTCCAATATTCTTTATTGTTTTAATAAAGGAATACAGATAATTAAGATTATATATAATACAATACAACAAGTCTTATAAACCATACCAATATGAGCAATTCATAAATAGAAGTATATTTCATGTAATAAATAAGTTAAATGTAATACCCAAATAATTAATTAAGAAAAAACTATTTCATGAAAGTGATTGTATTGCTTAGATAAATAAATAATGCGAATAAAGAAGAGAGAGAAAGAGGAAAGAAAGAAAAGGAAAGTAAAGAAGAAGAAGAGGAAGAGAGGAGAATAATCAAGAGAATAAGCACGAGATGGGGACGCCTGCTTCTTTGAGAGAAATAGCTTAAGAGGAAGACACAAAAGGAAATTGAGCCACCAGCCCTTGCGAAGCCAAGTCCATGTATCTATCCAAAGACCTCCAAACCACACTAGAAATAGACGGCGTATAGTGCCTGTCTTCAACCAAGGTATGAGCCCCTCGAAGAAATGATACCCACGCCCACCAAGTATGGTACGATACTGAATTAAAAGATTTCTACTCTGTTAATATAATTTTAACAGCAATTGATATAAGCAAGTCTAGCAATTGCATATCCGTATCATCAAGCGGTAACGGGGTAGGTGCAGCCCATGGGCCTAATAAGATTAAAGCTATTGAGAGCTCAAAATTAATACCAAAAATTAGCAGTAAGTGTTTGAGGACCAATTCCCAAAAAGGTTGCAATATCGAGCATTCAAAAAACATATGTTGATGGGTTCCAGCAACTAGTTTGCAACTCCAACAAAGATCGTTATCTTTAAGTTTTAGTTTATGTAGACGAACCGGGGTCCAGTGTAGGAGATTCAGAGTAAAACATTTTGATTGAATAAGAGAAGGAGCAATCTTATTCCTTAGCGAAAACTTCCCGATGAGCTGCCAGGTTTCCTGTGAGATATGTTTAAAAGTATCATGTTCAAAATGGTGTAGCCATTTCTCCTGTGTAACAGTAGACTGGAAGGGCGACGTAGCAGATAAAAACTTATCAATCTTGGAAGCAATATGACCTGATCTGTACCACATAGAGAGAAGCGAAACGGTAGTTGACTCAGGATAAAAAGTTATTTTAGATAAAGCTACCTTCAGTTTCAGAAAGGAATAAAAATCCATATTACTGAGATTATAGTCTTTAGCTAAAGAGGAAAAAGGAATCGGGTCTTGCTTAGAATCGTAAAGGTCTTTGACCAACGTAATACCCTTCCTCGCCCAGGAAAACATCGTACCAGAGTCAATATCAGTCACAATTTTAGGATTATGCCATAGAGAGGACCACCTGGATTTATTAATTGGTTTAGAAACCTTTTTGTCTATGCATTTTAATGCATTAATTGTATCTGAGATAATGCTACTTGAGAACGGAAGGGTCAACGTAGATGCGGTCATAAAAGTAGATGTGGGAAGAGGAGTGTGAGAAGTTGGCCTGGCATATGCTGTCCACTAATTATAGTGGGCACCTTGCACCAGTCCAAACAACCCCTTATTGGAGATAGGTTAAAGACAACCTTATTGAAAGCTATCCTAGTGGTAGCTATGGAGAGCAGCCTTCAGGCTAAGTCTTGAAGGAATGTAAAGCAGCTTGTTTTACCAGTCTATAATCTCTTGAGTGACCAAATGAAAGAGCACCACACCAGGTATATATTCAAAATATATGTATTTATTGCTAAACACACCCCTCTAGTCTCTTTATGAGGCTAGAGTTCGAAGTACATAAGTTATAAGTTATTAAATCACAGTAATAGCACAAATACACGTTTGGGCCCTAGGGGCGTACCAAACCATATACCAATAAAGTGGTATGCGAACCACGACTGAACTAGACACTAGGCCTAGAGCCTCTAGAAGTGCTTGGACCACAAGGAACCACCCAAGGTAGTGACACAGGGGACCTACGGGAGACGCGTGCAGTGTAAATACACAACCGCGATACGCCGTTGACTTCTATGGAGAAAGTCGGGATCGGGAAAATAGAGAAAAGGGACACTTAAAAGAGGACTATGACAAAACCCTTTGAGATCTAGGACTTTGAAGAGTCTCTACCCACGGGAGCACCGGAGTACTCGTGTTACCTCACCCAGGGAAGCCGGGTGCATAGGTGCCTTTCGGGGTCGGGTTTCGTCGTCGATTCGAATGGCGATCTGATGCAAAGTGCTGCTGGCGGCCAAGAGAAAAGTGTCCGGGTGGATCCAAGAGTGGATCGGAGTTCTGAAGAACCTGAAAGCAGAGGGGACAGAGTCTGGGTCACTAGCCAGTGACCAGGAAGGCGATGGACAGATGCCCACCGATGTCGAGTGCTTCAGGTGCATTGACGGTTGTCTTGACTCTTCAGCCACGAGGTCCAGGAGGCGTTGTTGGCAACCAGGAGCAGGATTCGGGCTGGTACACAATGTCTGTCGAGTGCTGAGGTGTTGGCGACCGGATTGGACCCAACAAGCCTTGGCAACGGCAAGTCTCGGTGAAGATGTAGATCGTCGATGGTGCAGACCAGCAAGATCTGTGGAACTCACCCAGCAAGGGTAAGTGAGGGCAGGCCTGGAGCAACCAGGATGCCAAGTAAGAAAAGGATTGGCCTTTGTTAAGGGCTACTAGCCAACAGGCTAGTGACCGCGAAGGAGCCTCGTGACGCCGCACGTGGAGCTGGCTTACAGGACACTCGTGGAGTGGGGGCCAGTGATCTTCGGTGCAGGTGGTGCTGGAGGCTAGGGCTACTCGGAGCCCAAAGCACGACTTCTTGAGAGACCCAGAAGATGATGCACTTTCAAATGTGCTTGGTGTCCAGGGGTCACGGTCTCAAGTCACCCACAATAGCCACAGGCCTCAGCTTTGCTGGGGACTCAGGGTAGCCTCGGGGAAGTCTGAGAATCCACCTCTGGTGATGCGATGACTTCGGCGTCCGACGGGAGCTTCAGAAATGCGAACCGGACAGATGCTTCTTTGGTGCCTGCCAAGCAGGGGAGTCACTCCTTGACCCCAAGGGAGATTCTTCAGTCCTCTAATCTTGTCGTAGAGCGTCGAAGGTCCAGGATTCAGTTTCAGAGTTTCGTCCAGGTATAATCTAAAGTCTTAAGGACTGGGTTCCTACCTTTATTCTAAAAATAGGGGTTGGACTACGCTGTGGCCCCACCTATGGGTGGGTCAGGGCAGAGGGGTGGCTACACCCCTTTCCCTTTGTCCAGTTCGCGCCAAAGCAGGGGCTGCAAGCCCCTGATCCGGTTTGAACTGGGGTATGCACAGGGACACCAAATGTGCCCCCAGTGCAGGACTTCAAAGCACCCGAAAGTGCTCCCGCCCAGCCCCAATACACATTATCCTGTCTGGGGAGGTGGTCACACCTCCGTGGGACAGGAAACCTATTGTCCAGGCCTCCCCTGCCGGAGTTTCGTCCAGCAGCAGGAGGCCAGACTCGTGTCTGTGGCAGCAGCATCCATTTTGTGATGCCAGGGCTCTGGAAAGAAGTTACCGGACTAGTCAGAGTTAACATGTCTTTCCCTCTAGAAGGGTGGAATGCTACCCCCGCTGCCAGGATTGGCGGGGGGTAGTATTCCAAGATGTTTGACACCAAACACGACATGTTTAGGTGCAGCCATTCCAAAGTTAGCATTTTACCGCGAGGATATAATGCGCTTAAGAGTATATGGTCAGGCTGCACTACAAACAGCATCAGAGATGGTCTCCGAACGCTGCAGAGGGGCCCTGCTCATGCAGGGGCATCCTCTCACATAGGAACCACGCACTCTGCCTTTAGGATTGATAAGGGCTGCCTTAGGAGTGACTTATAGGTTCATATGTGTGTGTGTATTTAGTGATATAGGTAACCTATATCACAGTAAGGGGTGCATGCACCACCTTACCCAGGCTGCAGTAGCAGACCTGTGGTGTCAGTTTGGATGGCCTTCCAGGGGTGGCACAATACATGCTGCAGCCCCTGGTAGGCCTCTGAGGTACCTATGCCCTTGGTACATAGTATACCATATACTAGGGACTTATAAGGGCACTCCAGATTCCAATCAGAGATGTGCCTAAGGCACATGGAAACCTTTTACAGAGAAAGCAGATAGACTGGGGCCCTGAATAGCAGGATCCCAGTCCAACTAAGTCATAAACCAGCAAAACACCATAAAAAAAGTGGGGGCAACCATATAGTCAGATTCCACCTTCCTACATAACCCCCTCCAAACGAAAGGAGATAAGGCTAACCTTGGCCAGTTGAGCCTTCATTGACTAAGTGGTCATATAAGGAAGCACCTGCACTAGCATGGTTGCCCCCTGTCTTATGGTCCACTAAGCAATCCCTCACCCTAAGGGTATGAGAGGGTCTCCACCATGGGGAATCACTACCTGTGGTGTGCTTAGGTAAAGTACAAGGCTGGTGAGGTGGCTGAGTAGGGAAGTGAGGCCCTAGGAATGTTGGCCTCAGCTTCCTCAGATCACTGGTCACCATGTATGCCTGTCTTTCCATGACTGAGTTGCACTTTGCTCTAAGGGTCAACCTTTGGCTGCCTACAGCTGGGGGTTGGGTCCCTTTGGATGGACTACTGGAGGGACATGGCAGGTTTGGAACCTTCTGGTCCCAGGTTTGCCCTTGCCTACCAGAGTCCTTCTGGGGAGGTCCCTACATAAAGGTATGGGGGATCCCTCAGTGTGTAGAGGAATTTTCACCTGGCTAGGGCTACTAGACTGGGTGCCCCTAATCTGCTGATGGGGGTTCCTCTGGACAGGGGGCCCTGGGGGTCCACTGACCTCCCTGACCTCTGCAGCCCTGGGCTGGCTGAGGCAGGGTAGAGAGGGGCAGGTTACCTGCTCCAGACTGGGTACCACCTTGGAAGGGTCCTCTGCCATCAGGGGTGTGGCCAGGCCAGGCCTGACTACCTCTGTGGCAGTTCCTTCACTAGGGGTAGGGTCAGTTCCCTGAGGAGGCTGACCCTTACCTACTGTCTGGGGGAAGAAGACTTTTCTTCAACCCTTGTGCTCTCTTCTGGGGGAGAGTGGGCCATTCTTTCAGGCTCCATCTCTCCAAATTCTTGGGCTGGGGCTGTGGCCATTACAGCCCCACTAACCTTTGCAGGGACGCCCAACATCCTAAGATGGGTTTGGTGTTCAACTTCAGCCCAGGCTGAAATTTCCAAATCATTGCCCATCAGGCAATCTACAGGTAAGGTGGGGGACACTGCCACTCTCTTTGGGCCTGTGACCCCCTCCCAGCTGAGATTGACTATGGCCATGGGGTGATCTGTTCTGACACCATCAATGTTGGTCACCTGGTATTTAAACTCAGGTAAAAGCTGGTGAGGGGGGACTAGTTTCCCTGCCACCATGGTGACACTAGCCCCTGTGTCCCTAAATGCCACAGCTTTTTGACCATTAATTATTGGCTCCAACCTGTACCTGCCCAATGCTATGGGACCCATGGTAAAGGTGGCAAATCCTATACCACCATCAGAGTCAGAGGAGTCTGTTGAGGGGTCCTTGTCTAAACTAGGGCCCACCTCTGTTCCTCTTGCAAAAGCACCCAACTTTTTGGGTGCACTACTCCCAACTGGAGGATTACTACTGGTAGTACCAGGAGGGGTGGTAGTAGTTGTGGGAGGAACATTTTCTTTATTGCCAATCCTGGGGCAACTGGGATCAGTTTTCCAGTGCCCAGGCTTTTTACAGACATGGCAATATGGTTTCTTTTCAGGAGAGGAAGGAGTTTGGGACCCACCCCCAGAAGAGGAATTTTGGGGCCCTGTAGGGGACTTATCCTTAGATTTATCCCCACCTTTCTCTTGGGACTTAGTAGAATCTTTCTTCTGGTCACCACCCTGATTTCTAGTTTTTACTCTGGTTCTGACCCATTTGTCTGCCTTCTTTCCCAATTCTTGGGGAGAGGTCAGATCAGAGTCCACCAGATACTGGTGCAAAAGCTGTTTTTGACAATTATTAAGGATCTGCTCCCTCATAATCAAATTGTACAATCCTAAAAAGTCATGCACTTTGTTGCCATGTATCCAACCTTCCAGAGCCTTTGTAGCACAATCTACAAAATCAACCCAGTCTTGAGTCTGAGCTTTTGGGTGTCTCTGAACTTCAACCTATACTGTTCAGTGGTTAGGCCAAACCCATCTATCAGAGCACTCTTCAAGACTGTGTAATTGTCAGCATCCTCTTCTCTTACAGTGAGGAGCTTGTCTCTACCTTTGTCTGCAAAGGAGAGCCACAAGATTGCTGCCCACTGCCTCTGGGGGACCTTCTGAACTTTACAGGCCCTCTCCAGTGCAGTTATCCATTTGTGGATGTCATCCCCACTCTGGTAGGGAGGGACAATCTTGTTTAGGTTTCTATGGTCATAAGACCTGTCCCTATCTCTAGGGATATTGCTGCCACCATGGGACTCTAGTCCCAACTTTCTTTTCTCTCTAAAGAGATCAAGGGACTCCCTGTCTAAGGCTACTTGCTTCCTTCTGAGTTCAAGCTGAGCTTCCTCATATTGAATCAGCCTCTTTCTTCTCTCATGAGAGGATTCCCTCCTATGAGATGAGACAGAGCTCCCTATTGAGGTGCCAGAGTGGTTGGACTCCTGAGAAGGAGACCTAGACCTCCTGGTCACACTCATAATCCTTCCTGGGGGACAAAGGGTGCATCATTCTGATCCTCCTCTTCCTCCTCCCCAGGAGGGGTTGGATTTTCCAGGTCAGGGTCATTGTCACCCTCCTGGCCAGTTTCAGAGGGGGCTGGGGGTATTGGTACCCCTGGTCCCTTCCTCATCTTCTGCCCCACCCTCAGCTCCTACCCCTTCAGTCCCTACAGGCTTACTAAGGTCATAAGCCACCAACAACTCCTTGAGGTGTTGGGTGGTGGGGCTTTGGCCTGTCCTTATTTTTCTCAAGTTACATAAAGCTCTCAATTCCAAGAATGGGAGTGTATCATACTTGGAGGGTGGAAGCTCAATGGCTTCCTGCAAGGATTCTTTGGATCCTGCCCTTAAAGACATTACTAGTGTGGTGTGGTGTATGCACTACCTACTCTAGTGTGGCCTACTAAACTCTCTTGAGTTGTAGAAAGGGTTGTGCTATCCCTTAACACACAACTCTAAGTTCAGTAGAACTTACTGTATTCTAAGCTTAAATTATATGTACCTTAGGTACCTTTAGTGGTTTTCAGTTGATCAATTCAATTGAGATTATCTGGTAAAACAATAGCAAGCTGGAATCCCACACACTGCACACCAATGTGAGAAGTTGGCCTGGCATATGCTGTCCACTAATTATAGTGGGTACCTTGCACCAGTCCAAACAACCCCTTATTGGAGATAGGTTAAAGACAACCTTATTGAAAGCTATCCTAGTGGTAGCTATGGAGAGCAGCCTTCAGGCTAAGTCTTGAAGGAATGTAAAGCAGCTTGTTTTACCAGTCTATAATCTCTTGAGTGACCAAATGAAAGAGCACCACACCAGGTATATATTCAAAATATATGTATTTATTGCTAAACACACCCCTCTAGTCTCTTTATGAGGCTAGAGTTCGAAGTACATAAGTTATAAGTTATTAAATCACAGTAATAGCACAAATACACGTTTGGGCCCTAGGGGCGTACCAAACCATATACCAATAAAGTGGTATGCGAACCACGACTGAACTAGACACTAGGCCTAGAGCCTCTAGAAGTGCTTGGACCACAAGGAACCACCCAAGGTAGTGACACAGGGGACCTACGGGAGACGCGTGCAGTGTAAATACACAACCGCGATACGCCGTTGACTTCTATGGAGAAAGTCGGGATCGGGAAAATAGAGAAAAGGGACACTTAAAAGAGGACTAGGACAAAACCCTTTGAGATCTAGGACTTTGAAGAGTCTCTACCCATGGGAGCACTGGAGTACTCGTGTTACCTCACCCAGGGAAGCCGGGTGCATAGGTGCCTTTCGGGGTCGGGTTTCGTCGTCGATTCGAATGGCGATCTGCTGCAAAGTGCTGCTGGCGGCCAAGAGAAAAGTGTCCGGGTGGATCCAAGAGTGGATCGGAGTTCTGAAGAACCTGAAAGCAGAGGGGACAGAGTCTGGGTCACTAGCCAGTGACCAGGAAGGCGATGGACAGATGCCCACCGATGTTGAGTGCTTCAGGTGTGTTGACAGTCATCTTGACTCTTCAGTCACGAGGTCCAGGAGGCGTTGTCGGCGACCAGGAGCAGGATTCGGGCTGGTACACGATGTCTGTCGAGTGCTGAGGTGTCGGCGACCGGATTGGACCCAACAAGCCTTGGCAACGGCAAGTCTCGGTGAAGATGTAGATCGTCGATGGTGCAGACCAGCAAAGTCTGTGGAACTCACCCAGCAAGGGTAAGTGAGGGCAGGCCTGGAGCAACCAGGATGCCAAGTAAGAAAAGGATTGGCCTTCGTTAAGGGCTACTAGCCAACGGGCTAGCGACCGCGAAGGAGCCTCGTGACGCCACACGTGGAGCTGGCTTACAGGACACTCGTGGAGTGGGGGCCAGTCATCTTCGGTGCAGGTGGTGCTGGATGCTAGGGCTACTCGGAGCCCAAAGCACGACTTCTTGAGAGACCCAGAAGATGATGCACTTGCAAATGTGCTCGGTGTCCAGGGGTCACGGTCTCAAGTCACCCACGATAGCCATGGGCCTCAGCTTTGCTGGGGACTCAGGGTAGCCTCGGGGAAGTCTGAGAATCCACCTCTGGTGATGCGATGACTTCGGCGTCCGACGGGAGCTTCAGAAATGCGAACCGGACAGATGCTTCTTTGGTGCCTGCCAAGCAGGGGAGTCACTCCTTGACCCCAAGGGAGATTCTTCAGTCCTCTAATCTTGTCGTAGAGCGTCGAAGGTCCAGGATTCAGTTTCAGAGTTTCATCCAGGTATAATCTAAAGTCCTAAGGACTGGGTTCCTACCTTTATTCTAAAAATAGGGGTTGGACTACGCTGTGGCCCCACCTATGGGTGGGTCAGGGCAGAGGGGTGGCTACACCCCTTTCCCTTTGTCCAGTTCGCGCCAAAGCAGGGGCTGCAAGCCCCTGATCCGGTTTGAACTGGGGTATGCACAGGGACACCAAATGTGCCCCCAGTGCAGGACTTCAAAGCACCCGAAAGTGCTCCCGCCCAGCCCCAATACACATTATCCTGTCTGGGGAGGTGGTCACACCTCCCTGGGACAGGAAACCTATTGTCCAGGCCTCCCCTGCCGGAGTTTCGTCCAGCAGCAGGAGGCCAGACTCGTGTCTGTGGCAGCAGCATCCATTTTGTGATGCCAGGGCTCTGGAAAGAAGTTACCGGACTAGTCAGAGTTAACATGTCTTTCCCTCTAGAAGGGTGGAATGCTACCCCCGCCGCCAGGATTGGTGGGGGGTAGTATTCCAAGATGTTTGACACCAAACACGACATGTTTAGGTGCAGCCATTCCAAAGTTAGCATGTTACCGCGAGGATATAATGCGCTTAAGAGTATATGGTCAGGCTGCACTACAAACAGCATCAGAGATGGTCTCCGAACGCTGCAGAGGGGCCCTGCTCATGCAGGGGCACCCTCTCACATAGGAACCACGCACTCTGCCTTTAGGATTGATAAGGCCTGCCTTAGGAGTGACTTATAGGTTCATATGTGTGTATGTATTTAGTGATATAGGTAACCTATATCACAGTAAGGGGTGCATGCACCACCTTACCCAGGCTGCAGTAGCAGACCTGTGGTGTCAGTTTGGATGGCCTTCCAGGGGTGGCACAATACATGCTGCAGCCCCTGGTAGGCCACTGAGGTACCTATGCCCTTGGTACATAGTATACCATATACTAGGGACTTATAAGGGCACTCCAGATTCCAATCAGAGATGTGCCTAAGGCACATGGAAACCTTTTTACAGAGAAAGCAGATAGACTGCGGCCCTGAATAGCAGGATCCCAGTCCAACTAAGTCATAAACCAGCAAAACACCATAAAAAAAGTGGGGGCAACCATATAGTCAGATTCCACCTTCCTACAAGGAGAGCACAACTCTCGTTCAATATAGATCCAAGGAGGGGTGTGGTTGGAATCCGGTGCAAACCAGAGAGCCCCTTGGGATGCTTAAAAGGCAGTTTGATACAAGTTCCAGTCCGGAAGATTGCATCCCCCCAGGGCATAGGGTTTCCTAAGATGTTTATATGCTATTCTAGCGCGTTTATCACTCCATAAAATTTTTGAAGTAAGAACCTCAATCTCATGGAAAAAGGATGAGGATAGCTTCATAGGCAGCATAGATGAAACAAAATGAACAATGGGAGTAATCATCATCTTCAAGGTTTGAAAGCGTCCCCACCAGGAAATGTATTTAGGCGACCAAGCGTTCAGTAGGTCTTTAACTGTGGCTATGATAAGAGATTCAATATATGAAATAGTATCTGACATATTTTTACAGAACCAAATCCCTAGATACTTAATATGCGTCGATTGCCATTTAAACCCTACATTCCCCATGTGAGAAGGGAAGCATAATGCGTTCAGGGGGAACATTTCCGTCTTATCCTTATTCAGAGCATACCCTGAAACAAGAGAACATTTTTCAATAGTGTTGGAAACGGCAGGGATCGCCTTCACGATATCCTCAGAAAAGATAAGCACGTCATCTGCATAAGCGGCCGTTTTAATGGTCTGCGAACCAAATTGAAAACTTCTAATGTCCTGATTGAGGTTAAGTAACCGAAGAAGTGGGTCTATAGACAGAAGAAAAAGAAGAGGAGACAATGGACAGCCTTGCCTACTGCCCTGGCAAAGATCAAAAAAGGAAGATGTAGCCCCATTGATCCTAATATTAGCTTTAGGTTGAGCATATAGGGACATTACCATATTAATAAATGAATCTCCAAGATTATGAGATTGAAGAACTGCTTGTAGGAAAGGCCAAGAGACTTTATCAAAAGCCTTCTCGGCGTCGAGGGCAATCGCTGCTGAAGGAAGGTTAGAAAGTTTCGCTTTTTCCAGAATATGACAAAAAGTTCGAATATTATCTCTAGCCAACCTTCCTTTAACAAATCCAGTCTGGGAGGAATGGATAAGACTAGGGATATGGCTTGAAACACTTACAGTTTCTGGTATAGATAACAATGTCCTCTTTAGAAGATGTGTTGTGAGATTAAATTCATAGTGCTATCTGGAGGTCACACAAGTGAACGTCGGCTGCCTTACGCAAAGCTTTCACGTCGGCCTAAGTTCAATAGAATTAAATAAAGCTAGAAACTATTTAACTTTCAAGTGTTTTAGGATTTCCGCTGTTCTTAGTCGAGCACTGACCTCTTCGCCTCATTTTGTTTTGTTTTCCCTGTTCAGTAGCGGTCCTGATCATTATGTTTTTCCTCTTAAGTTGCGGACCCCACCGTTACTGCTGGTACTCCTGTAGCTTTCTTTCCCGCTTACTTCCCAGCATCAAGATTTTGTTCTTTCCTGTTCCTGCATGAATACGGTTGGTTTCTGGTACTCCACTGTTGTTTGTTATCACTGGTCTCTCCAGGCAAGAACAGGGTAAGTGGATCATCTATTGCTCCTGATGGAGTGAGGTTTGTAAAATACATCCTCATGAAATAAAGTGATTACGCCAACCTTTACTCCTACTTTTCCCTACTAAATTTAATGCAGATGGTCTTTTATTTGCCTACTAAAAGTGGTAGAGGGGAGAAAAACAATTCAAGATTATATTTTCGATTTAGTCATGCTGTAATAGACCACAGACTCCGAAGTTCAGTTGGGTGAATTTATTATAAGGCCAAAAATAATTGAATATAAACACACCTCAATATCAAAGTATATAGGTACAGGAAAATCAATACAGAGCCGATTTTACGAATATAAGTCATTCAGCACAGAAGGCATAATATGATGAACTCCAAAATCAAAATACAGCAAAGAATAGAAGCGGAGTCCAATTCTCTTTTCATTTAAGAAGGAGCAAAATCTTTCCCTACTCTGCTCTCAATGAGGATCCTACCTATCTCCCTTGTATCATCTCCCAAAGGTGTCAGCACGTGTTGACTTCCTAAGAAGTACTCACGTCAAATGGGTCTGATAGCTTAAAGCTATGGAGCTCGCTCTAAGATGCTCCTTCTCCTCCGAAAGCTGGTAGAAGTCCCCCGAATCTGTCCCTGCGCATCATACAAAAAGACAATGTTCAACCCACAATACATCATGTGTTAAACTTTTCCACTTGCAACATTTTTCAGTAAGTTTCCACAGAAGCCTTAATTAAGTCGACTCTTCTTCCAGTGGCCTTGGTTCCCAGATAGGCCAGTCACGAAAGGAGTCCTCCCTTCTCGCCTTGCAGTGTTCTTCAAAGACATTCCGGGTATCTCCTTAAATCTAAGAATAACGAGGTCGGATTCCTGCACTTGCAGTAGGATGAGAACATACTGTCTTCGAGCACAACAGAATTTATTTAATTAATTCTTGAGCAACCAAGGAGAAACGAAACCCAAAACAATCTGCAATTTAGGCCTACAAACCTGGTAACTTAAACTAAACATGGTTACATTATAGGAGTATAATTTCATCCTGCACATTACACATACAGGAATTATGTTTTCTAATACACGCAAATCCTACTTAAACATACTTGCTTCATTGTAATACTAATATGATGTGAATAAATGCATCTTAATAATCATAAAAATCTGCACACAACAAAAATACATATGAGTGCAGTTGTATCAAGAGTATAGTGCACCCCTACAATTTAGAGTGCTGTAAGCGCTCTATCAGTTCCCCCTCTTATGACTAGTGTCATAACACCAACCCTTTTACCCTCTCATAAGTTTCTCCTTGTAGAAGAGACCGACCTAAACAGAGGTTGTAGCTTGCCGTCCCTGTCTAAATCTTTCCAACCCTTTCAGGTGCAGATAATGACTGTCCTGCAGTCGTTCTAATTGCTGCTCTCGCTTTTTCGAAGAACTCTCAGCATGTCGTGCCCTTTGCCATTTGTAAGCCTTAATGACTCCCAACAGTACAATTATACAAATGATAGCTATTATAATAGGTTTCAAGATGTATCCCATTATTCCTTGTCCCAAACTTCCAAACCAGCTTCCTATTTTGCCAAATCCCTTGCCAAGTTGTTCCCAGAGTCCATCAGCAGCTAGATCACGTAAATCTTGATGTATCTCTGAAATATTGCTAATGTACTTCCTTATATCCCGACTATTGTCAGGAATATAAGTACAGGACTGTTGAACTTTCAATAATTTACAGACTCCTCCAGCTTTTGCTAACAGCACATCTAGAGCAAGACGATTTTGAAGGACCATAGCCCTTATTGAGACCATCTCCCCATCAACAAGTAATAGGATTTGGGCCGTATTCACAGAGAGTTTATCTACTAGAGTTGCCAGCTTTCTAATCTTCACATCATTCAAAATCACACCCAAACTAGGTATCATAGCTCCAAATACATCCCCAATAATTTCTCCCGCACTTGCACCACGTTTTCCTCTGTGAGATCTCTTCCCTTCCAAAGGCCATAAATCATCCACATGAAAGATCTTGGGAAATACCACAGCCAAATAACATGTCCCATACCAATTTTTGGGCAATTTCACATAAGCATTTTTACTGCACACAAAATACACATTTGGCACTATGGTCAATTTATCCAACAGCGCCTTTCTAATGGATTTTTCAATCAAGAAAATGTGTTCACAATCACTCTCACCCACAAATATTTTGTCATAATATGTAGAAGGGTGTCTAATGCACAGTCTCCCTTGCTGCTGGAAGTCTAAAGCTATTGGACCAGAACTTCCCTTTGCCTTATGATCTAATTCCTCCTGTGTCCATGGGATCACTTTGTGCTTCGGATCTGGTCTAAATAAAGTCTGCCTATGTCGATCTTCTATCTGGTCCACAAATTTCTTTGCAATGTCAGTTAACAAGCAGGTCAAATTGTGTCTGTGGGCATAAGATGTATCTAAGGTAATAGTAGGCACAAAATATGCAGACATTCTCTCTACCTGCTTATAGTAATCATATTTATTCATGTATTTAAGAACGGGGACCTCTGAGAGTACCACATCATAATTGGAGAAGTAGTACTCAAAATGTGCCTTACTATAAAACATACTCAATAACACGCTGCATGTAATGCCATAGGTCAAAGGTAAGTGATGGTATCGTATGCCTTCTTCTATGGATGCTGGCAGTTGCATACACACATAGCAATCTTTCGCTTCCATTGTATTAACATACTCATACAACAAACGAGCATATGCATTCAGCGTGAAATCACCTTTTGACAAATCTACATGTAACATTCGACTAGTTTCCCTAATCATCTCTCTATCCTTTGCAGGTGCACCCTCTTTGAACTCTAAAGTAGGTGGGGTAAGTGTCGTCTGTTCCCCATTCCTTTCGGCATCGTGTGACTCAACCAAAGATGTAATAATCACCAAAGTTATGACAATAAGCACCACAACGATAAGGGTACCAATTATGCATTTCTGCTTGCGTCTTGTATTTCCAGATTCCATTTTCAACCACCTTTGGTTTCGAGGCGCAAACAAATCAAAGTCTCTTTTCTTCTCTTCTTGCCTTATTTTGGTATTTACAATGTCTTTTTATTTTCCTTTTCCCATTCGATTATTGCAATGTTTAGTCCAGTATCTATGGCCTATTGTAGAGATATAGTCAGCCCTAGCCCTCAGTTCTTCTGCTATTGAAAGTCCCTAATTTAAATATTCTTCCACTCGGGCCTAGGTTATCTTCTTTCTAGAGCCTAATAAGTTCTTCTTTCAAGTTCAAGCTTCATCATTAATGATATTAGATCCAAGTATGGTAAGAACAAGCTGCAGAATTTCTGCACAAATCTCTCCCAGTTCCTGTGCAGTGGGCTGTCGACCAAATGTGGGGAAAGCAACCTGGTTAAGAATCAAAAAGCGCAAACCACTTAGCCTTGGTGGATCGGGGACTGTCAAAGTTAGGATTCCGAAGGCTTCAACTCCAGGGACCAACAGCTGAATATTAATCGACAGGGTGTCCCCTCCGTAACTCACTGTACCAGTCCCCAACCTTCTGGAATATTTCGGTCTCTGCATTTGCAGCCAGGTACATCCACTCAGGAGAGGCGTACTTTTGAGACGGTACCCTCTCTCTTCTGGATCGTCTTAGACCATCCGGTCTTTCCTCAGTTTGACTTTGATCTGATTCAGACGTTACAGGAATTGGAGCGAGATTTTTCTCAGATGCAAGCCTTATGTTCAGCCTTTTCTTTCTTGTTGGCCACTTTTCTGCTTCCGCACCTGTTCTCTCTTCCTCTCGATCTGATCCTTCTGCACCAGGCCATTCACTTTGATCTGGTTCAAAGTTCACTTCTGCAATTTCATCTATCTCCGGATATGAACTCAACTCTGGAGCAGCTGAATCACCTGTTTCTTCATTTTCTGTAGCATTTTCAGCAAGAGGAATCGTTGCCTCCTCAGGGTCTGGAACGCGGCGAGTATGCGAAGCGTGGATCCAGTTTGGCAATCCTCCGCACTTCACAGCTGTACTTATAACCAAGATCACCTGGTATGGTCCTCGCCAGCGAGCATCAAGGCAGCTCTTCCTCACGTGCTTTCGAACAAGCACCCAGTCACCAGGATTAAGATCATGCAGCAGGTCTCTCGAGGTGGATGCAGTCGCAGTCTCGACCTGGTGGGACACAGAATTAACCACATGAGCCAGTCCCCTACAATAATCCAAAACCAAATCATCTGTGATGTTTATCAGTGCTGTAGCTGGCACCATAGGCAATCACATAGCTCTTCCCATCAATATTTCATGGGGAGAGAGTCCTGTCCTCCTATCAGGAGTACTACGCAGACTCATCAATACCAATGGTAGCGCATCTGGCCACTTCAGTGAAGTTGACGAACAAGCCTTAGACACCCTCATCTTGATTGTGCCATTTATCTGCTCCAGAAGGCCAGATGCCTCAGGCCTGTAACTACAGTGCAATCTCTGATCAATGTTTAGAGCTGTACATAACAATTTCATGATTTCACTATGGAAGTGTGTTCCTCTATCTGTCTCCACTGAGGTCGGAAATCCAAATCGTGGGATCAGTTCCCTTAATAACAGTTTTGCCACTGTGAGACTGTCACATCGTCTAGTTGGATAGGCTTCAACCCAACGTGAAAAGATACACACTACCACCAAAACATATCTCAGCCTATTGCACCTAGGCATCTCAATAAAGTCCAACTGTATCCTATTAAAAGGCCCTCCTGATCTTCCAATATGACTCATTGCAACCTCAGTTCTCTTTCCAACATTCATTTGTTGACATGTAACACACCTGTGACATACCGCTTCAGCATGCACACGAAATCGTGGGTTAAACCAAGTTTGCCTGAACACTCGCACCATGGCATCTCTCCCAAGATGAACCACTCCGTGAATCTGCCTTGCCATTGGGCTCAATAAACAATTAGGTAATACTGTTCTCTCATCTGTTGACACCCAAATGCCATCTTCTCTCTTTTCGCAGCCTGCTCTAACCCATGATGCAACTTCCTCCTCTGAGGCTTCATTCTGCAGTCGCTTTACCTCATCCCAGGTATCGGCTATAGCTAACATCATGCTGAGCTCAGTCTCTTCTGTGCTCTCTCCTACATATGTTCCATTGAAAACACAAGCATGTATAGCACAAAAACACGCTACTTCATCGGCATAGTTATTTCCTTTTGTAACAAAGTCCTCTCCCCGTCCATGAGCTGCACATTTTACTACAGCTATCTCTTTAGGTTTTTGCAAAGCTTCCAACAATTGGCGCACAAATTCTCCATTAGGGATTGGGGATCCTGAAGATGTCAAAAATCCCCTCTGTGACCATAACTGGCAAAAGTCGTGAACCACTCCAAACCCGTAATGGCTGTCCGTATAGATAGTCACTCGGACTCCATTTGAAATGATACAGGCACGTGTCAAAGCAATAATTTTGGCTACCTGAGCAGAGTATACTCCTTTCAGACAGGCAGCTTCCACCACCCCCAAGATGGTGCACACAGCAAACGCTGCTCTTAAACACCCTTCATTGTCTCTTAAGCATGAACCATCAACAAAAAGAATCAAATCAGTTTCAGGCAGAGGTTCATCAACAATGTCAGGACTGGGTTTGGTAGATAGCTCAGTAACATCCAGGCAGTCATGCTCTTCACAATCTTCTTCCTCCTCTTGCGGAAGAGGTAACAATGTAGCAGGATTCAAGGTGGTACAACGTCTCAGAGTGACATTTTCAGAACCCAATAAACCTGCTCATACTTTGTAAGTCTGTTATTCGTTAAATACTGTGTCTTGGTTCTTGTCATTAGAAACTCTACTGAATGAGGCACATAAACAATAAGCGGATGACCCATCACTATGCCTTCACATCTCTCAATGCTGACACCTGTTGCAGCAACGGATTTGAGACATCCGGGCAACGCAGAAGCTACTGGATCTAATGTAGCTGAAAAGTAAGCCACTGGTCTGCGAGTATCTCCATGTGTCTGTACAAGGACCGCTAACGCACATCCTTCCTTTTCACAACAGAAGAGCGAAAACGCTTTATTATATTCTGGCATTCCGAGAGCTGGAGCGCGACATAGGCTCTCTTTCAGTTCGAGGAAGGCTCTCAGGCAGTCATCATCCCATGGTACCGGTTCGCTAATGTCATTTCGAGTCAATCTCAACAGTGGCTTTGCTTGCAAGGAAAAATTTGGGATCCACTGTCGACAATAGCCGACCATTCCCAAAAACATGCAGACTTCTTTTTGTGTTTTCGGAGTTCCCATTTGCAGAATCGTCTCTATGCGATCTGGTGACACCCTCCGTTTCCCCTTCTCAATCCGGTGACCTAAATACTGCACTTCATTCAGACAATACAGGAGTTTGTTTCGAGACACTTTGTGTCCATTGTCTGCCAAATGATTCAGCAAAGCTACAGTATCAATTCTGCAAGTGTCCTCAGTCTCTGAAGCGACCAAAAGGTCGTCAATATACTGAACTAAGACTGAGTTCTGGGGCATCATCAACCCCTCAAGATTCTTCTTCAGACTCTGACTAAAAATAGAGGGGCTTTCTGTATACCCTTGAGGGATTCTACACCACGTTAACACACGATCGTCCATCCTAAATGCAAATAAAAATCGGCTGTCTTCATGCAACGGTATGGAGAAAAATGCCTGACATAAATCTATGACTGTAAACCATTCTGCTTCACATGGTATTTGGAACAGAATAACAGCTGGATTCGGTACCACAGGACAACATGGAATCACGATTTCATTAACTCTGCGCAAATCCTGTACTATTCTGTACTTGCCGCTAGGCTTCTGCAGTCCCATAATAGGTGAGTTGCAGGGACTTCCTCGTATCTCTTTGAGAATGCCTTGTGCAATCATAGACTCAATTACAGGTCTTATTCCAGCCACAGTTTCTGGAGTTAATTTATACTGCGGAGTTCGTGGAAATTCTGCATTTGGTTTGACCTGGATCTTAACAGGTTCAACCCCTCAAATCAATCCTATCTCCTCACCCGTGAAATCCCACACTTTTGGAGAAACCTAATCTCTCAAATCATGTGGCAACTCTTCTATCGTAAGAACCACGAACATTTCCGTACACAAGCTCATATTAGCCATTTTAAAATCAGCATCATTATCACAGGTTTGCAACTCCACACCCCTCGGAGTGCAAGATATGGTACAATTTAGTTTACACAGAATGTTTCGTCCCACTAGACAGACTGGGCTTGAATTGCAAACTACAAATTGATGTTTGTCTCGGAACGGTCCTATCCTCACAGGTAACTCATTTGTCCATGGGTTAGTCATTTTCTGATTGGTAACTCCCACCACTTGAATCGTTTGTCCTGACAGAGACAAATTTGGAACCTCTTCAGTTCTTACTGTGGAGCGCGCAGCTCCAGTATCTAATAAGAAGGTAACAGAGTGTCCGTTCACCTCTGCATCTACAAACGGTTCATTTTGATCTACTTTCAGGATCGCATCCAAAGGGCATTCTTCCTGCACCCCCCTCTGACACTCATGAAGATCTTGTGGTTGGTCAGATCAGTCTCGTATTTCAAAATAGGGCATCTGACGATACACCTGATTATGAGTAAGTATTCTTGGAGGCTGAGGAATCTGCATTTGCGGCTCATATCCTGCCCCATACATGGACCTAGGTCTAGTTACAGTATCCAAAGTCTCTGACATCTGTCCCTCTCCCTCATTCTGAAATTGATTTGCTGGATTCAATCGACACTTGCGCTTCCAATGCCCGATTTTGTGACAATAATGACAAGCAGTGACCTTCTTTTGGTTCGCCACCCAATCACCTCCTGTACCAGCATCCATTCCCCTGCCTCTTCCCTGTCCAGGTTGGGTTACCATCTGTTGACCCATTCCTCTACCACTTCCTCTACCTCGACCCATCACTCCTCCAACCTCTTGCATCTGATCAGACCTTTCGGCATTCCTCAACTGCACCAACATCAACTTGTCTTTCAATTTCTTTTGTGCTGATTCCACCTGATCACTACAGTATTTTGCATAACACAGGATTTCGTCCACCGTCTTATTCTGCCAACATATCAAATGTGTCTGTATCATCAAGCTAATATCAGATCTTAGTCCTAGCACAAACTTTGAGACAAACTGTCCCATATCTTTCTGCTCAATTGTATCCAATCCACTATGCTGTTTAAAAGTCTCTCATAATAGTCATGTACCGACTCCTTCGAATCATGAGTAGTACGATCGATTTTAAGCCAATCAACCGTTTGCGGAGCTACCTTGGATTGTAACCATGCAATCACTTGCTCATATTTCTTCATTACTTCAGGAGAAGGACCATGATTCTTCAGGTCTCTGGCTGGTTCTACAGCGGGCCAATCAATGGCAACTTTACATGCCGTCCATAAATCTCCTGGGACCACTATATCAAACAAGGTATTCAAATCAATCCAAAGCACCTTTGAGATCTTGAAAAACCGGTCTATTTGCTTAAACCAATCACCAGGTTTTTCCCCTCAGCCGAGGAAAATCATTGGTGAATGCTGCCAAATCACCCCTGCTCCATGGCACATGAACGTACCCCCCATTTTGCACCTCTCTCAGAGGGTAATGTCCTGCTGGTCCCGTCCCTCCACCCAGAGGCGAAGTGTCTCCTATTCCTTTCTTGGCACTTTTCTTTTTGGCCCACCTCTCTTCCCATTTGTCTAATGCTCTCCACGCTCGCATCCCTATCACCAATTCCCTAATTTGTCCCCTTAATCCTATCGTTCGCTTCTCTTCCAATTCCTTATCCGTATAATGCAATCTGCAAGTTCCCTGCATCATTTTAGTCTTTGTTAGATCTACCTCATATTTTCGTGCCAGCTGGGACAATGCATCATAAGCTCGCTTTGCCTTTCTGGTGACGTCTTTGGCTACAAATAGCAATTCGCTGGAATCATATGTATCAATTCTCTCCCATGGGAGATTCCCTTCTATCACTTCATTTGTTTCTGCTTTTAATCTTACCACATCTATCAATGGTGTCTTTAGTGCAACCTGTAAAACCTTCTGACCTCTTTCACTTCCCAATTCCTCCCTGTCACAACTTTGTGTTCTCCTTGGACCCCCACTCTCCTTCACCCTCACAACTGGGCGACTTTCTCTTTCACAACTTCGACTTCTCCAATGGTTACCCTCACACACATACTGTGGCCCGTAAGGTACCCTAGGTGCGTCTTGTCTCAACCCCAATTCATCATTCAATATCTGTGACTCCCTCACTGGTGGAACCCACATTCTGATGGCTGACTCAGAATTTGCTAAAGCTCCTGTTCATCTTCGTTCTGACCCACTGTCCATCCTTGAAGGATCAGCCGTAGCTGGCAGTGGAGTACTGGCTTCCACTGGTACCTGAGCCATGCCCGTCTCACTCATGGTAAGACTCCCTCCAGATATAGTCTCTTCACCTTGTTCTGTCTGTTGTTGACATTCCCTTGTTCTCTCTCTGGGGTTACATATTGAAACCACCGGTCCAATAGTAACTGGTACCGGAAGAGCTTCAGGTAATTGCATGTTACAGGCAGTCTCTCCTGACTCCGAAGTGGCGTACCCTATCCCTCCAGACCCTCTTGGAATTATTCTCATTGCCACTGAGATCCTCCCCTTACTCCTGTAGTCTGATCTTCTGAACCTGTTTGTCTCACCCGTTGAATTTCTTCCGTTTGCTGTGTTCTCTCCGTCTCCAGTCTAGAGTCATCAGGTGGAGGACGTTCTGCTAGCAGTCTATCTAGAAAACTGTCATCTGTATCACTTTCCTCTTCTGTCTTACTTTGCCCTTTAAACGCTTCTTCTAACAACCGAAATGGATACAACCGTTCTCCCTCTATGGTGTCTACTCTCCATCTCTTCAGCTGTGCATCCCACCTGGCATCCTGATATGCCTTCATTGCTTTTTTCATTCTTCCCTGAGAAGCTTCCCTTCTCTTTGCCATTGCTGCTCTCATCCATGCATCCAATGTCTCAAATTGAGTTGGTCTAGGCGGAGGTTTCAGAGCAGACATCACTCCTCTTAGCTGATACAGCACCTCCATACGAAATGACCCATAACGAGGAAAAGCCAATTCCCCTTCTTTTTCTGTAATTTATGCCAATTTTGAAGCCAAACTATAGTATGGAGTCCTACATTTGTCGCCATATAATGCGCCGGTGTATCCTCAGGCGGAGCTTCTTCTCCTACCCGAATCACCACTCCTGTATCACCTCTACACAAATCCCGCAGCATCCTAAAACATCTCATCATGAAAATCGATTGTTTGCTTCTCCAAATTCAATAATCAGCTTTGAACAAACTTCCACCAATCCCAGCACGCCGTTACACCAACCGACCAATCCCAGCGCGGCGCACACTGACATCACTACTCGCTCTTTGCAGCGGCTCACCCTCCTTTACAATTTCATTCGCTCACATATTCACACTACAAGTAACTGTATATCCAAAAGTTATTAAACCAAGTAACTGCTCCTAACACAGTCACAATAACTTACAGTTACATAAAACAAGTAATTGTCCGTCCTCTAAAAGATCGATAGTACACTCTCTCAAGAAAATTCACACCCCGTGACCCACGACCTGCGTTAGTCACTCAATCGCCATAGTCCACCCCCGGTACCTGAGGCTTTCTATCGCGACGTACTCCTTTCACACAAAGTTCCCTATCACAAGTGGATCGTCGATAGCGCTTCACGACACCCACAATTCTGATCAGACAATTACAAATACAAAACTATCCCGGGATCTTGGACTTCTCTTGAGTCCGCTAACCAAACTTCCTGATTCAAACGTGTCCGAACCAGTAAACCAATAAACTCACAATCACTCAACATGCATCTCAACTCCGCAAGACATCACACAAATATTTCATCACCGCAATCTAACACACCACACAATTCCATACTCACGCCACCACTGTTTCCGCTGCACCGTCAACGTCCGCTGACTTCCATCAATGTCCGCCGTTCTCTACTCCGTGTCCAGGGCCTTAATGTTCTTCCGACCCTACTCCTACTCTCTTTCTCCCCTCACTCTTAGAGGCAAACCATCCTCTGCTACCATTTGTTTACGCCAACCTTTACTCCTACTTTTCGCTACTAAATTTAATGGAGATGGTCTTTTATTTGCCTACTAAAAGTCTTAGAGGGGAGAAAAACAATTCAAGATTATATTTTCGATTTAGTTATGCTGTAATAGACCACAGACTCCGAAGTTCAGTTTGGTGAATTTATTATAAGGCCAAAAATAATTGAATATAAACACACCTCAATATCAAAGTATATAGGTACAGGAAAATCAATACAGAGCCCATTTTATGAATATAAGTCATTCGGCACAGAAGGCATAATATGATGAACTCCAAAATCAAAATACAGCAAAGAATAGAAACGGAGTCCAATTCTCTTTTCATTTAAGAAGGAGCAAAATCTTTCCCTACTCTGCTCTCAATGAGGATCCTACCTATCTCCCTTGTATCATCTCCCAAAGGTGTCAGCACGTGTTGACTTCCTAAGAAGTACTCACGTCAAATGGGTCTGATAGCTTAAAGCTATGGAGCTCGCTCTAAGATGCTCCTTCTCCTCATAAAGCTGGTAGAAGTCCCCCGAATCTGTCTCTGCACATCATACAAAAAGACAATGTTCAACCCACAATACGTCATGTGTTAAACTTTGACACTTGCAACATTTTTCAGTAAGTTTCCACAGAAGCCTTAATTAAGTCGACTCTTCTTCCAGTGGCCTTGGTTCCCAGATAGGCCAGTCACGAAAGGAGTCCTCCCTTCTCGCCTTGCAGTGTTCTTCAAAGACATTCCGGGTATCTCCTTAAATCTAAGAATAACGAGGTCGGATTCCTGCACCTTCAGTAGGATGAGAACATACTGTCTTCGAGCACAACAGAATTTATTTAATTAATTCTTGAGCAACCAAGGAGAAACGAAACCCAAAACAATCTGCAATTTAGGCCTACAAACCGGGTAACTTAAACTAAACATGGTTACATTATAGGAGTATAATTTCATCTTGCACATTACACATACAGGAATTATGTTTTCTAATACACGCAAATCCTACTTAAACATATTTGCTTCATTGTAATACTAATATGATGTGAATAAATGCATCTTAATAATCATAAAACACTGCACACAACAAAAATACATATGAGTGCGTTTGTATCAAGAGTATAGTGCACCCCTACAATTTAGAGTGCTGTAAGCGCTCTATCAAAAGTAACCCCATAATCATATATTGACTGCATGAACTAATCAACTCTGAATGCACACATTTACACAAGGGGCAAATGCATTTTACATAATATACTAAACCATGTTGGCATGAGTACGTATTAATTGTTTGCGCATTGAAAAATCGTACTAATGCATGTTTATGCCATGTTGTACATTGCACATTTTGCATGTTGTGCACAAATAACGAAAATTTTGCTTTAAATTAATAGCTTTTGCTAGGATTTAATTAACACAGGGCATTAGTATGGTGGGAGGTAAACATAATGGGTTTTATTTCACAAATTAATATTCTTTTGTGTTTGTTTACTTTAGTACGGGATTGGGCCATCACTACGTGCAATTCGAATGTGAAACGGATATCATAATGTACAATGTGACAAAATGTATAATTATGAATGTCAGTGGTATACGAATGTATTGGTCTTAAATTTTTTTAAATCCTTCCCTTGTTAGAACCGGTATAGGATGGATTTGTGAGGAGAACTGGATGAGGCGACCCTAGAATGATTTATGACAACCAATCACAGACCGAGTTTCTACCGATACTGCAACATTGTAAGATAGTGTATTAGGCAGAAAGGTATAATTGATATCCCAATTGGGGTTGTGTCAGAACGGAGAGCAGAACGGAGAGCAGATCAGATCAGAACGGAGTCGAGAAGAGACGCAGACAAGACGAGACGCAGATCAGATGAGAGGGAGAGAGAAGGGTCGAAGAGAGATCAGACAAACCTGAGGCAGTGTGGTCCAGTATAGCAGTGCAGGCCGGAGTGGCAGATACAAGACAGCGAGAGCAGACCAGCACAAAGCCAGAGAACACTTTAGGTATGAGAACGTTGCGGGAGTGCTTGGGAGGAAACTGCGTCCGAGGAGAACTAGATCAAGGTAGATTAATTGGGAGATTAATTTATTAGTTAGTTTATGGCAAGCTTAGCTGCATCTGTCCTGTTAACTTTGTCCTCTGAGCCTATCTCTGGGGACCTCTTGCCACAACCTCGGCCAAGGAAGTGGTTTTCCTGATTCTTTGGCGGGTATCACCCTCCTTGATTGCTTTAATTTGCAAGTATATTTCTGCAAGTATTTATGCTGTACCTTCTCTTCCCCATTCCTATGCAAGCTTTGATATTGATGCAAATGATTCATTTTGATTACATTGCTTGATAATTTGTTCTCTTATATGTAACCTTGTGTGTGCGCTGACAATCAATTTAAGAGCATTTAATAAGATAAAATCATTAACTGAAGAAATTACTCTGTGGTTATTTAGTTAAATATTAAACTGTTTAGTTAATCATAGTCACCATCAACTCTTCAACTAATGGTCCATCGACCAAAAGAAGAAGTAGCTGAAATTACGAATAGTTCGAATTATATACAAATGTTATTAATGTGAAGCATAGTACTTAATAAAATTGACAAATTAAACCCCCCAAATCCAGCGCCTGTCCTCAGGGATCAATTATGGGTAATGTGTAATGGGCCCCGTTGTTTGGTAAAGCAATTTATGTATGACGAGATTTCCTTTGGTCCCTGGCTCATGAATTTAGGGGTTGCGCTGGATCAGTTTTTCTGGTAGCAGAATGATGGTTATTATTGATTAGTTTGGTGATTTATTGATTATTGATTAAATGTTTAACATTCTATGTAAAGTGAGTTAGTATCGTGTTTTTATGTAGTCTTTGGAACACAGGTAGTAAAATATAGCCTGAAATAAGCCAGAAGAAAAGTGTGAGAAGTGAAATCACACGGGAATAGGTGCATTGTCTGTTTAAATTAGTGATACTATTTAGTGCGTATGTAAAAGAAGAGGGAGATAGCGAAGGTTCCACCTGTTAAACTTTGGCCTTATCCCCGGAAGAGTAGCGAGACCTCCTTTTTAATAAAGGGTCCTCTTGTGAAATTTTGGCCTTATCCCTAAGGAAGTAACAGGTCCTCTCCTAGCTTGGGTGAAGGGAAGGATAGCGGAATTGTTATACTTGCCTGTATTGAAAAGAATGTTCTTGAGAGTGAAAAACTATCTCT
Organism: Calotriton arnoldi; assembly: GCA_963921515.1. Lineage (NCBI taxonomy): Eukaryota > Metazoa > Chordata > Amphibia > Caudata > Salamandridae > Calotriton > Calotriton arnoldi. The sequence continues at coordinate 1,948,159 of CAWUFW010002309.1, forward strand.
CTATTTAGTAAACAGACAGTGTGGTATTGTTTTGTGTTGTGACTAATAAGTTATTGTAAAGAAAACAGACTTAGAAAAGTGCCGATAATTTTTGTAAAGGGAGGGTCAGCAGCAGGAGGAGAGGCTGACGTCACAGAAAGTCGCACTGGCATTGGTTAGTCTGTAAGGACAGAGTGAGCTCAGATTGGCTGGTTGGTGTGAGCCGCGCTGGTATTGGACAAGATAGCAGAGACGTAGAAAGCTCTGATTGAAAGAGTTAGAGTGTGTCGCGCTGACATTGGTCAGGTGTTTAGGGAAGCAAAGGAGTTCGATTGGTGAATTATAGTGGATTGTGTTGACAAAGATTTGCATTGAGTAAAGTTGTTGATTAGCAACAAAAATGTCTTTCGAAAAACTGAAACAGGAGAAATTGACTTTGTTTGGCAAAATTAAAAGATTCTTTAAAAAGGACAAACCAGTAATAACGAGAGAAGGAGTTCCTATTCCTCCACCAAAGACACCAGCGTCTTATATGATGTTAAAATATGGTTATCATACATGTATTTGGTTAGAAAATTGGGTAGGATATACAAAGAATGATGGTAAACTAGCTTTCCCAGAGCATGGTTCTTTTAATTTGGCAGTATTACGTAATTTGAGAGAAAAGATGATGGCATTAGACCCAAGACCTAGACCTACACAGTTTGAAGCACTAGTAGAATGGGAAGATGAAATGTATGAAAGAGAAAGACACAGAGGTGGTAGAGTTCATAGATTTATGTTCGGAAGATTTCATGATGAAAGACATGAAGATAGAATGAAGAGATGGAGAAATGGAGAGATAACTGAAGGATTGTATCCAGTTTTAATGGTAGGAGAGACTGCAGGAAACAAATGTAAGGAGAAAAAAAGACATTTAGAGCAATTTGGTTATGGGTATAACCTGAATGAAACTGATGAAGAGCTGCTGGATGATATATTAGTTAAACGACCACCACCTTATCAGGAGAATTCAGCGATGGCGACACAAAATGCACCATCAATGGAAGCCCCAATGACACCTCAAACAACACCAGTTCCAACTGTAAGCGACGTAGAGCAGGAAGGAGATGTAGAATTTGCCATACAAACTAAAGAATTAGTTGAAAAACTGAATCAGAAGAATATGAAAATAGATGCAATAACTGTGCCAGTAACTATAGGTCCAGCAATACCTGTATTCGAAAAAAGACTTATCCATGAACCTTCCTTAACTGTCCCATAAAATTCTGCTATAACATCAGCTAGTAGTAGAATTAATGCTGTAAGTGTCCGAAATGAACAGCCCACTACAGTTACCAGGTCAACACCTCCGACTAATTTAACAATAATTGAAACACCTAGGGAAATGATGCAGTTACAGCCCAAAAGGATAGAGTTGGATGAGATTTCCAGAAGTGAAGTTTCAATAGGTCCAACCACTGAAGAATTAGATGATTGGGTGAAAGGGTTACGAAGGAGAAAAACACAGCCACAGCCTATAGATGTTTGTAAGTTGAGAGTAGATCTGGAAGAAATGATCATTGGGACCATAAGTCCAGACAGGCTGAAGACTTATCAAGATGATGAATTGATGTATCTGTGTAAGAGCATTACTTGGAAAGCGAAAAATCAACATGAAAGGTTAATGGAAGCTGCAGAGGAGTTGGGAATGGATATATGAAGATCAAAGGTGTTGCAGAAGACATATAGAGTGGATTTTACTGAAAAGGATATAGAAAATATGAATATGTCTGGGAGACGATTGCAGATAAAGGAGTTAATGGTTGTTTTGAGAAAATGGGGAAACGTGGAAAGATGGAAGGGTAGATGGATGAAGAAAGAAAGAAGAGTTGGCTGCTAAAGAAATACATTTGCGTCCAGTAAGAGAAGTAGAAAATGTAGCTCTGGAATGTCCTATGAGAGAAGTTCCAGGAGGAGGTTATGTGCATGTTCCGTGGACTAGACAGGATATATTGTCTTTCACCAATGAGTTTCCCAGGTTGAGAGAAAAACCTGTGGAATGGTATAAACAAGTTGAGAGGTTTGTGAAAGTATCGAAAGTATTGTTAAAGGATTTAGATGGATTATTTGAAATTGTTGTCCCTGCAGATTTATGGACTGACTGTAAGATTACAGTTGATTGGCCAAAAGATGAATATCCTAGAGATGCCAAAACAGGAGCACCTTCTGATGAGGTAATGAAAAAGTATCATCAAGTGATTACTTTCTTGAAAAGCAAAATTTCCCCTAAGGAAACTGATTGGGTAAAGAGTGATAGAACAACCCAAGCAGCCGAAAGAATCTGTGCATGCATATTATGAGAGGTTATTACAAGTTTTTAAGCAGTACAGTGGTTTTGAGAATATTGGAGATAAATATATGGGTCATTTTGTGTATAGGTTTGTGTATGGATTAAGACCTGAGATTAGTCAGATGATACAGCAGCATATGTTGTGTTGGCAGGCCAAAACGATCGATGAGATCTTGAGGTATGCGAAATATTGTAGCGAAATATTGTAGCGATGACATTGAGTCTCGCCATCGCAAATTAAAAGAAAAGATGATGTGGGCACAAGTAAAGGTAGCAGAGCAGCAAGAAACTCAGTTGAATTCTCAGGCTATAACTCAAATGGGAGGAGTTAGTCAGAATGCTCAAAATCCCAGCGGAGGTAGAGATAGAGGACAAATGAGCAGAGAAGAGGCAAAATAGAAATTTCCTTGTCATGGGTGCGGAAAGTATAGACACTGGAACAATGAGTGTAGATCAGTGCAGAGGACTAATGGAGGAAATCAAATTTTAACCCCACAGGTGCAGAGTGAGATAGTTGTGCAACAGACAGCGCAGCAGCAGGTAGTTACTACCCAATATCAGGTCCCGCAACCACCGTTACCACATAGTGTAAATGCTCAAAGATACAGTGCGGATACAGGGTTACACGGAGGAGACCAGGTTGGTAAAAATACTAACACAAATGTGATTCCCCAATTTTGGATGCAATGTGATGGAAGTGATGTTGAGTCGAATCAATGATGGTGCCTGAGGGGGGAGGAAGAGTGCGTGCTTGGCGCTACTCTAGAGGTAGATCAGTCAGGTCCATTTGTTGATGGAACAGTGGAAGGTAATGATATCACCTTTCTTGTGGACACTGGTGCAACCCGTTCTACTGTGAGAGCAGCAGAAATTCCAAACCTACCCTTCTCGGGAGAAACTATCCAGGTAGTAGGAGTCTCAAATAAACAGATAAATACTCCAGTTACTAAACCAATTGAAGTACATATTGGCCCTTTTAAAGACATGCATCGGTTTGTAGTGTGTGACTCGAGTCCAGTGAATTTGTTAGGAAGGGATTTGTTGTGCAAGATGAATTGCACAATTTACTGCACACCGGATGGTATTGCATTTCAGACACCTGATGAGGATGTCGCATTTAAAATGGTGCTAGCAAAGCAAGGAACAGAAGTGAATGAGTTATTTTTGCTTCTTACAGACAAAAGTGTGCCTGAAGAATTGATGGAGGTAGTGAATTCAGAGGTATGGGATTTCACAGGACAGGAGATTGGATTGATGAAGAAAGTGGATCCGATTAGAATCACATTGAAAGATGGTAATGACTATCCAAATACACCACAGTATAAAATGAAACCAGAAGTTATAGCAGGAATAACTCCTGTAATTGATCAAATGATTGAACAAGGAATTTTAAAAGAAATAATGAGTAGTCCTTGTAATTCACCTATTATGGGATTGAAAAAGCCAAATGGAACCTATAGAATAGTACAAGATTTGAGAAAGGTAAACAAAATTGTTGTGCCTTGTTGTCCAGTTGGGCCAAACCCAGCAGTGATTCTATACAGAATCCCACATGATGCGGAGTGGTATACTGTGATAGATGCATTCTTTTCGATTCCCCTGCATCCAGATAGCAAGTATTTATTTGCTTTCCGGTTTGGAGATCGTGTTTTGGCATGGTGCCGAGTTCCTCAAGGCTATACTGAGAGTCCTTCAATTTTTAATCAGATATTGAAAAAGTGTCTGGAAGATTTGAGAATGTCTGAAGAGTCTGTTTTGGTTCAGTACATTGATGACCTACTGGTGGCATCAAAGACTCGAGAAGTCTGTGTTGCAGACACAGTTGCTTTACTGAACCATTTGGTAGAAGGTGGACATAAAGTGTCCCCTGCGAAATTACAATTCTGCCAACGAGAAGTCCAATACTTAGGTCACAAGATTGAGAAGGGAGTCAGAAAGGTAACATCAGAGCGTATTCGAGTGATTAAGGACATGAAACCGCCAACGACACAAAGGGAAGTGAGAATGTTTTTGGGAGTGGTTGGATATTGCAGACAGTGGATTTGCACTGATGGCAAAACCTCTACAGAGGTTGACGAGGAATGATGTGAAAGATCCAGTTAAATTGGATGAAGAAAGTATGGATGCTTTTGTTAAACTGAAAGATAGTCTGTGTAAGGCTCCGGCATTGGGAATGCCTGATTATTCAAAGGATTTTGCATTATATTGCAGTGAAAGAGATGGGTGTGCGCTACGTTAGATTCAGTGGCTGCCGCATTACCTGGATGTTTGAAAGCAGTAGCTGCTACTTGTGTGAGTCTGGAACAGAGTGAAGGGATCATAATGGGTCATCCTGTGAGAGTGTATGTGCCACATTCAGTTGAGATCCTTTTAACAAGAACACGGACTCAGCATCTCACCTATAGTTGGCTGACTAGGTATGAGAGAGTGATTCTGGGAGCAGAAAATGTGACAATAGTGAGATGTACAAATGTGAATCCTTCTACTCTATTGCCAGATGTTTGGGAGGAAGAAGTAAAGGATGAAGCTGAACATGATTGTTTGGATGTGACTGACTTTTGTACTAAGCCCCGTCCTAACATCAAAGATGTTCCTCTTGAGGAATCTGATCGTGTGATGTTTGTGGATGGTTCTTGTTTGCAAACTGGAACAGGTGTGTTGAGTTCTGCTTATGCTGTCTGTACTGTAGCGGAAATCCTGGGAGCATCCTGTCTAAAAGGGGTAAAATCTGCACAAGTTGCTGAATTGATAGCTCTAATTAAAGCCTGTAAATTGGGAAAAAGTCAGAAAGTGACTATAATTACTGATAGTCAATATGGCTTTGGCATTGTGCATGATTTTGGCGAATTATGGATGCAGAGGGGATTCCTGACCTCTTCGGGGTCCCCCATCAGGAATAGTCAATTTGTAAAAGAATTGCTGGAAGCATTACAATTGCCAAAACGAATTGCAGTGGTCAAATGTGTCGCACATAAGTCAGGAGATGATTAGGTGACTCAAGGCAACAGATTTGCTGACCAAGTAGCACAATAATGTGCAGAGAATGAGACTTCCATAAATCGGGGAAAAGCAAAAGAACATACGGTTTGTCAACTTATGTTTACTAACACCATTGAAACATGGGATGAAGTGAGACAATTGCATGAAGAGGCAGGTGAAGATGAGAGACAGGAATGGGAAAAGGCAGGATGTAGGAGACGAGAAGATGATGATGTATGGGTATGCATTGATGGAAGACCAGTCATGCCAGATAGTTTACTTTCTCATATGGGAAGGATGTACCATAGAGTGACACATGTTGGCCGAGAAGCCATGGTCAGATCATTCAAACAAACGTGGTTTAATACTAAGTTCAGGACTATTGAAGAAAGCCTTTGTCAGAGACGCTTAACGTGCCAACAGCAAAACCCAGGCAGAAAGACAATAGTTAGTCTGGGAACAATAGGGAGGGCAGGAGGTCCTTTTACCAGACTACAACTCGATTTTATTGAGTTGCCTCCATGTAACAAGCTCAAATATGTGTTAGTAATTGAGTGTTTGTTTTCTCAATGGGTAGAAGCTTATTCCACAAAGAGGAATGACAGCCTGACAGTGGCAAAACTTTTGTTGAGGGAATACATTCCTAATGGTTTTCCAGTTACGATGGAAACAGATAGAGGAACACACTTCACTAGTGAAACAATCAAACTGATCTGTGAGACATTGAGCATTCAACCAAAACTTCATTGTGCTTATCACCCAGAGGCTTCTGGAGGGTAGAGCAGATAAATGGCACAATCAAGAACAGGTTAGGGAAAGTGTGTAGATCCACAGCACTGAAATGGCCTGACGCTTTACCCCTAGTTTTTTTGAGTCTCAGAAGCATTCCTGACAAAAAGACAGGACTGAGTCCGCATGAGATCTTGATGGGAAGAGCAATGAGACAAGCATTTGTACCTGCGGACAAATTAATAAATATATCTGATGATCTCATCCTTGACTATTGCAAAGGATTGGCTGATGTAGCACGTTCTGTGTTTCATCAGGTTGGAGCTGACGCTACCACAACACAGCATACTCAAGCGCATGATCTGAGCCCTTGTGAGTGGGTTCACGTGAAAAGGCATAGAAGAAAAACTTGCCTAGAGCCTCGCTGGGAAGGACCTTATCAGGTCATATTGGTGACGACCACAGCAGTAAAGTGTGCTGGCCTACCAAATTGGATCCATGCCAGCCACACTCAGCGAGTCCCAAATCCACTTGAACCACAAGTAGAGCGGCATCTGGAGATCTCAAGTACAAGCTCTGAATCAGAGGCTGAAGCACAAGAAAGTGGTGAGGTTAGAGCAATAGACTCTGAAACTGGTGAACCTAAACCAAAGGACTCTGAAGAGCGGCTTGAGGAGGAATTGCTTAGAACAAGTCAAGTAAAGTGGGTACCAGCTACTGGGACTGAAGAAACTGCTGTTGAACAAGAAGAAAGACAACTTCTCGATAAAGAGGAAAAGGATGGAGAAGAAATAAGTGAAAGAAATGCAGAAGAAGAAAAAGAAGGAGAAAGCAAACTTAAAGTAGGTGCAAAGAAACGAAGGTACGAATTGAACAACGAAGAAGAAGAAGTTACAACCAAAAAGGGCAAAGACAGATGATCATTGGCCAAGTGGAGTTAAAAGACTGAAATAGAGGGTGGTAAAAGGAAGACCCAAGAGCAAGCTAGAACAGATAAAGGAAGTTTCAGGTGAAATAGAGCAAGGAGAGTCGAATGACGAATCAGTGCTGCGACCAAAGAGAGTGAGAAAACCAAACAAAAGGTTCAAGTCACCTGACAGCACTGACAGCGAGCGAGAAGAAAAGAGTGATTTAGATCCACCTTAAGAGACTGTAAACAAATTAAGGTGTCACGTTAACAACTGAAGAAAAGTTTCTGAAGACGTCTTAGAGATTTGGATTAGTTAAAATAAAAGAAGGGGTAAAGAAGAAAGCTTTTGAAGTGTGGGATCACACCACATTTTTATTTTTAAATTTTTGTAGAATATTATTAGAGATAGATTTAGAAAATCCATTTAGAATTTTATAAAGATTAACATTACTATGGCAGATACACAAGAAACAATATCTAGATGTAGTCTTATGCGTAGGTGTTATAAAGCTTGTTTATGTTTATTTTGTATACTGATAGTATTTTGGATAATATTAACAATTATAATACCTTTACATTTGATTAAAGAAGATACATTTCATCCTAACAACTTGACAGGTCTAAGGGTAGACACTGATATTAGGCAAATTCCTGTTACTCACTTGAAACAGGTAGACGCTAGTAGTTTGCATCATGATAGATCAGTTACTAATTTTCCCTCGAATGTTTTCACTAAACTACTCTACGAATATGTGGAAACAATGGATGTGAGGGATTGTTATGTATGTATACAGTTACCATTGTCTGTTTCAGAAGGTGTGACTTATCATCACCTTCCTTTGACTTATGGTGTGACCTGTAGTGTCTTATCAAGTTTCGTGTATAGAACAGGAAAACTAGATTATTATTATTCCAATGTAGATACAATCTTTTCTAAAGTCCCTGTAGTACCTGAGTTGAATAAGATAGCACATGCAAATGTCATGGGAGATTTTTTCCTGACAACAAAGCCTTTAGATATAGCATACGCTAATAAAAACAACTTAACATGTAGATTGAAAAAGGAAGAGAAAATCTTTTTGGAGATGGTAGAAGAAAGAAGGGCTAAGTTTCAGAGAAAAACTGTTGAAGAAAAATTGAAAACACCACCTTGGGTTTTCAGAGAAGGCAACTATGACAAAAGCGAGACTTATGCTGCAATGGCTCTGGATTGGTCACAGAAGGGAAAATTATGCTTACGTAGGGAGAAGACTAATTACAACCATTATTTCATCGGTTCCAGTGAATGTGAAGATACCTATAAAATTATTGTGGGTTGGGGGTTGGGGATATGCCCACAGGCATATATTATGTCTGTGGGAGGAAAGCCTATTATCGGCTGCCAGATCACTGGTATGGAACTTGTTATCTTGGGATTGTCTTTCCAAAAGTCTATCATGTAGACAAAAGTACAAATGGAATCGATGAAGTAAGGCAAGGACTAAACCGTGTAAAAAGAGAACGTTTTTCAGAAGTTGTAGGCGATATATTTGGAGCATTGATACCTGGAGTTGGAGTTACACTGAATGCATACAAAATTCGACAATTGTCCACAGTGGTTGATCATTTATCAACGGATACTGCTGGAGGATTCTTGATGATTGACACTGAAATGATTGCCATGAGATCTATGGTTATGCAAAATCGACTTGCCCTTGATATATTGTTAGCAAAAGAGGGTGGAGTCTGCGGAATGCTGAAAGTTCAACATTGTTGTACTTACATTCCAGACAAAAGTAAGAATTTGGAAGGATACATTCAGAATATCATTGATTTGCATAAGGAAGTAACTCAACTAGAGGTTGATGGTGTCTGGGAGAGACTAAGTAAGAGTTTCTCTACTATAAGCAATTGGTTTTCTTCTATAGGTAGTTCCCTAGTAGGAAAAATAATAGTGCCAATAGTTTTTGTAGCTACTATGATACTCATGATACGAATGACCTATGTTTGTGTGAAGAAAAGTCGCAAAGGAAAGAAAGAAAGGAAATTAAGTAAGGAACATAAAGAAAGGGAAAGAGAGATAGAGGAGATAGAGATGGAAAGTTTTAAAGAAAAATTGTATGAAAAATGTAAGGAGCAAGGGTCAAAAGACAAAATAACAACTATATAACTTGAAAAACCGTATGTTTTGGGATTTTATGATGGTAAAACCATCAAAGGGGGGATTGATGGAGTGAGGTTTGTAAAATACATCCTCATGAAATAAAGTAACCCCATAATAATATATTGACTGCATGAACTAATCAACTCTGAATGCACATATTTACACAAGGGGCAAACGCATTTTACATAATATACTAAACCATGTTGGCATGAGTACGTATTAATTGTTTGCGCATTGAAAAATCGTACTAATGCATGTTTATGCCATGTTGTACATTGCACATTTTGCATGTTGTGCACAAATAACGAACAGGTTGCTTTAAATTAATAGCTTTTGCTAGGATTTAATTAACACAGGGCATTAGTATGGTGGGAGGTAAACATAATGGGTTTTATTTCACAAATTAATATTCTTTTGTGTTTGTTTACTTTAGTACCGGATTGGGCCTGCATGAAAATGGCCTCTCGTTTAAACCAGCATGTGGTTGGCCTGGTCGGTATGAAGTGCACATGCGCCAGGATGGGTTGCCTGCTCGCAGACTACAGAGTGTACCAGCTGATGTAACTCGTGTGAAGGCCATATTGACCTGTGTCCTATTGTTTGTGTGCCAAGATGCGACAGCGACTGTGGGAACAGCCATCACTACGTGCAATTCGAATGTGAAACGGATATCATAATGTACAATGTGACAAAATGTATAATTATGAATGTCAGTGGTATACGAATGTATTGGTCTTAAATCCTTCCTTTGTTAGAACTGGTATAGGATGGATTTGTGAGGAGAACTGGATGTGGCGACCCTAGTATGATTTATGACAACCAATCACAGACCGAGTTTCTACCGATACTGCAACATTGTAAGATAGTGTGTTAGGCAGAAAGGTATAATTGATATCCCAATTGGGGGGGGTGTCAGAACGGAGAGCAGAACGGAGAGCAGAACAGATCAGAACGGAGTCGAGAAGAGACGCAGATCAGATGAGAGGGAGAGAGAAGGGTCGAAGAGAGATCAGACGAACCTGAGGCAGTGCGGTCCGGTATAGCAGTGCAGGCCGGAGTGGCAGATCCAAGACAGAGAGAGCAGGCCAGCCCAAAGCCAGAGAACACTTTAGGTACGAGAACGTTGCGTGAGTGCTTGGGAGGAGACTGCGTCCGAAGAGAACTAGATCAAGGTAGATTAATTGGGAGATTAATTTAGTAGTTAGTTTATGGCAAGCTTAGCTGCATCTGTCCTATTAACTTTGTCCTCTGAGCCTATCTCTGGGGACCTCTTGCCACAAACTCGGCCAAGGAAGTGTTTTTCCTGATTCTTTGGTGGGTATCATCCTCCTTGATTGCTTTAATTTGCAAGTATATTTCTGCAAGTATTTATGCTGTACCTTCTCTTCCCCATTCCTATGCAAGCTTTGATATCGATGCAAATGATTCATTTTGATTACATTGCTTGATAATTTGTTCTCTTATATGTAACCTTGTGTGTGCCCTGACAATCAATTTAAGAGCATTTAATAAGATAAAATCATTAACTGAAGAAATTACTCTGTGGTTATTTAGTTAAATATCAAACAGTTTAGTTAATCATAGTCACCATCAACTCTTCAACTAATGGTCCTTCGACCAAAAGAAGAAGTAGTTGAAATTACGAATAGTTAGAATTATATACAAATGTTATTAATGTGAAGCATAGTACTTAATAAAACTGACAAATTAAACCCCCCAAATCCAGCGCCTGTCCTCAGGGATCAATTATGGGTAATGTGTGATGGGCCCCGTTGTTTGGTAAAGCAATTTATGTATGACGAGAGTTCCTTTGGTTCCTGGCTCATGAATTTAGGGGTTGCGCTGGATCACTCCCTTTATTTAGGAAATGTGTGACAAGACTTTACAACATAATTACCTCAAACTTTGCTCAGGGTTTGTGTCAAGTCCACTGAAGATTAATAAAAAGAGAATTCCAGAGGCCGTCCTCTTGCTTTCTCTCTGTCCGGCTGCCACGAATTTCATTGCATGCGCTACATCGCCAAATGCGATGCAGCACGCGCAACGAATTTTGTTTTATTTATTTATTTGTTTACTTACCTCTGTTGGGCCTATTCCAGAGTTTACTACCCCCCACCCTGCCCCTCCCACGCCCTGCGTCACCGCCCGGCAGCACTCCCACCAGGAGCCGCTACTGCGTGCTCGTAACTAAAAGGGACTGGTGTCTGAGAGAGATATTGGTTTATTGGTCTGTTGCGAAATCATGGCGGCGCTGAAATAGAGTTAAGCGCTGCGATTGGAAATAAGTTCTATAAATGTAGGAGAGACTTCCCGCTTGTCCGATTGACAGCCGAGTAATCGGGTCTTCAAATGAGGGGCGACTGTTCAATTACAACCAATCAATTACAAAAATGAGCTCTGCCTAAAATGCGGGACCATATCGTCATATCTTTAACCAAGCGCAAAATAAAGAAAAGGGGGGGGGGCGAAGCACTTTACCTTGTCAAGATCAATATGTTCAACCGGGCATCTCACGTCTGAGTGAGCGTCCGGGAAACTGCAACTAACTAAATACTCTTGGTAACGTGCATGCCGTGACTCAGCGTCGGGCGGGCAGCCACTAGATGCTTGTCATCGCCATGATGGCCCTGATGCTGATGCATCACTTCTAGCATTCTAGATGTCAGTAAGGTTACTGATGAGCTGCAATGGTGTGGCAGCATCAATGTTTATTAGAAGGGGTAACTAAGTAACTCTGATGTAGTACTCCAATGGATTTAAAAAGGTTGCAATATGTGTGGCAGGGCACTGGATCCGTATGTATATCGCGTGATCCAGTAACAACAATGAGAGGTAAGGAAACAATTTAAAACCGTGACACGTAAAACAATGACAACAAGGCCATAAGGACTACACTTGGGTTAGAAGAATAGGATGACATGCCATGTATAGAAAAGCGATTCACACGTTTGACATGAAATACAGTAACTTTAGTGGGACAATAGGAAAACTTTGGGAGCACATCACATACTACAGTAACACCAATGTACCTAGAAACAACTAATTCAATAAAACTATAAACAGAATTAGGACGTGCGTGGTTGGTGTAATCTAGAACGCATCTGATGGTTATACAGCAAGAAGACAGAGATGACAATCAATGAATGCAACAAAGGAAGATTAAAACATGAAAATTAGATTAATGAGGAAGCTGTGGAAAAAAATAAATACATTGGTAAAAACAACAAGGCAACAATGACTCATTACAACATGTGATGTCTGTGTAGTTGCGGAGGTTGAACTGTTTGGACAAGACAAAATTACAATACTTACATACAGATGTCATGAAAATGGAGTGGGCTTCATTTGAAACCTCTCGGTACACAGGAGTGTGTGTAACTGGTACATGGGTCAACCCCTGGTTAGTAAGGGTAACTGTCTCACAATTTCCTCTTGTTAATTCAGACCGTTTTGGACAGTGTCCAAATAATGCATCCACTTGCATTCACGTAAATTCATTACCTCTCACACTCACTCTCTCTGGTTTACTGGTCTATTGGGCTAAAAAGCAGGAGTGCTATATTCAAAAGTTTTAATAAGAAAATCCCCTGCCACAGTTAGGGGTCATTCACTCACTCCTTACTGAAAACCCCATCTGTGGCTGCCAGTAGCCCACAGCGCTAGCGGTCTTTAGACCGCCATATTACGCGTTAACAGCTGGATCCATGTTGTGGTGGTCTTGCAGCAGTGAGCAATGGTTTTCTGTATCTATTGATTCCTGTATGTACATTTTGACTGCACATGTGTTGAATGTACATATGTGCATGATACATGTGGAAAAATAACACCTACCCATTGCCAGAGTCTGGCCCATATGTGCCCAGTCCTGCAATGGGTATATGGTATAAAAAAGACTCACCTGTAGGTCTCCGCAAACAGGGTCATATTCTTTGGGGTGAAGATGCTATTGTGAAGGGGGGGACCTAGAGAAAGGGATCCATGTCGAACTCTCCCTGGAAGAAGCGGAGAGGGATGAGTATGCACCCCAAATCATTCGTTACTGCTGACTCGAAGCTGGCGGTCGGACTGCCGCTGTCGGCGTTCATCAGAAAGCTAACTTGTAATATAGACGGCAGCGGTGGAGCTCCTCAGTACCACCCTAAGGCAGCTGCCTTTACCCGACTGCTACCCTGGAGGTGTGCTGGCATTGTCGGCGGTTCAGCCGCAGTCTTTGGAAACACAATCTGCCCATCTCGGAATAAGACGGTCAGACCACTGAGCTCGCCGCGGTCAGACCACCACCGCCAGTACGGCGGTTCATGGACTGCCAAACTCATAATAAGGCCCATTGTACTTAATGATAGCTTTAAAATTAAGTATTTCACCTGATTAATTGGTAACTCTCCATTCTAAGGCAACTAAAACTTGATATTTAAAGCATGCTCACTACTTCGTTTCTGGACTCTTTGTCTGACCACAATAACATGGTGCTGCTGTTGTGTGGACATTCATAGCTGCCAAGTTTCCCAATGGCAAATATCTCACTTTAAGCTAATCCTGGCCTTTAACAGACATCACATTGTATTCTAGGACTTAAAATGTTGCTGTTAACGTTGGTACTATGGGCTCAAAAATGCCAGCAGTAAAGTGCAGTTGGGTAAATAGCCAGGATTAGCTGAAGGTATCACACATAACAATGGACACCTTACAGGTATTAATTTTGTTGGTGTGTGGAAGCTCTCATGTCACCTTTTTACCACTATCCCATGTGCATGGGGACAGCACTCTTTTTACAGGTATCCTTCACTACATCTTGCATTGAATGTTTAAAGCCTGGAATTTTTTACAGTTGACCTGCTATCAATACTGACTTGTTAGAAAAGGGTACGGATGTATCCAAGAGTTTTACCCATTCTCTGTTTGTAAATGTGATATTACATATTGGCCAATATTCTAAGGCGCCGGCCATCAGTAAAAAAATTAAACACTGTCAAAAGTACAAATATCATCTCAATATTCCCAGTTTCACTACATTGTACAAAATAATTAGATCAGATCTAAAACACACTTCTCAAACATGCTCCTTTAATACAAGCACACAAAATTGGAGGAAACAAAAGGAAGAAACAATAATTTAATGAAATCCCTTAGCAACAAAACTAAAAAAGAATAATATTAGGCCAGTCATTCTTGCTGCTACTTTGCATAACAAAGTTACATTGTTTTGGCCTCTTTAGGAAGAAATTTTAAAAAAGGATGCATTCTCTACACTTTCCTTTCTTTAAATGGCATTTTCGTTTGTGGTTGTGCAGGTATTTATCAGTCTTTATATGTTAACACTGATGAGGATTGTTTTACTTTCTGTTGGTTTTTTTCAGTCATTATAGATTTAAACTTTAAATAGGATAGCCCAGGTATGGCCCATTATGACATTTTCAAAATTCTGTTATTGTGATCCCACCTATAATCTGCAGTTAATGTCTGTGTGATCATACATACTTCAATTCTCCTGCAAATACATTTTTATTTATTTATTTTTTGGTGTTGTTTATAAGCTACTTTTATAACATCTGTACCGCAGTCAGTAAATCCAAATCTGCCCTTTTCGGAAACACCTGGTGATTCAACAATTCCATGGAGAGAGAAATTGGCTTGACACTTTTCAGACATATTTGGATACAACAAGTGCAACAAGGTTTTGTCCAGAGAGAAAGAACTTCTTAGTATTGCACTCTTTGCATTTCGGAGGTAGAGCAGTGTTAGAAATGCGGGTCTCTAGATGGCAGAGGTATGCACCTTTGTCCAAGGGGGGACCCTTGCTTCTAGTCAGGGTAAGGGAGATATACACTTTAGATAACCCCTGCTCACCCCCTTGGTAGCTTGGCACAAGCAGATGGACTTATCCCAAAGGCATGGTGTAAAGTATGTATACTCCAAACACACAGTAACACAGTGAAAACACCACAAATTGACTCCACACCAGTTTAGAAAAATAAAGTATTTTTATCTAAACTGAACAAGACCAAAACAACAAAAATCCAACATACATGTACCGAGATATCACTTTTCAAACAGTTATTTCAAAAATAGCACTTGTCGAAAGAAATAGCTCCAACTACAGCTATTACGACGTTGTGACAGGCATAAATAAAAAATAAGGCGCCGAACGCGAGGTTTGCGGCATTGGCAATGGAGTCACTCGGATCCCCAAAAACAGTACCTTGTTAATGAAGTCTATGGACGATGCACGGCGTCGTGGAGGTGAGGCATCGGTGTCAAGGTGAAGCTTGCTCCCTGGTTGCCACAGAGGAGGTGAGGCATTGAGTCCATGAGGAGGCGAGGCGTCGAATCCAGGACAGGGGAAGTTAGGCTGCATCGGCGGTGAGGTGTCAGTTCCGGTGAGGCAATACCAGATCGAATAGTTCGTGAAGTCACCCTCATTGGTTAATGGCTCTGCGATAACAGGATGCAGGTGCTGTCAGTGACGGCGTTGGTGCGAGCGTTGGCATCAAAAGGCTGATAACAGCAGGCGTTGGTGCCGTTGAAGGGTGCCGGAACTGCGGTGCAGGCAGGGTGGTACATCCTGCACTTTATGAGCAGTGCCCCTGGCTTCGATGCAGGTCACGGAGTCACTGGTTGCATCGCTGACTGCATCAGAGTTGTTTTTCTTGCTGTGCACCACCAACCACACAATTCTCAGGGCCCAGGAACTAAATTGGCACACTTTTGAACACACAAGTCCACAGAGGAGTCTAGGTGCTGGTCAGTGGGTTACAGGTGAAGTCTTTGTGTCCCTGAGACTTCTGGACAGGAGTCCAGCACACACAGGCCCTTGGAGATCCTTCTTCAAGCAGGTTCACAGCAAAGTTCCAGACTTTGTCATCTCCTTGGCAGAAGCTGCATATGCCAGCCAACCCAGAAAAGCACACACAGCAAAGGTTCAGTACTCCTCCTTACAGCTCTCCAGCTCTTCTCCTTGACAGTGGTTCATCTTGAGTCGAGAAATTATCTAATTCTCTAGGGTTTAAAGTCCAATGCTTATACGCCATTTTCTCTTTTTTTCTTTGTGACAAGGGTTTCTGAGTGCAGTCCAAACCAGTTCTGCCCTCTCTGGCTCAGTTTCACTACAGGAGCATTATGCAGCGGAGACACTGCCTATTCAGGTGCTAGTGAAAACTCCTTTCACCACTCCAAATGCAGCCAGGGTCTATTCAGCCCAACTGTGAGTTACCCAGGAAAGGCAGGACACACCACAATACCCCTTGTGGCTGTCTACAGTGAATGCACATCCCCAGCCTCTGTCACTCCAAAACCAGACAGTCAATGCACAAAACAGCAGAGGCACACAGAATGGTTAAATAAGAAAATGCTTAATTTCTAAAAGTGGCATTTTCAAACACACAATTTAAAAACCATCTCCCTAAAAAAGATGTGGTATTAAATTCTGAGTTCAGAGAGTATAATTTCTCTATCATGTCCCAATGGAAAGCTATACTTGTAAGATGTTACAAAGCAACTCCCATGTTAGCCTATAGGACAGATAGCCTTTCAATAGTGAAAAATGAAATACACAGTATTTCACCATTAGGACATGTAACATGCACTAGTTCATGTCCTAACTTTTACATACACTGCCCCCTGCCCATGGAGGTGCCTTGGGCCTACCTGAGGGGTACCTTACAGGTAAGAAAATCAGGGGCGTAACACAGGCTCCGCAGCCCCCGCGGTGCGGGGGGGCCCCCAAGCTCCAGGGGGCCCCCTCAGCACAGCACTCTGGCTGCAGAACTCCTGATTGAGCCCAGAGGGGGCCCCTCCACGTGCCTTGCAGGGAGGCCCCCTCAAGTTTCGTTACACCAGTGAAGAAAAGGGAAGGTCAGGGCCTGGCAAGTGCAGACACTACAGTGGTAGGTCTGAGACACATTTCCACGGCTACTCATGTGGGTGGCACACTCAGTGCTGCAGGCCCACTGGTAGCATTTTATTTAAAGGCCCTGGGCACGCACAGTGCACTGGACTAGGGACTTACCAGTAAATCAGATATGCCAATGAGGGATAACCAATCATCATAACATTTTCTCTAGGAAGCACTTGCACATTGACACTGATCAGCAGTGACAAAGTGCCCAAAGCATCTAAGCCAGCCAAAACAAGATCCAGCATACCATCAAAAATACAGGAGTTTGAGGCAAAAAGTCAGAGGAAACCATGCCAAGGATGCCAACTCTAACAAACAGTGCTTAAAAATCTTCCAAATGTAGTTTTAAATGTATATATGGGTGAAGTAGTCAAAAAGCTAGAAATCAATTTTGACATACAAGCTAGCTTGGTTGAACTTCACCACACGTTTATTAAATGGGGACAGAATATTTAAGAAGATGTTGACACTTATATTTCAACTTTAAGGAGAATAACTTCCAGTTTGGAAATGTCACCGATCAATTGACGTGCGATCAGATTATTTGCCAGTATACGGATAAAGTTATTCAACAAACGGTTCTTTCAATGGGAAATCCTCCTCTCAAGGAGACTATCAGAACAGTCTAAAGCATTGAGGCATCTCCCGTATCAGTCAGAGTTAGATGATAGACATAATTAGTTATCAAATTCTATACATAACAGAGAAGATGAAGGTTAGAAAGATCCTCAAAGGGGGTGTAAAGTCATTTTTCACAGAAACAAATGTATAATCCATATGTGGAAATACAAACCCTTGTTAAAGCTGGAAGAGGTTTCCTGGCCAAAAATGTGTCTTGTAGAGTGAGCAATAATGCGGGTCACTTTGTCAAAGCATGTCAGGGTAATAGGAAAATGGGGAGTAGTGTGGTGTATGTTGCTGAGGAAAGTGCATAATGAAACACATTGCCTAATAGCCTGAGATTGTGTGGATTCTATGTCCACATCATGGTTGGAGACAAAAGCTTAAGGTTACCTGTCTATTCTAGAGCAAGAATAACAACGAATTTGCAGGAGTTATTTCAAGAAACATAGCCCAACAGAGCATTAGACCCTCGCTGTCATTCACCAGTATCGTGACAGATGGAACATTTAATGAGATTCTTTGAGGATATCATTGTTTTCACAGTGAGAAAGAATTTGGAGAATCCTTTGTAGCTATCAAGGGCTTCTGTATCTTAGTTTGGTTCTATCAAGGGTTGTTCCACATGGTTCTGAGACCAGGACCTAGACATCAAATCTAACAGCAACAACCTAACTAAAAATATAATTGGTAGATTTCCATCTGCTTTTGCTGATGGCCTATGAACCATCAAGGGTTCAAACACAAAATCAAAGTAAAGGAAGGTGTGGTATAGGTGAAACACAAGTTACGTAACGTACCATTTTGCTTTAGAGATGATATTGATAAAGAATTGATGCAACTTTGTTAGAAAGAGATCATTGAGCCAAAAACTCTGTGGTTTTCACCTTTAATGGTGGCGCGTAAACATGTGGGGTAGCTGAGGGTTTGTATCTACCTACAGAGTCTTAGTAAGGCAATTTGGGTCAGTTCACATCCTTTGCCCAAGATCACAAAATTGTTGCAATGATGGGTAGATCAAAGTGGTTCACAAAGCTAGACTTAGCTGCTCTGGACATGTTCAAACTTGAATCGAGACATCTAACAGCTTTTAATTTACCCATTGACACATTCCAGTATTGTAGAATGCTGTCTGGAATACCCTTGGCTGCTTCAATTTTTCAGAGGATAATGTTCCAGATGTTCAGAACGGATCATGTTGACTTACCTGCTTGCACTCTGTGTGTGACGACTTATACATAGATGTGAATTCAATAAATACTTACATTTTGAGCTTAGCTTTTCCTGAATCAGTGAGCCTATTACAAAGATTAACAAAGAAATGGAACTCTTGATACTGTGAAAGGAATGTAAAATACATTAGTGTAAGGAATACAGCATAAGTGGAAGTTATCAAAGTGAAATAAACCAAAGGGAGAGAGGACAAAAGAAGGAAACAAGGGCAGAGAGGAGAAGGAGAAAGAAATTCAGAAGACTAAAAAGCTCAGCAAGAGATGGAGGAAGAGAATTGTGAGGTCTAAAAAAGATCAGGAGAAAGGACATATTTTTTTTTCCAATAATAATAACAGTTTGCAAATCTTCAATAACAGACACTGCACAGATATTGCATGAGTGCAAGCTTTTCTTAATACAACAAACAAGTACATGTAACTGCGAATGTGGTCCCCATTCATGCGTAACCCCCTTCATTCAGCCTTTTATTTTAACCTGAAGCAAGTTGCACTCTGGGACTTGCAATTTGCCATTTAGCATTGCAAGTAAAAATTATAGCAATCAAAGATTTGCTGGCCAAAGCACAAGGTTTGGCCAGAGGTGTCCTACATTACATGGAGCCACTTGGCAGGGGTGGGTGCAGTATGGATATAGAATGTACAAGCTTCCCTGAGTCACACATTAGGGTTGTTATTTGACCAGTTTTCTACCAGCATGACTAGACTTGCCCGGTACAAAAATTAGGAAAGCCACCTAAATCCTGTATGTGTTTCCCCTTATCTGTACAGTATAGAGTTTGGAAAATTAATGCCAGTACTGAGTTGATGACTGGCAGGAAGAACAGACATGCATTGTGTTGTATTTGCATATCGTGAACTTAGCAGAAAATCACTGCCACACTGTGCAGGGTTAAAGACAAAGATGCAGTCAATGGGTGATATATTTATTTGTTATTTATTTATAAAGTTTTATATAGTGCGAACTTGACCCTAGAGGGTATTGGAGCACTTTACAAATGGTTGTACAAGAAGAAACAGGTAGAACAACCAACAAACATATATGCTGACAGTGTACAGAGTAAATCAGGAAAAGGACAATAAGTAACATAGCAGGAGAGGAGTAACCAGACAATGCATTATTTTAGCACCCGTAAATAAGTCAGTGGGTCCCAGGGTAGAAATGTGTTCATCAGAAGTACTTTGACTTCTTTTTTGAATGGTGTAGTTTAAGGGTTTAATCTGATTTCATGGTGCAAGGAGTTCCAGATTCTCAGGCTATTCCTGAGAAAGCTCGGTTGTAGGTTTTCCCCCCCCCCAGAAATTCTGAGGCTTCAGCAATAGGGTGCTGGAGCTTCTAGAGGATCTGCAGCCACCAGACAGCTCCAGTTTTTCAGCTAGGTACTTCAGTGTGTTAAAGTGTAGGGCTTTATGGGTCATGCAAGCAATTTTCAGCTGTATCCTTGCTCCATATGGAAGCTAGTTTAGCGAATTCAGATCGAGAGTGATGTGGTTGTTTCTTCTGGATCCAGTGATAAGCCTTTCAGCTGAGTTAAGGGATGCCCTTAGTGGAGCCAACCCGGATCTAGGCAGACTGCAGAGGGTTGCACTACTATAGTCCAACCTGGGGATCACTAGAGCTTGTAGTCATTAAGTAGTCGTCAAGTGGGTGGAAGGGCTTTATTTTTCTAATTATGTTCATTTGAAAGTTTACTCCTTTGGTGACTGAACTGATATGTTACTGCATGTTAAGATTCTTGTCAAGGGTTATTTCCAGAGATCTCATGGAATCTATAATGTGTGGAAGGCAGTTAAGGGCTGCTAGATGCTTCATCCATTCTTTGATATAGAGGGATTGTCTGGGTGGGGCGATTAAGAAGAATTTGGTTTTGAGTGCATTTAGTTTGAGGTGGTTTCGGGTCATCCAGTTCTCTTTTTTTTTTGCCAAGTTATGTTGAGGGATCAGATATCTTCGGGGGAAGAGATTTTTAGGTATAGTTGGGTGTCCTCTGTGTACATGTGGTATTGGATGTTAGATGATTTCAAAATTTCATTTAAAGGCTCCATGAATAGGTTAAAGAGAGTAGGTGAAAGGGTGGACCCCTGAGGGACCCTTAATGTGACTGGAGTTGTATTGGCAGCTCCATGGAACCGAGGCATCGCCCCGATTGTGCAGTGCATTCTTGACTCCGGACTTCACATCAAAAGCCCTATTCAACGGGATACTTGATGAAACAAGACCTTGCACTGCAGCCTTGCCGCATCTTGGAACCAACACGTCCCTTCTTCTGTGCGACACATCTTCGACACAGATCCTCGCAACGCTCCGTAAACCAGGATTTAAGGTACTTTGTTCAGTGGGCCAAACTGGGTCAGCATAGCTGACCTGAGCTCCATCACAGTCGGCCTGAAACTTGTGACATTATCCTGGTCCAGCACGACCAGCTATCCATAGTTAGAGATTCAATCCTTTTGGCACTATTTTAACTAAAATCGCTAAAATTGAATATCTCTGGTTACACTGATTGAATTACTGTCATTTTGCTCTTGGTGTTTTATTTATTGAAAATTGTTCTATTTTTTCTAACTCTGTTGTGGGATCCTTTTGTTGTGTATTTTCACTCTGTTGCTGTTTGAAGTGTTGAACAAATACTTTACACATTGTCAAGAGTTGAGCACAAGTTAATTTAGGGTTTGTTTATGGCTTCACCATGACTAGAATTGTGGTTGCTGCTTGAGAAGGGTTTCACCCCCCTCAACCAGTAGCCCAATTTCTTACCTCCCCTACAACACACCTGCAAGACCTCACCACCATATATTAAGACCTTCCATTCACCAACCAGACTTTGTGACCCACAAAACAAAACTCATCACCACCAAACCAGACCTCTTTACTCTCCAACCAAGCCTTTTCCCCTTCAGCCAGACTTTACACCCCACAAGCAGACTTCACTTTCCCCCATCAGACATTGCCTTCACCAGTCAGGCTTCAAGACTCACCAGCCGGGCATCAGCAGTTATCATCCTGATGTCTGAATATATCAGCCTGATCTTGGCCGAACATCCAAAACACATATCCTCCCATCCAGCACTCAGTAAATGCCAGCTAGACCTCAGGACACAGTAGCTAGGCCTCAGGATATAGCAGCCAGGCCTCAGGACACACTTGTCAGAATCCATTGGCCTGGTCTTGGCACCCACTAGCCCTACATTAACTTCCACTTGCCGAATTCTGTGACCTACTTTCCAACCCTCATCAAATGCTAGCCACTGGGCACTTCCCAGCCATGCTCAGGAATAGGACACGTTACAACACAAACATTTACAACACATGCCTTTACAAGGCGGTTTTTACATTGCAACATCCATTACAATGCATGATTTTACAACGCATGCCATCACAACGCATTTTTAGAAACTACATTTACAATGCATTCCATTACAACGCATAACACTACAAACCATACTATCACAACGCATAATACTTTTAGGGCAACAGTAGGGTAAGTGTTGAATAGTGTAGGGGTAAAAATTACTATTCCCACTCCAGTGAGTGCAACAGTAGGGTAAGTGTTGGATAGTGAAGGGGTAAAAATTACTATTCCCACTCCAGTGATTGCAACAGTAGGGTAAGTGTTGGATAGTGAAGGGGTAAAAATTACTATTCCCACTCCAGTGAGTGCAACAGTAGGGTAAGTGTGGGATAGAGTAGGGGTAATGCATTGTAATGGCATGCGTTGTAGTGACATGCGTTGTAATGGCTGCGTTGTAATGGCATGCGAAGTAAAGGCATGCGATGTAAAGGCAGCTGCGTTGTAATGACTGCGTTATAAATGTAGTGCGTTGTAATGACTGCGCTGTAATGGTTGTTTCCCATGCTCAGAGCCTATCAGCCAGGCTTCTACTTCAACCAGCCAGGCCTTTTGATCTCTAGGCCAAATTACTAGACACGGTACTCAGACCTCATCACAAACTAGCAGACCTCAACACTCTTCAACCAGAACTCACCATCTACCGCCTAGTCCTCACCACCCAACAACCTCACTGTGAGAAACCGGGTTGTTTTTGGTTGAGTGGTGTGGTAACCCTGTTCAAGCAACAGGCACAATCCCTGTCAGGGTGAGGCACCAAAGTCACTAAATTAACCTGTGCTTAAACCTCTGGTAGCTTGGCACAAAAGCAGCCAGGCATAACTTAGAGGCAATGTGTACGGTATTTATGCAGCACACAAACAGCAATAAAGTAAAAATACAACACAAGAAAAACCCCTCACCAATTTAGAAAAATAGAGTAAATCTTAGAAAATTATTTGACACCAAAATGGCAAAAATCAGATCATGAGAACCGCAGTTATGAATTTTTAAAGTTTGAGGTAAACACTAGTGCCTAAAAGATCAAAGCACCAACCATGGACATCTAGCGGTCCATGACCGGGCAAAGTTGAAAGTTATGGCGGACAGCGATGGAGTGCTTCTTGGATATAAATAGTGGGCCAGGGACCACATGAGTGCTCTATCACTCCCAATTCCAACATTATGGAGACTTTCTCCTTAATGCTGGTTCTCACTTCATCTGATAGCCTGTATATTTTGTTTTTGACAGGCAGGCTGTCACATACATCTATATTAATGGTACACAAGTATGTAAGTCCAGGAGTGAGGGAAACGGTAAGGCAAATCGTCCCAACAACTGGCAACAGTCTCTCTGCTGAAATCAGGGTATTAGAAAGGTTGATACCTTCCACAGACCCATCTTTCTCCTTAGAAGATAGGAGTTCAGGGAGATGTTTACTCTCCTCCTCTACTCCATCATCCTTCACCAACAGAATGGTGACCTCATACCTCTCTTAGTAGGGTTTGAGACAATTGATATGGAGTACCCTTAAGGGGCTTCTGGGGGTCTTGAGGTTCACCAAGTAGGTGGCCTCCCCCTTCTCCTCTTTCACCTCATATGGCCCTGTCCAATGGTCCTGGAGGACCCTTTTCTCCACTGGCTCCATAATCCACAATTTGTGGCCAGCCTGAAACTCTATCAGAGTGGCCTTCTGGTCATACCAGAGCTTCATGACCTCCTGGTTGGCTTCAAGGTTCTCAGAAGACTGTTTCCAGAGTTTGTTCACCTGGTTCCTGAGGGCTAGCATGTAACTAACCATGTCTTGAGGGGGCATCATGGGAACTTGTTCCCATCCTTCCTTCACCAGACTCAGAGGTCCCCTAACAGGGTGACCACAGAGGAGCTTAAATGGGCTAAACCCAACTTACTTCTGTGGCACCTCCCTGTAGGCAAAGAGCAGGTATGGTAAGAGGACATCCCACTTCTGCCTCATGGGCTCAGGTAGGACCGTAATTGTGCCTTTTAGGGTCTTGTTGAACCTTTTAGCAAGTCCGTTGGTTTGAGGATGATAGTGTGTGGGGAACGTGTATGTAACTCCACACTCTCCCACATGGACTTCATGTAGGCAGAAATGAAGTTTGTGCCCCTGTCAGATACGACTTCCTTGAGGAACCCCACTCGGGTCAAATCCCTATCAGGGCCCTAGCCACTGCAGGCGCAGTCACATTCCTCAGAGGTATTGCCTCTGGGTATCGAGTGTCATGGTCCACCAAAACCAACATAAACCTGTTGCCCAGGGCAGGTTAGGGGTCCAAGCGTCCAACAATGTTGATGCCCACCCTTTCAAAGGGGGTGCCAGTGACAGGCAAGGGATTCAGGTGAGCTGTCAGCTTTTCCCTGTTTTCCCACTGGCCAGGCATGTGAAATATGTCTTGCAGAATGTATCTCAGCCTTCTCAAGATGTTTTTATCCAGGGGCAATAAAAGTGGAAGACAAGCCTAACAAAGGTCTTGTCCTTAATTCTCCCAATAAATGAAGAGATCTCTAGAGGTGTCACCAGCTGCCTGGACCTCAGCTGATACCTCATGCCCTATACCATTGGGCACGCTTTCTGTGCCTTGCATAACTAAGAGAACCTGAGACTCCTCCCCATTCAAAGGGAGCTAGATACACTGGGTAGTGGCTCTCACAGTTGTCTGCTACTACAACCTGGTGGAATGCATTAGGTATCACATGCTATGAGGACACCAGATGACACCTGACAGTAGTCATAGTGGCTCCTGTGTCTCTCCGAGCCTCCACCTTTGCCAATTGATGGTGACCCACTGCTTATACTTTAAAGTATTAGAAGGCATATGGGTTTGGACACTGTCTCTCTGTCACCCGGGGATACTAGAGTCCTCCTTAACTGGTGCCATCTCCTACCCAAGCACTACACTGGCCAACCCAGGGATACACCCACCAGTGGTGGGCTGTGCCTTCTTGCGGCACTTGGCATCACCCTTGATAAGCCCAAACTGGTAAAACTCATAACACTTAGGGACAAACGTACCAGTGTTATTACCCACAAACCCCTTTTTTTGTTAGAATGGGGCTGGGGTCTTTTCCCCTGTGAACTATTTTGGGGCTTGAGAGAAAACCTTCCTATATTTATCTCCCCCCACCATCTTCTGGTGGGATCTCTGACCACCCTTTTGAGAGTAGCCCCCGCCAGATTCCTTCTTGGACACCCTGGTTCTGACCCAGAGGTCCGCCTCCTTAGCAAGCATCCGTAGATTAGTTAACTTACTATCCAACAGGTGCAGATGCAGCTTTGTAAAACAAATATTGAGCATGTGCTCACTCAAGATCAAGTTATACAGCCCAATAAAATCATCAACTTTGCTGCCAGTCACCCAGCCATTCAATACCTTGCTGGAATAGTCAAAGAAATCCCCCCCAAGGGCCAAGACTTGTTTGGGAGCTTGTGGCTGACCCTGAACCTCTGATGGTACTTCTCAGTGGTCAACCCAGATTTAAGTATGTCCTTCATAGGGATGTACATCATCTGGTCACCCACCTCCAGTATAAGAAGAGTTTCACTCCACATGCTAGGCATAAGCAAGCCCCCAATACTCCTCTGGGACCTTGTGCATTCTTACCACATAACTGAGAATCAAATCTTGTGGTATGCGGACCCTCACCTCTCCAGATGACACTGAAGGTATGCTGCCACCATTGCTGCTGGGTTCTGAGGTTTGCCTGGCTTTGAGCTCTAACTCCTTCATGCTTTTCTCATGCTTCAGAAGTAGTTTCCTTTCAGATAAGCGCCTCTTAGCCTTTTTCTCCTCTAGGGTTTGCTCTGCCTCAGTCCTTCTCTATTCTGCTTCCAGTTTCATATTGTATGTGTTAAAAAAGGGGCAACCCAGTAACCCTGAGACCTGGGTAATCTAATAATAAATCAAAACAGGGGACCCTAAAGGGGGAAGTGTGAACCTCTACTTCCTTGGAGAGAGTAATCATAGTTTTGTTTCGATGATGATGCTCTGTGTCAGTACGCCGTTTGGGATCACCTTCTTACTTACAAATTGATTGAAAATGTATTAAACTGTAAATATTTTTTCTATTTGTTAAAAATTAAAATAAAACTGTCCAATTGAGGAACTGAACCAATCTTTTGATGGTCAAAATTACTCTCTCCAAGGAAATAGAGGTTCACACTTACCCCTTTAGGGATCACTGTTTTCCAGTTTCATTTCGGCCAGCTGCAGTTTTAGCTCGATCTCCACCTTCCTGTCCTCCATCTCCTCTGGGGCCAGACCCTGGGCAGACACACTGATTCCTGCTCTCCCGTTGGCCTCCTCTCCTGGGGGTGAGTTGTGCTCTTCTGCAGCTCAGTGTCCATGTCTGGGCCTTCTGCTCATCCAAATCCAGTTCTTCCTCCTCAGGATGGTCCTCCTCTGGTGTGGCATGCAAGCTCTTGACCTCCACATAGGCTCATAGGGCTCTCTAGGTCCACCTTTGTGGCCGTCTTGCCTTCATTCAGGCCCCAGTCTTTGCAGAGTCTCTGCAGCTCGTCTTTGGTAAGGTTGTTCAAATTAAGCAACTCCATCTCCATTGTAGAAAGAGGGAGGTGGGGTACTTAAATTTAGAACAAGGAAAAAAATAGCTAATTAAAAATAAAGAGAATTTCAAAAGAGGTCGAATCTGGTGTCAACTTATTTATATAGGATTTTTGTGTTACAAAAATCACTGTATTGTTCTGCATAAATACAAGAACTGGACCCCACTACTGAACACCAATGTGAGAAATGTGGTTGTTGGTTGAGTGGGGTGGAAACCATGCTTAAGCAACAGTCATAATCCCAGTCAAGGTAAACCACTTAAGTCACCTAATTAGCCAGTGATTATCCTTCTGGTAGATTGGCAGAAAAGTAGTCAGGCTTAACTTAGAGGCAATGGGGTATATTTATGAGTTTGGTGACTGTCCGACGGAGTACAATCAGTATCTCTGCCAGGATAATCACGATGTGCCTTCCAGCCGACGTGATTGTGGTAGGGAAACCTCCACACCTGAGTTGGTAGATTGGAATGGATATAAGGTCGAAACGTACCTTATTTCTGTTTAACTCTTACTTTACCGTCATGGAGCCGATTGTACAAGTCCTGCCTTTGCTGTTGCTACTATGAAGCAAATCCACAACGTTGTCACCGGAATCAAAGGTAAGCTTTTCTTAAAACTTGTTAGCTTTTGATTTGTCAGTTTACATTTGATCAGGACTCATGCATGTTCAAATCTCTCTTAGAAGCAATAACATACCAATGTGTAATGCATATGTGTGTAATGTTGTCATTAAAGAAATTTAAAGAAACACACCTGTATAATTTTATTGTAATTTTAAATTTGGTGCAAGTTGCCTTCATTACACTCACACAAAAATGGACATCAATACAAAAACCCCAAAATTACCATACTGGTGTGTTAACTCAATTTTCTGAAACTATACAACTATAAACATATGCATTACACACTATTGGGAAAATTGCAATGTAATATAATGTTGAAATTACACTTGACAAGGTGACATGTTTGTTTTAAAATAACTGTAAAAGCAATGTCATTTCAAAGTTCTATCAATTAATATATTTATCAATTTACCATTTCCCCTTGTCCAGTGCATTTTCTGTTTGTAATTAAATGTTATTTATGCCATCATTATTTTAAGATGCAATGCATATGTGTTTATCTTCATCACTTATCAAGTACAAATAAACAAATCTGTATTAATACTTAAAATAAAAATAAGACTAATCCATTTGTCTGTGTAAGTGTCATCATCATGATGAATGCTTGCACCAAATTTTAAACGACCCTCACATACTTTTATTACTAGTGTATGGAGTTTACAAATTAGACAATTTAAAAAAACTGCTGTATTTTCTGTCATAATTTTGAGTTACAATCTGTAAATCACATTTTAATCATTAACAGTTCTAGGAATCAAAGAATAGTAAATGAAAAATAATCTCAGAACAAAATTGGTGAAATTATAATATTTTTATTAATAAATGAGATACTTCTGTCAAATCAAGATATATTTTAATATCAAACATAAAAAAATCCAAAAAAGGAAATGTCCCAAAGACGTTGGAGTGTTGCCCCAAACTTTCTTCCTAAACAGACTGCCAAAGGGGAACCTCCTCAGGAAGGGGCATCTAGTAGAGATAGGGTAGGCACCTCAAGGATCTTTCTTGGGAGGGGTGAGTTTGGAAGGGATGGTAGGGGTTGGTTTGGGAGGGGCGAGTTTAGGTTTTGGAGGGGGTTGGTTTGTGTTTGAGAGTGAGGATTTTGCATTTGGGAGGGGTGAAGGTCAGAGCAGAAATAAAAACAGAACTAGGATAAAGAGTAGGAGGGGTGGGAGAGGACTGGGTTTTGGAAGTAGAGGGAGCTGGAGTGTGTGATGTGTGTGTGTCTGTCTTTGTGCAATTGCATGTGGGTCTGGTATATGTTTGGTAAGTTTGGGTGTGTGTTTTTGGCATGTGTGTGGTGTTCAAGTGAGTGTGTGTTTGGTTGCTTTTGTTTTGGGCTGTGTTTGCTTAGATGCTGTGTGCTGTTGAGGTGGTTGGTCTGGTTGTGGTACCTGTGGATGTACTTGTGGGTATAGTGTTGATTGTGCCGGTGCTTGTGGGTATGCTGGTACTTGTAGGTGTGGTGGTGTTTGTGGTGCTTGTGGATGTGCTGGTGCATGTGGGTGTGCTGATAGTTGTGGCTGTGCTGGTATTGTGGGAGTGGTAGAGATTGTGGGGGTGCTGGTGGTTGTGGTGAGGTTGGGGTGCTGCTTGTTGTGGGGGTGGTGGGGGGGTGGGGCAGTCATGGTTGTGGTGATGGTGGTTGTTGTGGTAGAGGTCAGTGTGGGTGTGGTGGGTGGATCTGGTGGTTGTAGTGGTGGTTGTGGTAGTTGTGAGTGTGGTGAAGGTTGTGGTGGTGGGTGTGGTGGTTGTGGGTGTGGTGGTGGTTGTGGTGAGGATGAGGATGGTGTCTGTATGTTATTTGGATGTGTGCTTGTGTTTCTTGCTGTGTTTGTGTGTATGTGTGGGTGTGCTGATTGTGTCTGTTGGAGTGGGTGCATGCAAAGCAGTGTGTGTCCTTGGAACAGGGCAGGGAACTGGGAATTGGACTGTAGATGGGGACTGAGTTGGGACCTGAGGTTTGGCTGCTGGGAGACTGCGGTCAGTGAGGAGGCTAGTCCTGTATATTATCTCTGCAGGCCAGGCATATCACTACGAATGCCTTCCAGATATGCTACCATTTGTTGCATATGGAAACTAAGGCCCTGGATTACATTCAGTAGTGCAGTCTGGCATACAGAGATGCTGCGTAGGAGGTCTATAGCCTCCTCACTAAGCCCAGCTGGGGGGGGCAGGGGGTGAGGTGCCTGTAGCAAAGGAGACCCCAGCCCTTTTAGGGGGCGGGTTTGGCCAACTGTGGGGGGAACAAAAGGGAGAGTGGAGAAGGCTCTCTGGGTGGCGGACAAGGTTGCAGGTGTAACATTTGCTGTAGAGTCCGCAACCATTAGGGACTGGTTGTTTGTGGAGGCCTCTGAAGTTGAAGTAGACTTGGGGGCCTCCGTGCCAGTCCACTTACCCTCGATGCCACTGTGTCCATCGGTGTCAGTGGTCTCACTAATTGAAACATAATGGCCAGCTGCTTCCCCGCTTGCATGGTCAGTTTCTCCTTCGCCTTCTCCTGGTGATGCTGAAAAGACATATAAAATAGTTGTATCTGTGTAAATAGAGCTGATCATGAACTGTGATCTCAAAACATTTCCCAAGTGTTCAGATTTATCCTTCTTCAAGGCTCTCAAACTTTGGTTCTTTATTATCAATATCTCATAAATGTAGAGAACATCTTCAGAAACCAGTTTGTCACAGTTTCGTAATTTCTCATGATAGCTCCTATATCACCACGTTCAACCTTTGTAATTACAACTGACCAGCTCCACTATTACATTTTGGTACAGTATAAAATGATAAATGTTAGAAAGTCATCCTTTTGCCCTGTTCACACCCATTTTTTGCTGAATGATACTGGTGGCAACTGACTCTGACTGTACCCTGGGCTCTTCCAACCAGACCTAGGGCCAGTGCTATGTTTAAAACATTACATGTAATAGGATACACATACAATGGCAATAACAGACCCTATAAGTTCCTAATAGATAATAGGGCCAGAGGATGCAATCTACATATACATCCCTAGTATATAATAGAACATGGAAGTTTAGAGGCAAATCAGATTTCCTGCACTTGCATGTTTGCACTGCTGAGTGCCTGCTGTCATTTTAAAAACAGCCTGGCTTTGCAGACTGTCTTTAAAAGTGAATTGTGTGCAAATTCCACTTTGGTGGTATAGGTACTTTAAAAGTGATAATCTACCTTATTGTTGACAACTTAGGCACCTCCAAGGTCTCCCATAGGTGTCCCAGAGGTAGGGGGCAGGTAACTATAAACAGGGACCTTATAAAAGATCTGTTATATGCCCTGGTGAGGAATAAACTGCCCATTTCATTTTCCCCATTGTAGATACTTAGCTCCATAGGGAAACATTGCAATATGTTAGTTAGGTATAGCTATTGCTAGGAAAGGAGTAAAATCTCAAAGACTGTTGACTTCATCATAACTACCACAGAAGAGAAGCTATGGCATCTTTTCTTCTGTAAGACAAAATCCAGCCCTCTAGTAGTCTCTGCAGATTGGTCAGCCTTAACAGGCTTATCCAGGCTGTTTTGATTAGGTGATAAGTGGCATGGCCTGAGCAGAGGTTATCTGATGGAGAGGGCTCTGAAGCTAAGGAGAATGGGTCATGCAGAGGGGGCTGGGTAAATCAAACAGAGCTCAAAGAGAGTACAGATCAGTAAGGAATGCCAGGCCCACATCCTGTACCTGAGCCAGAGGGCAGGCTTAGGACAGGAATTTGCAGAGGTCAGGGGGAAGAGAGCTAATGGAAATGAGCCACGCTGTGGGTTGGTGTAGCCAGCTCTTACTCCTCTGAAGAGAAATCATCCATGTTGGATTTTGGAAGTGCAGTGCTTTGTGGGACAAGAAGATGCCACACTTTGGAGGCAGTTGTCATGCTTTTGGGTGGCACCCAGCATCTGATTGGATAGAGTTGCACCCCTGCTTGTCGCCCCAGAACACTGAATAAATATGTGAGAGCTGGATAGCCTCTCAGATCTGCTTCCTGAAACTGCAAGGAGAAGAAGGACTGCCCTGCTGCAATCTGGATCTGCACCCAAAGGCCTGCACTCTGACTGACTGCGCCTGCTGCACAATCTGGTACTACAGCCCTGGGGACTGCACCTTGCTTCAAGACGTATGAGGGAATGGACTCCCTGTAAGCTACAGGCTAACAGAGCCCACCTGCAAGACCTCTGACCTCCTGGTCAGATACCTAGCTCTCCACCCCAGTTGTGCCATTGCTGCTGCCCTCTTCACCTCTTTGTGAAGGTAGGTGTTCGAGGCCCTCCTCCACCCACAGGCTCCTGTCTGTGCCTCATCCCTGGTGGTCCAGTGGAAGAGCCTTGCTGGTCCGCTGGTGTCTGCCTTCGTGTCTGTGCCCGTTTTTCTGTTTTTTGTCTGTCTTTCTCTTTTGTTTTTTGTTATTGTGCCTTTAAATTTCCTGCCTTTATTTGTATTTGTCTCTATATCTGTGCCCTTTGTTTGTGTCCTCTGTGCCCCTTTTTTCACCGTCCTTTTCCCGCCGCTGCTGCCCCCGCTGTCCCTCCTCCTGCTGGTTCCCGCTCCCACCTCCCAGATGCGCTTCCCTCCCCCTTCCTTATTTAATGGCGGCCGCACGCAGAGGGTGCGCCGCTGGCACGCCCAAGGCATGTCAAAGGCAAGCCAGTCTGTGCCCGTCCGCGACCAGCGCCAGGGACCCTGGTTCTCCGGCCACCCACCACTACGATTCAGCTGCCCTCCTCGCACTCAAACCCAGAAGGAACAACAACTGCCAGCTGTCTACACCAAACACCACCCATGGGCAGTTCTCCTGCTGACATTGCCGACAATCCTTCACCATCCTTCGTACCCACACGGCCGCCACACCCACTCCAGACGCCAGCAACCCCGAAGCCTTGAGATGCATCCTCCTCAACGTGCGCTCCCTGCACAGACACGCTATAGAGATCTGGGACCTCCTAGATACCCTCACCAGACGTCACCTTCTTCACGGGAAACCTGGACCAACACCACCTCCACCCCTGACATTGCCACCACCATCCCCGACGGATACAAGATCCAGAGGAAGGACCACCCCAACCTCCCAGGAGGAGGACTCGCCATCGAGCACAAGAGCTCCCTCTGACTCTCCACCTCCAGCACAAGCAACTCCCCTTCCACCACCGAACACCTCCATTTCCAGATCCAGACCAGCCCCAAAACGACCCTACGCGGCACCCTCGCCTACAGACCCCCCAGACCTCGAACTTCGTTCACCACCACCATCGCCGACCTCATCGCGCCCCATGCCATCGCCTCCATGGATTACATAATCAACTGGGATCTCAACTTCCACCTTGACAACCTCAGCGACCCCAACACCGCCACCCTCGTGGACAACCTCGCCAACCTCGGACTGAAACAGCTCATCACCACCCCCACCCACAAGGCAGGACACACCCTCGACCCCATCTTCGTAGGAGGGAACAACCATCCACTTCAGCCACACCACCCAACCCCCCTGGACGGACCACCACTGCGTACACTTCTCTTTCAAAAAAGCCACTGTTAACAAAGCTACACCACGCCCACCATGAAGGAACTGGAGCAAGGTCACAGAGGAGCACCTCAATTCCACCCTCAACCACGATCCCCTTCCCGCCTCGACCTATGCCACCTCTGCAGCCAAACAACTACACCGGTGGATCACCAACTGCGCAGAAAACCTCGCCACCCTGCGCAACTCCGACAGACAGCGCCCCATGAATGCCACCTGGTTCACTACCGACCTCTGAGAATCCCGACACACCTGCAGACTTCTCGAGAAGCAATGGAGGAACAGAAAAACCGCCAAAGACCAGACCACCTACAAGAACTCCATGACAGAATACCAGCAACTCATCAGATCCACCAAAAGAACCTTCACCCGGAACAAATTCCACGCTAACTCCAGCAACTCAAAGGAACTCTTCAGCATCATTCAGGAATTCACCAAACCCCCCAGCGAAGCCACGGATGTCACACCATTCCAAGACCTCTGCAACAAGCTTGGCTCCTACTTCCATCTCAAAATCAAAGCTCCATCTACGACAACTTCAGCGAACAGACTCCAGAAACCACTCCCTCCTCCAGCAACGACAGCCAGCCTACCATTGCCGCATGGACCCCGGTCACCACTGACGATACCGCCACAACCATGAAGAGCACTCACGCAGGAGCCCCCATGAACCCCTGCCCGCTGCACATCTTCCACAGAGCCGCCGCCACCATAGCACCCGAGCTACGATGCACCATCAATGCCACCTTTAAATCCGGCACTTTCCCCTACGACTGGAAACGCGCAGTCAAGCCCCTCCTCAAGACACCCTCTGCAGACCCGACGGACCTGAAAAACTACTGACCCATCTCTCTCCTTCCCTTCGCGGCCAAAGTCACGGAGAAGATCGTCAACGCCCAGCTGACCAACTTCATCGAGAACGCCATCCTTGACCCTTCCCAATGCAGACTCCGCAGCAACCACAGCACCAAGAGCACCCTCCTCGCTGCCACAGATGACATCCACATGCTCCTCGACCAAAGCCACACTACGTCCCTCATCCTTCTAGACCACTCCGCAGCCTTCGACACCGTCTCCCACCGGACTCTCACCACCAGACTCCAGACTCCATGACGCCAGCATACAGGGACATGCCGACTACCTTCAACCGCAACCAGACCTCGATTTCATGTTCGTCCTGCTGAAAGTTCCAGAGCTCCAGATTTCAGGATTTGACCAGGGCATCACAGAAAGTCAAACTGGTGAACCCTCACCGAATCTGACCTGCTGTGGAGGGTTGGGAGAAGTCAGAAAAAAAAGGTCTAGAAAAGTTTCTAAGTGTGAAGGTAAAATTTTGACCAAGGCCTCCTGCTTAGTGTATCCGACCAGGGCCCCAACTCGGTCGGCTTCAAACTTTGACTTTGTCTTGGTCAAGCATTACCAGATGTCCCAGGGTGGTGCTACATGTTATTAAGCACTACAAAGTGATTAATCTTTAAAAATAAATATTTTGGTTCCCTACATTGGAATGTTGTCTTTATGGTGTCTATTTGTTCATAAAAATATTTCCATTTTTTATAAATGGTTGTGGGATTTTAGGTCGAGCATTCGAGACCGCTTGTATATACTTTAGTATATACTTATTATATACTTATATGTGTATGTACTTTGTGGGCTCTGGAGATCTGACCACCGAAGGCCCTGATTTTATATTAAAAACAGAGCTTTGTACAATACCATTTACTGCTGAAAGGCAATATTTCTCTCCATGTGTTCCCATACCTGGCGTGTCACGCAGTTTGGTGCTTACTTTCCCTCCATGTTAAAGAACAGTAGATGTTTCAGCACCCAGGCTAATGTGCTGCATAGCTAAATACATATATGGTCCCAAAGGCGAGACCGATTGCATTGCAAATGCTTGTTATTGTGTGTTGTGTCTCACTTATGTGATGTATTGGTGTTTTTAAATGCTTAAACACCTGTCTCCTAAGTTAGGCCTGACTGCTCGTTGTCAGCTATGAAGGGTTGAACAAAGGGCTAATTTACTGAGACCTTTACAGGACCCTATACCATGGTAGTGGCCTTATTACAAGTGGTCATTGCATTCTTACCTCTGCCAATAACCCACTTTCCAACATTTAGCATTCAGCGGTGTGGATACGAACTTGTGCTTAAAGTACACCATACAGTGATTAAGTAGGATCTTCAAAAATCCTCTAAATTGTCTTAAAACAAAACTTTTGATTTTTGAAATTTGGACTGAACTGATTTTTAATCCATTGTTTTGATTTTTCTAAAGCTGTTTTAAGTCTGATTGATAGTTGTTGAGACCCAAAACTAGGGCTAGCATGGAGCTGGATCTGGCTAAATTGACTAAACCCAACGTGGCTATGCTTAGAATTCTGTGTAAGTCTAAGGGGCTACCTGCTACTAACAAGATTAGCCAGGCAGATTTGGTTAGGTCACTGAAGGCCTGGGCCAGGTCTGCCCCAGAGAATGAGGGGGGGTGAAGGTTACCCCCCCAACGTCACCCAGGAGGAGGGTGATGATAGTACCTCTTCCATTGCTTCCAGAGCTAAGAACATAATTCCAGATGGAGGGAGGAGGGCAGGGTTCCCCACACAGGAACCCCCGCTGTGCCTTGCAGAGAGACAGCTGAGGCCAAGCTGGTTTTAATAGCTTTGGAGCAGAAGAAACTGGAATTAGCTAAGGAGCAGTGAGAGATGAAGAAAGCAAGAAGAAATGGTGGCAGCGATAATGACAAGGAGGTTGAGATGTCCGGTGGTGGTGGGTTTAACCCCAAGCTCCCCAAGGATATAGTGCCCAGGTACACAGAGGGGGATGATATTAAAAAATGGCTGACTGTATTTGAAAGGGCCATTTAGATGAGGGAGGTCTGCCCCAAGCATTGAAAATAACTCTTGAAGGAACTGATCCCAGTAGCTGGGAGGCATAGGCTCCTGAACCTGCAGCGGGATGCGGCAAAATCCTACACCCACATGAGGCAATGCTTAGTCAAGAAGTTTGGTCTGACCCCAGAATAGTACACAGTAAGGTTCAGGGACACCCATAAGGTAAACCCTCAGCCATGGGTGGACTTTGTGGACATCTCAGTGAAAGCACTAGAAGGCTGGATTGGTGGTAACCAAGTAAAAACATATGAAGGATTGTATAATTTGTTTTTTAAAGAGTACATTTTGTCTCATTGTGTATAAGAGAAGTTGCACCAGGATCTAGTGGACTCTAAGCTGACTAGCCATAGAGAGCTGGGAGAGTTAGCTGATGAGTAGGTGAGAACCCGGGTTTCCAATCAGCACCAGGGGGGTGATCAGAAGAAGGGAGGACAGGTCCCCCCAAGGAAAAGCCCAGGGGAAAAAAGGTCGAAAACAGAAGTAGTCCTCAAAAAACCCACAAAAACCTGGACGGGGGGCAATCCAACTTCAGGGGTAGGGGGTATCAAGGGAAGAATGATAGGTTCTTTGATCCCTCAAAAGTGTGCAAGTGATTTGACTGTAATCAGCCAGGGCAAAAGAAAGGAGATTATGTCTGCACAAAGAATCCCCCTACTGGTGGGCAGGCCACAGGGATTGCTAGTGTAAGTGCGGGGATGGAAAGTGCCCCAGTAATGGGTAGGGAAAGACAGAGGCAACCTTAGCATCCCTGGGTTGAGTGGATATTGCAACCCTGGCCGCCTTACCTCTAAGCATGGATAAGTACAGGCAGAGGCTTGCCATCAATATAACTGAAGTTGAGGCTCTGAGAGTCACAGGAGCCAGTGTGACTATGGTCATGGACACACTGGTGTCTAAAGAGCAGATCATACCTGGTGAGTTTCACCATGTGACATCCATAGCCATTGTGTTAATATGGAGCAGACAGCAGAGTCAAACTCCATCCAACGACTATGGTGGATTCGGAATGTGGAGGTGTGACAGGCCCTATGATGGTAGTTGTGTCTCCTGTACTCCCAGTACAGTGTTTACTGGGAAGTGATCTTGAAGCATCTAAATGGTCAGAGGTAGAGAAAGAGCGCCATATTAACATATTGGAGCTCCCTGAGTAGGTATGTGCTGTGACCAGATCACAGACTAGCCAGAAGGGAAATGATATACACTTGAACCCTGGAACAATGGGCCAAGCATCCATGGACAAGGGCACTGGGTCCGGTGAGCCAGCCCAAGGAATGCCAGAGGTGCAGCAGACATCTGGCCATGAGGGGGAGGATCTGTCTTCTGATGAAGGGACTCCATCCCTGCCAGACCTGTCAGACTTGACAGAACTGACAGAAGCTGGTGGACCTTCCAGAGAGGAGTTTATTCAGGGGCAAATAGACTGATCCACCCGTGTGGGCTTGAAGTGGATTGCCTTTAAGCAAGAGGAAGGGGATGAAATTGGGTTTCACAGAATCTACTGGGAAGATGGACTGATCCATATTGAGGCCAGAAACTTTAAGGAAGTGGCCACCAGGAGGTTGGTGGTACCCCAGAATTACAGAGAGTTCATCATGACTTGGAGTCATGATATCCCCTTGGCAGGTCATTTGGGGCAAAACAAGACATGGAACTGGTTGGTGAACCATTTCTACTGGCCCCATATGTCTGAGAAAGTAAAGGAGTTCTGTAGCACCTGTGTCACCTGTCAGGCCAGTGGCAAGACATGGGGTAAGTCAAAGGCTCCCTTTATATCACTGCCAGTGGTTGGGTCTCCCTTTGAGGGGGGTGGACATTGTTGGTCTCTTAGAACCCCCAACCGCATGAGAGAATACATATATCTTGGTGGTAGTGGGCCATGCCACAAGATTCCCTAAGGCAATACCCCTCAGAACAGTCTCTGCCCCTACAGTGGCTAGGGCCCTACTTGGTGTGTTTACCAGAGAGGGGTTCCCAAAGAAGGTTGTTTCACTTAGGGGCATACACTTCATGTCCAGCTATCTGAAAGAGATGAGGGATGAATGTGGTGTTACCTACAAGTAAAGAACCCCATATCACCCCAGAATAATGGTCTGGTGGAAAGGTTCAATAAGACCCTGAAGGGCATGAACACTGGTTTGTCTGACAAACTCAGTAGAAGATGGGATGTTCTCCTCCCATGCCTACTGTTTGCTTACAGGGAGGTCCCACAAAAAAGGATTGGCTTCAGTCCCTTTGAGCAGTTGTTTGGGCACCATGTGAGGGGGCCATTGTACCTGCTGAGAGAGTCTTTGGAAAAGCCTCTCAAGGACAATGTGCTTGACTATGTGCTAGGGCTGAGATTCTACATGGCAGAGTACATTTACAAGGCAGGCAGGAAACTGGAGGCCAGTAGGAGCTCATGAAGCACTGGTATGATCAGAGGGCTGCAATGCCTGAGTATACTCCAGGACAATTGGTGTGAATGTTGGAGCCTGTAGCTTCTAGGGCCCTCCATGACAAGTAGAGTAGGCCCTATCCAATCATTGAGAAGAAGGGTGAGGTTCGTTACGTGGTCAAACCTAGCACCCCCATGAACCCTCTTAGGGTCCAGCATGTCAATAGATTGAAACCCTACCATGACAGGGCAGACATGACCATGTTCCAGCTCACAGATGAGGGAGAAGAGGAAGAGACTGAACCAGTGCCCATCCTTCTCTCCAACAATGTGCAAGATGGGTCAGTGGAGGAAATTGTACTCTTCCCCAAATTGACAGGCCAGCAGCACAGAGACTCCAAGCAGATGCTGGGGCAGTTTGCTGGTCTGTTCTCTTTGACCCCAGGTATTACTGATTGGTGTGCGCACCACATTGACACTGGTGACAGCCCACTTCTATAAAAATAACTGTACAGGTTGTCTGACCAGGTCAGAACCAGCATCAAGGCTGATGTGGCTAAGATACTGGAGATGGGGGTAATTGAGCCCTCTGGCATTCTGTAGGCCAACCCAGTGGTGCTGGAGCCCAAACCTAATACCCAGGGTTGAAAGAAGGAGTTGAGGTTCTCTGTGGACTACAGAGGATTGAACGCAGTCATTAAGACTGATGCTCACCCTATACCTAGAGCTGATGAGCTCCTTGATAGTTTAGGAGCTGATAAGTATCTAAGTACATTTGATTTGACTTCCGGCTGCTGCCAGATTACCCTCACTGAAGGAGCAAAAGAGAGGTCAGCATTCTCCACACCAGAGGGACATTACCAGTTCAAAGTAACATTCTTTGGCTTAAAGAATGCCCCTGCCACTTTCCAAAGGTTGGTGAAAAGGGTCCTGTCTGGGTTAAGGGAGTTCAGTGCAGCTTATCTTGACAATATAGCTGTGTACAATTCCTCCTGAGAAGATCACTTAAACCATCTGAGGGAAGTGCTTCAGGCCATGCAGTAGGCCTGGGCGGAAAACTACGCTACGCTCGCGTAGTTTGCGTAGTTTGCGCAACTACGCGCTACGCGAATTGCATGTAGCACAGTGGAAAAACGCGTAGCGTAGCGGGCATTTTTTGCTTGCTCGCGGTCCTCAACGTCAAGTTGGCGACAGCGAGCGAGCAAAATGACATCCCGGCGAGACTTTTTCCTCGTTCGCGATCAGCAACATCAAGTTGCCGATCGCAAGCGTGGAAAATAAACCTCCCGGCGAGATTCTCAACGCGGGGAGGTCAGGTTTCTCATTGCGAATGGTCGCGTATGCTCGCGACCGCTCGCGATGAGAAACTACCAGTCCGCATTGAGAAAACTGCCGCTCGAGTACAAATCTACTCGAGCGGCAGAAAACGACCGCTTGCACTGTGCAAGATGCCGTTTGCAATGATTGCACAGTGCGGACAAGCATCCGGCACTGTGCAATCATTGCGAACAGCATTTCCTACCGCACTACGCAGTTCGCGTAGTGCTACGCGTAGCTCGCGAAGTGCACTTCGCGTGGCGATACTACGCGAACTACACCCATGGTTAATATGCAGCAGGCAGGTCTGACTATTAAGGCCAGCAAGTGATAAATAGGGTAGAGGTCTGTGGTGTAACTGAGCCACCTGGTAGGTGGGGGTCATGTACAGCCTCCAGGCCAAAATCCAATCCATTTTGGATTGGACAGCTCCTACTACCCAGACACAGGGCACGGCATTACTTGGTCTGACTGGGTCTTATAGAAGACTTGCTCAGAACTATGGGACCATTGTGACTCCCCTGACAGAACTTACTTCTAAGAAGAGGCAAGAGAAAGTGATGTAGACCCCAGAGTGTCACAAGGCCTTTGACACTCTTAAAAAGGCTATGTGTTCAGCACCAGTGTTACTGGCCCCTGACTACACAAAGGAATTTGTGGTTCATATTCTTCAGAACAAGCGATTGGGGCAGTGTTGCCACAAGTAAATGAGGGCCTTGATCAGCCAGTTGCCTTTATTAGCAGGAGACTTATCCCCAGAGTAAATATGGAGTGCCATTGAGAGGAAGGCCTTTGCTATGGTTTGGTCTCTGAAAAAGCTGAGACCATACTTGTTTGGTACTCACTTTCGTGTTCAAACTGACCACAGACCTCTCAGGTGGCTCATGCAGATGAGAGAGGAGAATCCTGAGCAATTCGGGTGGTCCATTTCTCTACACTTAGCTAATGAGGACAACCAGGGTTCAGGTTAGTTACCCATTCACTTTTGTTTGGAGGGGGCATGTTAGAAAGTCATCCTTTTGCCATGTTCACCCTCATTTTGTGCTGAATGATGCTGGTGGTAACTGACTCTAACTGTTCCCTTGGCTCTGCTAACTAGGCCCAATGCCAGTGCTATGTTAAAAAAGATACATGTAATAGGGTACACATACAATTGGCAATTACAGACCCTATAAGTCCATAGTAGATAATAAGGCCAGGGGGTGCAATCTACCTCTAAGTCTCTAGTATATGATAGGGCATGGAAGTTTAGAGGTCCAGCAGATTTCCTGCACTTGCATGTTTGCAAAGCTGAGTGCCTGTTGTCATTTTAGAGGCAGCCTGGCTTTGCAGGCTGTCCTTAAAAGTAAATTGTGCACAAATTCCACTTTGGTGGTATGGGCACTTTAAAAGTGATAATCTACTTTAGTTTTATACATTAGGTACCCCCAAGGTCTCCCCTGGCGTAATTATAATCAGGGACCTTATAAACGATGTTTTATATGCCCTGGTGAGGAAAAAACTGCCCATTTCATTTTTTCCCAATTGTTGATGCTTAGCTCCATAGGCTAGCATTGCAATATTTTATTTAGGTAGATCTATTGCTAGGAAAAGAGTAAAATCTCATTCAAAGACTAAACAGATTTGTATTGATAAAACAACAACTTGCCACTGTTGAATTTATCATAACTACCACAGAAG
This sequence comes from Calotriton arnoldi, assembly GCA_963921515.1. NCBI lineage: Eukaryota > Metazoa > Chordata > Amphibia > Caudata > Salamandridae > Calotriton > Calotriton arnoldi. Next base: position 1,989,302 of record CAWUFW010002309.1, read on the forward strand.
AGAAGGTATGGAACTTTCTCTTCTGTGATCTGTGCCCTCTAGGGGTCTCTGCTGATTGGTCAGCCTTAACAGGCTTAGCCAGGCTGCTTTGATTAGGTGATAAGTGGCCTGGCCGGATCAGAGGTTATCTAATAGAGAGAGCTCTGGAGCTGAGGAGGATGGGTCATGCAGAGGGGGCTGGGTAAATCAAACTGAGCTCAAAGAGGAAGCAGATATGGAAGGAATGCCAGGCGTACCTTCCCTCACATCCTGTGCACCAGCCAGATGGTAGGTTTAGGACAAGAATTTGCAGAGGTCAGGAGGAGACACGCTAATGGAAATTAGCCACACTGTGGGTTGGTTTAGCCAGCTCTTACTCGTCTGGAGAGAAATCATCCATATTTTATTTTGGAAGTGCAGTGCTTTGTGGGACAAGAAGATGCCACACTTTAAAGGAAGTTGTCATGCTTTTCGGTGGCACCCAGAATCTTAGTAGACACAGGTGCCCCCCTGCTTGTCGCTACAGAACATTGAATAAATATGTGAGAGCTGCATAGTCTCTCAGATCTGCTGCCTGAAACTACAAGGAGAAGAAGGACTGCCCTGCTGCAATCTGGATTAACACCCAAAGGCCTGTACTTGCTGCACAATCTGGTACTGCATCCCTGGGGGCTGTATCTTGCTTCAAGAAGGATTAAGGAGTGGACTCCCTGCAAGCTACAGGTTAACAGAGCCCACCTCTATCATTTTCACCAAGAGTCCCTGTTAGACCTGGCATCTTTTGTCTTTTTGCTTTCTGACCTCCTGGTTTTGACTCTGTGCTGGTTTGGTGTCTCTGTGCACTTTCTCACTGCTGATCAGTGTTAAAGTGCAAGTGTTCCTAAGGTAAATTGTGTTATGGATTGGTCTTTCCATAAATGGCTATTTGATTTACTGCTAAGTCCCTAGTACAGTGCACTGTGTGTGCCCAAGGCCTGTAAATCAAATGCTGCTAGTGGGCCTGCAGCACTGGTTGTGCCACCCATGCAAGCAGCCCTTCAAATGGTTCTCAGACCTGCCACTGCAGTGTATGCGCACAGTTGTAACTGCCATTTTTACCTGGCAAGTGTACCCACTTGCCAGGCCCCAAACCTTCCCTTTTCTTACATATAAGGCGCCCCTCAGGTAGGCCCAAGGTACCCCATAGGCAGGGTGCAGTGCTTGTGAAAGGTAGGACATGCACTGGTGTGTGTGACATGTCCTGATAGGGAAATACAGTGTATTTTGTTTTTCACTATGGAAAGGCTATCTGTCCCATGGGATAGGATGGGAAATACTTTGTAACATCTTACAAGTATAACTTCCCATTGGGACAAGATAGAGAAATGGAGTTTGGGCTCTCTGAACTCAGGATTTAATACACATCTTTTAGTAAAGATGGTTTTTAAATTGCGGGTTTGAAAATGCCACTTTTAGCATGTGGGAATTTTCTTGCTTAACCATCCTGTGCTGGGTTGTGGATTGACTGTCTGGCTTTGGAGTGACAGGGGCTGGGGATGTGCATTCACTGTAGACAGCCATTTGGGGTTTGAGGTTTGTCCTGCCTTTCCTGGATGAGTCAGGACTAGGATGAATAGACCTGGGCTGCATTTAGAGTAGTGGGAGGGGATTTCCTTGCACCTGAATTGGCCTGGTCTGCCTTACACAATGCTGTCTCCACCTCATGCCAGGAAGCTGGGCCAGAGAGGACAGAACTGGTTTGGACTAAGCACAGAGACTCTCTGCCACAAGGGAACAAAGGGAAATGTGGTATAAATATTGGGGCCCAAACCCCAGAACTTTAGAACCCTTTTGGACTCAGAAACCTACCAAGAAGAAGAGCTGGAAAAGCTGTGAGGAGGAACTAGCTCTTTGCTGTGTGCTTAGCTGTGTTGGCCTGCAGTGGCTGTGCCTGTCTTGGGCAGAGAAGGAACTGGACTGAACTTTTTGCAACTTCTCTGTTTGAGTTTCTCCAAGGGCTTGAGGTAGAGCTTGCCCCCTGTTCAAGAAGTATCAGGAACAGCAAATACTTCACCTTCCTTTGAGTACCTCCTCTGGGACCGCTGGCGGTTCTGTGACCTGAAGGCATGGTAGAGGGCACAGGCACACTTCGCACCACAACCCTGGTCTATCAACGACGACAACAACCGCCACCACTGAGTCACTGCTTGCACCGTGACCAGTGGGCACCACACTCCGCAGCACCCTGGTCTCACTGGTGATGCTGTGCCAGCTGACATCGCCACAGTGGTCTGCACCGGGGTCTGTGGTCGTCACTCGTAAACTAAACAAATCACTGCCCAGTCCCACACTGCAGCCGCGACTCAACGACACCAGTCCCATTGACTGCCGATCTTCAACGGCTGCCGCAGCTTGCACCGTGACCGTCAGCACCACAACGAGCACTGCCCCGCTTCGCACCGCAGCCCTGGTCTCACTGCTGTGGTTGGCCGGAACAAAAGGTACTGTTTACAAGTCTGCTGACACCGACGTTGGTTGGTTGTTTTCAGCACCGCTGTAGCACCGGACAGAGTTACTGACTTCAAGGAACTGCATTTTTTAGGTTATTCTTGCAAAGTGCATATTTTGATCATTGTAAGTTGGATTTTTTTAATTTTGGTCTTGTTTTAAACAGATAAATAATGGATATTTTTCTAAACTGGTATGGTGTCCTTTTGTAGAGTTTTCACTGTATTACTGGATGTTATGAGCAAATGCTTTACACACTGACTCTGAGATAAGCCTGACTGCTCGTGCCAAGCTACTAAGGGGGTGAGCAGGGGTTATTTCAGTAACCCGACTAGGAAAAAGTGTCCCTACTTGGACAGGGTAACAACCTGCCAACTAGAGACCCTCATTTCTAACAGTCCCCATCCTGGAGTTTGTCTAGTGGACTTTTAAGAATTTGGCCAGGTGTATTGTGAGAATTGTAGTCCAAACATCCCAGAGACAATCTAGGAGTTTCCAGTCCTTTAGACTGGTATTTTGGACACTTAGAACTTACAAGGATACCTTCAGGAAGCAGCTCCCAAAGTTTGGAGAACTCTGAAAGGCAGTTGTGAATAAGCTCCATGAGGTGAACGACCTGACGTCTAGAGTCAAGCCGACTACGTTCAACCGAGACCCAGCCTGGATTTCAGGTTTGTCCCTCTGAAGTGCAGACTTCCAGGATTTGACTGGAGCCTCACAGAAAATCAAGCCGGCGAACCCTCACCAAAACCAGCCTGCTGTGGAGGGTCAGGCAACATCAGAAGAACAAGCTCCAGAAAAGTTTCTAAGTGTGAAGGTACATTTTGACCAGGGCCTCCTGCTTAGTGTATCTGACCAGGGCCCCATCGTGGTCAGCCTGAAACTTTGACTTTGCCCCGGTCAAGCATAACCACATGTCCCAGAGATGTTTTTAAGCACTATAAAAGTGGTTAATCTTTAAAGATTCATATCTCCGGTTCCCTACATAAACGTTTTGTTATTTTTGTGTCTATTTGTTCATAAAAATATTTCCTGTTCTTATAAATTGATATGAGATTTTTATTGTGTGCTGTGTCTTACTTATTTGATGTATTGGTGTTTTGAAATACTTTACACTCCTGTGTTCTAAATTAGGCCTGACTGCTCGTTGTCAGCTCCCAAGGGCTGAGCAAGGCGCTTATTTACTGAACCCTATATTGTGGTGGTGGACTTATTACTAGCGGTAGGTGCATACTTATAGCCCACTTTCCAACATTAAAATATTTACTTTCGTTCTGCTCACTTATTTTTAGGTTTCGCCTGCGTGAGCATGAGCAAGAACATGCGCTATAGCTTGTGAGAGATATTTTGTTGAGGAATGTGCTTCTGCATCAACTCTCCCCTAGGTGTGTCCTCTAAAGTCATGCAGCGGGTGGGGCATTCAAGATATAAGCTACAGTAAGAACATTTCTGTACTAGCAGTGGCAGCTGCCACAAACAGAATGTGATGGGACAGGTGGAGGGGGGCGTGGGAGGGGAAGCGCGAGGGGAAGATTAATAATAAAAAAAGCAAGGAAAACTTACCTGAAGCTACCAGCCACCTCCCGTGTCACGCCTCAGTGTTTTTTTTCCTGGTTGCATCACAGACTCCCTGTGCAATCCCTGGGTATTGACCTAAGTGGTCTAACTTGACTCCGCTCAGGCACAGGAGACTTTGCTGTTTCTCCAACCTGGCTGTTAAATACAGCTGGGTTGGAGAAACTTAAGTGCGCATGTGGCTGGCCTAAGACGGCCAGCCAAACACACATGTGCACTCAGAAGCGCACAACCAGTCCTCCTCCCACCTCCCATGTCCCCGGCCCCGCCCCTCCCTACACACGCTGGCTCAGCCAGCAACTGAAAAATAAAACTATAATAGTATATCATTTTATTTTTAAGGTGCTGGCTTTGAGCCAGTAGGGCGACTCTCCACTACCATTGCGGAGGAGCCACCCCTGCTTACTAGCCTCTCCTTTTCTGTGCCAGCGGCATTATCGTACATATTTACTAACTGACATTAAGCTCTTAAACACACTAACAAGCATAAAAAAATCAGAGGTCTTCAATATGAAATTATGAAAATACTTTACTTTATGAAACATATTTAAACACATGCAAAAACAATGATTCAAAAAGTTTGATAAAGTAAATAATGTCTTACTGGTTATATATAAGGTAACAAAAATGCTCATAACACTTTTTTATTATAATTTTTCAACATTCTGCACACCACCCATGCTGCTCTACAACATAGCTTAAAGACATCAGTGAAGCCAATAGCTCTAGCTAAACACGTTTAAGGTCCCAAAAGCAAGACCTATTGGCTATGCCAATGCTTGTTTACTGACTGTCACTGCCAGGTAAACCGTGGCAGTGAGAGACAGTAAAATGGTAATAATGCTCTCCTCATCATGGGAGGTGAATCCCATGGTGAAGGATGCATTACGTTTTTTTATTTTCAAAAAGAACTGTTTCAGGAGTTTCGATGTGAAAATAAAAAAAGAAAACTGTTTGGTGCAGTGCTGTGTTATGCTGATGCAGCCCTGCACCAAACAGCAAAATGCATTGGCAGGCATCGTTTTGTTATGTTATGTTAATAAGTCTTCTAAAGCGCTCGATTACCCGAAGATGTCTTTGCGCTGGCTTTATTAATGGAGAGAGATGAAACAGATATGTATCAACTAGCAAATGCTGAAGAGCCAAGTCTTCAGCTGTTTCCTAAAGCTCATCAGGTTGTGCGCATTTTTGATGTGTGATGGTAAGGCGTTCCAAGCTTTAGACGCGCCTAGAAAGAAGCTCTTGCCGCTGCAGGTGGATAGTTTAAATCTGGTTACAACAATGTGTTTCGCAGCGGCAGATTGCAGAGTTCTAGCTGGGATGTACCAGTTAAAAATTTGTTGAAGACAAGTGGCACCTAGGCCATGGAGTGCTTTGAAGGCAATGCAGAGTAGAGTGCTTTAAAACTGCACCTTTGGCTATGACGGTGCTTCCTGTCAGTGAATTATAAATAACTGCCTGCTTGGCGGTCAATTATAAATTTGGGAGGTGGTTCCTCCCCCATGGGAAAGGGGCAATTTTCTCCTTCCCCCTGGGGAAGCAATGGGTCATCTGCCAAATTATAAATTAGGCCCTAATTCTGTTACCTCAGTGTGAGGTCTTACCATGGCCTGCCACTGTGGGCTGATGCCTGTACATAGGTTATTGCTTGGGTGCTAGGCCTGTCAGTGGTCTGCCATGAGAGAGTGAGACTTATCCTTAGCCAGCCACTTGAGACTGTCAGTTGGTGGGTGGGATAGGTGTGAATTGGCACTGGGTGAGTAGTTCAAATTTTAAAAGAGGGGATGAGTCCTGGAAGTACTAGGTGTTCGCTTGGCGGGGAATGGGTTGAAGCATGTGCATACACTACCACTCCAGGGGCTGCACTGCTGGAACCAGCCTACTGCTAGTCACAGATGGTGAAGACTGTTGACACTAGGCAATCACACAGTAACAAGGGAGTGTAAGTTTTCCATAGCCTGTCACTGAAGATAAAGCCTAAAGTCCATGTAAAATCACTTTCCATTGGAAGGTGTCACTCTTCTGGGAATCCTCTTAACCCTCCAATTCTTCCCCACCCTCCAAAAATACGTTTATGTCTATTGATTTCAATGGATTCATCTACCTGTCCACCTCAAATCTCACTGTCCATGGAGAAAGAAACTTTAAGAGGCATGACTAGAACCTGTGCTGGGGTCGAATCCAGTCCATACCATGTGACTCAGGAAGTTAGATAGCAAGGGCACCAGGGGTCCTAGTGCTATCAAGAAAACTGACCTGCCACCCCTGGTTTGGTTAAAAATATATAATTTGGGTGAAGTGGGCCCTTACACCCTTGGGCTCTGGTTTCACTGCACCTGCTGCTCTACTGAATGCTACACACCTGGACTCAGAATTAAGACGATTATCTTGAGCAAGGTCTATCTATAAGCTTTCCATCAGAAATTATCCCTTACTTCCACTTTACACTATTGATTCACTTCTTGGGTGCCCCGGGGACCCTAAACACCCCTGTTCCCATAAGACAATCCTCTTCCTCTCTCTTGCATCACTGCACCCCCAGCATTCAGGGGTTCAGTTTTTCAAAACATGCCCCAATTTGAAGCTTTGTGAAGCCATGGCAGCAATTACTGATGTTGATGTTTGGACCAATCAGAGCCATCTTCCCTTGCATGAGCCTACAATAACTTCAGCAAATGAAAGCCAGCTTTATCTGAAACAATCAGAAAAGCTCCTGCCCGAGGGTACAACTAAAGGCAAGAAATAAGTATAATGCCCCAAAATTGCCTGCATATTATGTTGTGTTAACCGACAAGCTTAACGTTCGTTCAGATGCGTGGTGCACAAAGCTGGAGTTGCAAAGGAGCATGCACACAGATGCATGCATGTCATTTTGGAGTCATGAAGGAAGTGACCCAATTAGGGTCACCTGGGTCACTCACAATCACCACTCAGCCTTCAATACAAATGAAGAGTCGGTCAGACAGTAGAGAATACAAACCAATAGATTTATTCATATACACTTGAGCGGAGCCCAGTCTGCCCAGTCTCTTAGGATTGCTGCAGAGGGACTGACATCAGCAAACATGGTGATACACTATGTACGATTCAGAACCAATGAAGGCACACCCACAATGGAATTTTCCAATGCTATGCAGCTACACAAAGAAGTACAGAGGATACGTTTCGATCCTGAGGCCGGGCACACACTATCTACTACTCAAGGTCGCTCCATCCGTGCCCACGGCTAGACTAGTGGGAGAAGGCCTCTATCTAGTGGGAAAGGTATGCGCTAAAAAAAACTGTGTATTCATAGTGAAAAAGCAGGGCCCAACCTTGGAGAATCTAGACTTACCAAAAGCAGTTTTTTTCAGGTAGGGAAAGATTTGTTTCGATCAGGGTTCAAAATGGCGGCCAAACATAAAATGCTGCCGCGAATGCTAACTTACATAGAACAATACATAATCCATACAGCGTAAACATTTTCATTCTAACAGACCCCCCCTTTTAGCATGAGATAACCATGTTATGTTGTTATCAAGGAAAGTATAACATTTCCAAGGACAAGAAACATCACTATGAGGAGTAGTTCATATATTCAGTAAGTCTCAAAAATACCCTCATCTATCTGCATCAAATCATCAATTTCCTTTTGTAGCATAATCGCGGCATTAGCATCATGAACTGATATTTTCTGTTTGGGGATGAGAACATTGACGCAATGGGTGCAACAAGCTGGGAGACAGTGTATACAGAGGCAACAGGTAAAGAAAATGCCGGCAACCACAGCCAAGAAAGTGACGATCTTCCAACCCCAAGATATTAACGTGTTCAACAACCACCCCAACAGTGTCCACGTATCTGCTTCTTGGTGTATCTCAGCCGATATCCTATGTAATTTCTGTATAGGCGAATAAACATTGGGAGCGTTATCAGGTATGTAAACACAACAGCTGCTGCCCATGACGCGACAGGCCCCTCCCCGATCTGCAAGGATAACGTCTAGCACCATCCTGTTCTGCAAAGTGACTAATCTCGTAGCCTGGAGCTCAGCAGTGACATTCGTCATTATCCCAGCAGTTGTAATAATAACCGCTTCAACAACTCTAGTTAACTGACAAACTTGAAGGCTATTTGCCATGGGGCCCCAAAAAGGTAGCAGACCCTTCACAGCATCTCCAAATTGCTGTGCGGTAGTGTCTGTCTGATCTATATCCTTTGTGTCAACAACCCTTCTTACTCGGGCCAGGAATGCACTTCTACATTGCACCCGATGAGTTTTGTGATAATTAGACGGGGCAACATATACAGGGGGAAAAAGGAAGGAAAGATAACATGTGCCTGACCATCCCCTTGGGAGCCAGACGTGAGCCTGTGACCCACAGACAAAATGGACATTATGAAGTGGATCAAAGGCGGACTATTAGTCGTATACAGCTTGTAGGTGGAATTACATTTACTCTCACCCACCTTTATCTCTCCAGTCCCCTGGACACAAAAAAGAGCTGTCTTATTGACCACTGGCACAGGTATCAGTTTATCTTCGGTAAGATTTTGACCTCGGAAAGATTGGAAGTACTCAGAGGTGTTAAACCATTGGAAATCAGCCATTTTCATTCAAAACCAGGCATTGTCCTTTACTCTATGGTATGTTTTCAAACAAGACTTTGAGGACATTGTCCCCAAAGTCCCTTGTCCTGCCGGTCCCATGGGGGTAAACCCTTGGTAGAAGCGTAAATATTAATTTGCAGTGTGAGAATCAGTGGATGTTATATCCAAAGTAGAAAGATGAAATTGGAAGTACACCAGTCGAAACAATTCATACCAACCCTCGCAGCTGCCAATATATGACAATGGCATAGACAACAAATTGTCGCTCTTATGAGTGACCGAAGGGAGCAACCCACAAACCCAACAATTAGTTGTATTGGACACATTATGAGCATGATGCAACATTTGTATAAATACATTGTCCGTGTAGGACTGCCTGTGTACTGCTTTGTGTGAGGCGAGAGTAACAAAAATGTGTTCCCGGCGGAGTGGGGGTTGTACCTATCAAGGAATGTACAGGAAATATCTCCTCTAGAAACCAGGATATTTCAAATATTGTCACTATTGCAATCACAACAATTAATATGCAAATTATTTTACTCTTTGTCGACCAACCCTGTGCTAAACGCGTGGTGCAAATGGTTGTTCCTCCTCATCAATAGGCCGACCAAGGGATGCATTATGAAGCAAGGAAAGAAATGCAACAAAAATGATAGTAAAGGTAAGGGTTCCCAGTGTCTATCTGAGCCTCACTGGTACAGGCTCCTATTGTTCATCAATACGTTGGCGCTCTTGAGCACCGGCGGTGGAGCTTGCTCTGTCCTAAGCTCACGATTTATCCCACGCCGATCAGGATAATGTACCCCCCTCTAAGGGAGCACGTTCAATCTATCCTGTCCGATGTCAAAACAGTGCACCAATCTCACATCACCCTAAACTAACTCTGTTGGTACTACAGCAAAGTACACCCTAACTTACACAGTCCATCCCTGGCTAATCTGACTTCTCCTTTGGTGCACTATTCCTCAGCCGAGGACGCAGATTGTACCTGGTGACTCCAGGTACAGAGGGATCAATAAAAAGGGGATCCTGGATAGCTTGTATCTCTGGTGGAACTGCTGCATTCAGCACTTCATCATTCTCCGCATCCGTTTGCGTCCAGGTCAGTTTAGCATCACTGAAGGGGACAAACTGAGGCACTGTCTCACACTCAGAGTCCCCTACTCCATCTTTGATCCATTGGTCATAAGGCAAAGGCAGAGGCACCCTTTTGCAGTGAGTGCCATGCACCCAATTTCTTCGGCCAGCGACCTTGATTGTAGTACGTGTAGCCAGAAGGACCTGTTCCGGTCCCTTCCAGCGCGGCTCCAAACACTTCTTCTGCTAGAAGTTTCTGAGTATAAAATCCTCAGGCCGAATGTCGTGTCCGGGTCCCTCTGGTGTAGCAGACAGGGACTCACGAACCTGTTGATGAATAGAACGCAAATTTTCAGTTAGCTGGCACAGGTAATCAATTAACAAGGGGTACTCAATATCAGAGAACCGACGAGGTCGCAGGACGCCGCAGACATTTGCCGGGCATCCAAACATGACCTGGTACAGTGACAATCCTGTCCTAGAATGTGCTGTTGTTCTTGTTGACAAAGGAGTTAATGGTAAAGCATCTTGCCACTGTAACCCTGTTGTCTCCTGAATCTTTGCCAATTTCAGTTTGAGAGTACCATTGAACTTGTCAACCAAACCTGCTGACTGTGGGTGATTGGCAGCATGGAACTTCTGTTTTATATGTAACCCATCACAAATCAGCCGAATCACCTGGGCATTAAAATGACTTCTGTTATCACTCCAAATCAAACGGGGCAAGCCGAAACAAGGAAAGAACTCCTTTAGGAGTACCTTTGCAGTCGTCATGGCTGCAGGGCCGTTTCTAGGTGTTTTGCCGCCCTAGGCGAGAATTGAAAAATGCCGCCCCCTCCCTTTTACTACCATCACTCTCTCCCCCGGTCATCCAGGCTAGAAGAATTAATGCATTAGATATAAAAGAACTTGTATTCAACATTAAACAATAAAACACATCAAACATTAAATAACTAAATAAGCACTGTTCATGATATTTTATTTCGTTTTTAAATTTCTCTCTTCTAACTTCAATGGTGTTGAGCCCAGTGTTACAAGTCTATTAGACGAGGGGCAAACATTCAAAGCAGTTGGATTTTCTCACACATAAGACGTGAGCAATTTTAAAACTTCGCACAGCTTCTGTCTCTCCAACTCCAAGTTCTATTTTGCATGGCTGTTTTAGTAACATTTCAGGTTTCCCTTAGGTTATGAAAAAGTTAAATTTTGTCACTTTCACGATTCATTTTGTACATTTTAGGCTAGCTTTTATGCCAACATTAATTGCTTAATAGTTTCAGACAGTTTATTCTTGGGCTCTTATGCTTTGCCAGGTTTGGTAAACGCAGCGGTGGGACAGGGCACGGATTCAGCGCAATGATTTTCTTAATAACCAGGAACATATTTTAGTTGACACTGTGGTGCACTGTATACTGTCTAATTGAACTTTATTAATAAGGTAATTGTCTACTGTAGTTGTTGAGTTGAATCTTTTGATATTTATGGGATAATTATAATTTTCTGTATCTAATATTATTTCAGTAAAACGCATATGGCTGAACTTTTGTGATTTTGAAGTGCTCTAAATAACAGGTGTCATGGTAACGCAATTTAATTGTGTCTTTTCAACCTTGAAAAGGATGCAAAACATTGGCCATCTTGCTTGACTAATATTATGTTGCTATTTTATGCAATAATTTACAAACAAAAGGTTTGTTTGTGTGTTCTTGTCATGATGACCTGCAAAAGCAGCATTTATGGCTTAGGTCTGTGCTTATTCTTAATAGGCGCAAAGTTCTGTTTGCCCTTGAAAAGTATGACAAATAATCTATATAATATAATAATCCATATTTATATCTATGAGAAGTTTAGTATCTCTAAATGTCTTACAGCGAATGGCGCATGTTTACACTCTCACTGCTTACAAACTCGAGCACAATGCTGCAGAGCCCATCAGTAATTCAAATAAAGCATAATGCATCTCACCAAAAAGATTAACGGCACATGGACGTAGACCTTTGGGTTATACATCACATGTAGACACCTGTTTTTAACTGGTAGAATTGGTTAAGATAACAATTTTCAAATCTATCAAGACCAGAATTATCTCTTTTTCCAGATAAGCCAAAGATCCTAGTAACATTACCTCCTCCTCGGACATCCTCCTCCTATTCGTTACATATATCAAATGAGTCCTCAGTCTAAGGCAGCTAATTCACAATTTAGAAGAAGTCTGTTTTCCCCTTCTCCACCTATTTGATTTAGCCCTTCATCCAATTTTATAACTTAGAATCCTCCCCCTTTATTCATAAAACTGAAAACCACCGAAGAATCCACCTGTTTTTTAAAGTCTTCGTCAGCAGACGATGACCGGTGCTCGACAGGAAGCATTCTTTTTTCTTTCATTGTTCTTGTTTATTTACTCACTGTGTTTTCCTTACTCTCCTGCAACTTTCAGCTGGTGTTTTTTCAAACTGCGCAGGCCCCAGTCCACCCTGCTTTAGATGGGAACGGACGGGTGGTGGGGTGAGCTCACTCACGTGCTAGGGTTTACACCACTGTAGCAAGCTTTATTTCCGTCCTCTGCTCAGAAAGCCTTTCTGGGGCATGTGGACAGGGATCAGGTATGTATTTTGGTGCTTGTCTTCGGCAGTCCCTTGCTTTTGGGCTGTCGTGTCTGTTAGGGGGTAAAGTGAAAACAAGAACAGCAGGTAAGTGGGCAATGTCTTCTTTATGCCCTCTTCTCATTCTGACTGTGGTGTAACAGTGGCTCTGCTTTTCTTGTTCCCTAGTCTAGTGCAACATCTGCATTTACTGGAATGACCACCGTGCTGCATCTTCGGAATGGAGCAGGGGACCTGCATGTGGGGGGATTGCCTAGTGGTGGCAGGCCCTTTCCCCACTGCCTGTGAGTTGCTCAACAAAGAGGATGCTCCACTCCCCAGACACTCATGTAGACGCTCAAGTACTGCTGCTGCTTCTTTCACTGCTTGAGACTAGGAACTCGCCTTCATCTGAGGGCGGGCTTTATAGTAGTCAGCCCTGACTACGTAGGTTGGACCATAGTTAATCTCTCTATGGGTTGCATTTTCCAACCTTACTTGGTTCCCCCCTACTAGACGGCATACCCCCTGCTCCTTTCCGATTCTCTAGTGCATGTCCTGGCTGTGGTCTTTGTTTAATGCCCTCTATTGGGTCAGTTGTACTCTAGTTTGCCTGGTTCCGAGGTACCAGCTTGGAAATCAGTGTTTTGGCAGCCCATGTACTTGTGGGCTGTGCTGCTTCCTGCGTTTCCTGGCCAGTATAGGTCGGTCCGGGCCTGGGCTGCAATGCTGCCACCCTACTGCTTGAACTGCCCATTGTTAGTAGGGAGTTGTAGGGGTTTCCTAGCGTGGCCCTGTGGGATATGTTATGACTCTTTCTTGAGGTCACTGCCCCATTTCTTCTGGGTCTGAGCCTCTTCTGGGTCGCCTGAGGGAAGGTGTTAAGTCTTGACACTTGTCCTGGGCTGGTTGAGATACTGAGACTTGCTGACGGAACCACTGTATGAGTGCATTAAGATGAGACGTTGACAGAGATAAAAAGCAGGAAAACCTCATCTTAGGATCCACCACTCAGCAGGGAACGATACCTGGTGGCCCTCTGCGCTAGGAACTCCCCCCACTCCGACGGACCATGCACGAAACCTCTGCATCATACTAGACGCATCCCTCACTATGGACCGTCAGATCAACTCAGTATCCTCGGGCTGTTTCAATACCCTCTGCCTGCTGCGAAAGACCTTCAGATGGATCCACACTGAAACAAGAAGGACCGTCACTCATGCGCTCATCAGCAGCAGACTTGACTATGGCAACGCACTCAATGCCGGCGTTACCCAGAAAAACCTCTGCAAGCTCCAGAATGTCCAGAACGCCGCAGCCAGACATCTCCTTGGCCTCCCCCGGCACAGCCACATCACTCAACACCTCAGTGAACTCCACTGGCTCCCGGCAGACAGAAGAATACCTTCAAACTCCTCACCCACGCTTACAAGGCCCTCCGCAACGCCAGGCCAGCATACCTGAACAGCCGCCTCTCCTTCCACGCACCAAAAAGACACCTCCGCTCTGCCCAGCTCGCCCTGGCCACCGTCTCATGGGTCCGCAAAACCAGAACTGGAGCAAAGTCCTTCTCCTTCCTCGCTGCCAAGACCTGGAACATCCTACCCCTCTACCTTAGATTATCTCCCACGCTACCCCAGTTCAGGAAGAACCTCAGGACCTGGCTCTTCGATTGACCCCTCCACTTAAACGGATCTGCTCCCCACCTACCCGCAGCGCCGTGAGACCCTCACAGGTTAGTAGATGCACTTTACCAACCCTTGATTTATTGATTGAAGGCACTTTAAGTAATGTATTTGTTGCAATTCCAACGCTGGCAGAGAGTCCCAGAGCATTTCTTGTCTATACAGATGATGATGCTGTTTGTGCTTACACGGGGAGCAACCTAGATAAACTGCTACCTGGCTGTTGTCAGGCATATTTCTGGCCTTCTAAAGTCAATGGTTAGAGTATGTTGACCTTGTTTATCTGTCTATTGTACCAGAGACCCTTCGGGGTACATGTTCATTCTACCAGTAGAGCCTCTGTGGTAGGTGAGTGGCTACAGTCTTTAACTTTCAGTCAGTAACTTTCATTCTATAGGTTCAAGCTTCAAGATGCACTTGCAACATGGTCCGTGCCCGTTTAAGCTACTGTAGTATCATGTTATGCACCAGTGGTGCCTGGTGCATAAACATTCTGTGTGCTGTATAAGGCGGCATATTAACAGTCCTACTTGTGGCTCAATGAATGGTCAGCTTGTCACTCGTGTTGTGGCACTCTAGAGGTTGTTAGTTTGGCTCCAGCAATGCAGGGCTGTCCTTCGGTTGCTCGATATTTTATGCATCATGTTTTGGGTACGGTGAGCATCTTTTCTATTTTGCACTTGGAAATGGCTGATGCGAGGTATGTGGACCTCTGCAAAATGCTCCATGTGTTACTGTGACTCGCTTGGGGGTTTGTGCGTAAGGAAGGACAAGGAAGTCTAGAAATCCCCAGTAAAAAAGATTGCTGGCAAGCGGGCTCAGGTTCATAAGGTTGCATATATCCTTACAAAATGCTACAAGCCTGTGTTCTAATAAACTGTGTTTAATCTCCATCACTGAAATGTAGAAGATGTCATTTTGATGAAGCAAAAAAAAAGTTGAATTAAAAGTGGCGTTTGAGTCTAAAGCGCAAATAAACTAAAGTCAGTTTCCTTCATCGCCCCTCCTCTACTCTGGGTAATAAATCAATCACAATTGATTTAAACTCTCGAGGGCGCAAAGCACGTGAGAAGGGGATTTACATGCACTTAACCTGTGACAACTATAACAAAAGTAATTTACACTTTTGACAATGTGACATTTTGTCTAGGACAAGTGAATGTAGTCATTAGTGTTCTCTATTTCGAATCTTTAAAATTGTATGCTTTTGACATTGTCCATTTTATACTTGTTGCTAGTTCAAGTGGCAATCGTTTATATGCTATTTGACAACACACCTTATTAATTCGTGCAGGACAAAATGAGCCGCAACTTAAGCTAATGTAACAGATACTGGAGCCAGTTTGTGGCAAACATTCCTTAATAGTTTTGCGGGCTTCAGGGCAAAAGAAATATGACGTTTTAAGTCCATAAAGGAAACTAAGACATCTGCCACTGTAAAATGCTGAAACTAAGTGAAATTATGATAAGAAACGAAGTTCAAAACAAACACATGCAAAATGCATTATTCAGTCCTCCCAGGCAGGTCACTTTTTCGGTTCATTGGTTATACAAAATGGTAAAACATCGCCTATCATGCCCACCTGCTAGGGATTAAAGAGGAAGCCCGAGCCTCCTCCTGCGCAAACAATGACACCCGTTCAAGGGGATTCCCAAACTCATGTTTTTTGCCGCCCTCCCCCTTTTGCCGCCCTAGGCGGCCGCCTAGTCTTGCCTAATGGTAGAAACGGCCCTGCATGGCTGTATTATCTTTAGTGGGATAAGCCTCAACCCACTTACTGAATGCACAAACAACCACCAAAACATACTTCAAATTACTGCACCTATCTAATTCTATATAGTCCATCTGGATGACCTCAAAAGGGAAAGTGGTTGGTGCAAAATTACTGGGTGGTGTAGGAGTACCCTTCCCAGGATTGTGCATCAGGCACACCATGCAGTACTTCACTAAATGTGCAGCTGTTTTCGAAATGTTATCATTCTGCCATACAGGGTCTAACAATTTGCAAATACCCTTAGCACTAATATGGGCTGGGCCATGAGCCATCGTGACTACAGGAAGAACAAATGCATCTGGCAACATCCATCTCTGCTTCCCTGACTTATCAGTCCAACATCCCTCGTCGCTCAACTGTGCTGTACTTTCTTGCCACATTGCTAATTCCTCTATTGTGGCCTCACTTTGACTCTCCTTCACGTTCTCAAGTGTATCCTCAAAGATGGTGATTTCAGGCACCCACCTAGCGGGACCTGCTACAAACATTATTTTCATTTTAGTCCGGGCTGTTTCCTTAGCCGTCTGATCTGCAAAAGCGTTCCCCTTACCTACCTCAACAGTGACTTTCCGGTGGGCGCTACACTTCACTACGGCCAATGTCTTAGGGAGTGTCAATGCAGACAAAAGTCTCAATATAAGGTGCCCATGTTGAATATTGGCACCATGCGAAGTAAGAAACCCTCTCTCAGCCCAGAGTCGCCCGAAGTTGTGCGTGACTCCAAATGCGCACTGACTGTCAGAATAAATATTGACAACCAGTCCCTCACTCAATTCGCAAGCTCGTATTAAGGCAACGAGCTCTGCAGCTTGGGCCGACTGATAGGGAACTCGTGATGTCTCAACTACCGTACGCAGCGTAGTAATAGCATATGCAGCAGTTGTAGTGCCATCTGGTAATTTAAAGAAAGAGCCATCGACATATAGTTCCCCTTGAGGGTCTGATAAGCTAACATCAGTCAAGTCTACTTGTCCTTTCATCTCTTCCTCCGTCCGGAAGATACAATCATGTGTATCAATCTCATCATTCTCAGAAGGGAGGGGCAGTAATGTGGCTGAGTTCAGAGTGGCACATTTTTTGATCGTGATGTGTTTTGCGAACAGTGTTAATTCATAACCTGTCAGACGTGCACTGGTGAGGTGCTGTGTCTTTGTCTTATTCAAAAGGGTATCCACAGCATGGGGTACCATGACTGTGAGGTCAGTATCAAGTACAAGCCCAGCCGATTGTCTTATCGTCACAGCCACGGCCGCGACCGATCTTGGACAGTTTGGGAGGGCTCGGGCGACAGGATCAAGCACAGCAGAGAAATAAGCACACGGCCGTTGCTTATCTCCGAATTTCTGTGTTAAAACAGAAAGCGTGCAACCAGCTATCTCATGAACATATAATACAAAGGATTTGGCGTAGTTAAGGGTACCAAGCACTGGAGCCGAACAAAGCGCAGTTTTTAGTTGCTCAAAAGACTGCTGACATTCAGACGTCCACGGTAAAGGCACATGCACTTCTTTCGTGGTTAATGCAAGCAGGGGCTTAATTAGTTGGGAATAGTTAGGTATCCACTGACTACAGTAGGAAGTGATACCTATAAAAGCACGTACACTTTTCACCCAAAATCGGTCCCCAGACCGTACCAAATACAAACCAAAATGGTACCATATCCACAAAGAACCAAAACAAACTCACCTGATGTATGCAGGTCAAACAAATGTATTCTCCACTGCCAACTCTTCAGACCAAATGGTCAGATCCAAGGGTTTCACCGTTCAGGACTCCAGTCGGGATGACCACTGGGCGAGACACCGTCCGGCGGGACAGAAGGGGCAGCTACGAGTTCAGGAACTCTCTCTTGCAGGGATCCCTGATCTGGCCGTCTGACCCAACGATGGCCTCGACCTTCCCACCCGTCCGCTGGAGGGGATGGGTCACTCACCCCATGGAGTCCCTGTTCGGGCGCCAACTGAAGGAAGTGACCCGATTAGGGTCACCCGGTCACTCACGACCACCTCTCATCCTTCCATACAAATGAAGAGTCAGACAGTAGAGAATACAAACCAATATATTTATTCAGATACACTTGAGCGGAGCCCAGTCTCTTAGGATTGCTGCAGAGGGACTGACATCAGCAAACATGGTGATACATTATGTACGATTCAGAACCAATGAAGGCACGCCCACAATGGAATTTTCCAGGCAGATGCAGCTACACAGAGAAGTACAGAAGGATAAGTTTCGATCCTGAGGCCGGGCACACACTATCTACTACTCAAGGTCGCTCCGTCCGTGCCCACCGCTAGAATAGTGGGAGAAGGCCTCTATCTAGTGGGAAAGGTATGCGCTAATAAGAACAGTGTATTCATAGAGAAAAAGCAGGGCCGAACCTTGAGGAAACAAGACTTACCAAAAGCAGTTTTTTTCAGGTAGGAAAAGATTAGTTTCTATCACGGTACAAAATGGCAGCCAAACATAAAATGGTGCCGCAAATGCTAACTTACATAGAAAAAAACATAATCAATACAGCGAAAACATTTTCATTCTAACAGTCAACATGCGTCACAGCTGAGACCCCTGCCACTGCTTATGCGACCCTGGCCTCAAAGGTTGCACAATCACTGCCACGAACACTGGGGAGTCTCACCCATATAGGTGTCAGTTTCCACCCTCCTTTTCGGCCCATTTTGTATTTTGCTATTAGTGAATAGTAGTATCTTACTTGTTAATTGCATAATAAAAAATCCAGCAGCAGGAGCTGGTGTTAGACCTTCTCTGTAAAATATGGTAAGTAAAATGCATGTTGAGCATGTGTTTGTGTATGCTTGAAAGTGAGCGACAGGCAGTGAGAACGAGTAAGAATGACTGTGACTGAAGAACAGATTTATCAAGTCTTTTTGCTGGTGCAAAGTGACACAAACTTTCATTAAGTCTTCTTAAACTATTTACTTTCCAGTGCAAAACTTCTCCCCCACACATCAGTTATGTCAGTGTGCCTTATGGCACACTGACTTCACAGATCCCACTGAATGGTGCCATGAGGTGGAGGTGAGTGAGCTCTGCTGGCATCCAGTGGGGTGTGCTCCCCCTGCTGTCAACTCCAAGTTTGAGAGAGGCATCTCTAGAAAGAGGAAAGCCATCCATTTCCAAATATGCCTCTCTGAAACTTGTTCCTCCTTGTGAATCACAGTTGCCCCACAAGCAGGAATCCCACGAGCCTGATATTCTTCTTTTTTGGAATAAGAGGCTGCCCCACTGGCATGATTCGTCCCCTCCATTGGGGAATAATTACATTTAGCGATTTTACCTTTCCTCAGCCGTCCGATTGGGCCCCGGGTAGAGTGTGATTGACCCCCCTGGGAAGGGAAAATTGGGCAGCCATATTTGTTTTTACTGCCGCTGCCCTGCTCCTCTCTGCATAATTACAGATTGTAGTAACAAACTACAGGAGGTAGCCCATAAACCCTAAAGAGACTAGGGCTATAATCTGTAACAAACAACAATGTCTCAAGGGTATCGTTTCAAAGGACAAATATACAAACATGTGTAATGACACAGTTAATTATACAGGATTGAATCCATAGGGCTTGAATATATGAAGTTAATATGTCCAGCATGTATATTACATAAAATATATTCTTCGCTTAAATGAAATGTTTCCCTGGTTTCTTTCCCCTATGGATTCAATCCTGTATAATTAACTGTGTAATTACAGATTGTGGCTGAAGTGGGCTGACACATTACCCCATAATGTATGCTGGGATGGATGCAAACTGAATGGCAGAACAATAATGTGTTTCGCAAAATTTCATGGCTGTTTCAAACAAATGTCATGAAATTATGCTCTTAGCTCAAAAAGTGGTGGTTATGCATACATAAGTCATGCGAGATACCAATAGGAGACTGGTTGAGCAGGACAACTCTCATTGTCAGGCATTTTCTGTGTGACACAGTCTTCCCTGGGTGAAAACTATGCAAAATCATGTAATGTGAAATGTCAAGTAATCTCATAAGATGTGCAATTCTGGATTTTTTTTAATTTTGCTGGCGTAATTTCAGTTTTGTTCAGGCCACCCTGGGTAGCCCTTGGCCTACCATGAGGAGCAGGGGAGCAGTGTGAAGCCATTGGTGTGAAGGAGACATTACACCGGAAAGCGCCATATTGATGACCTCCATTTGTTATCCCTTACATCAGATTCAGATACAATGAGCATGTCTACTTTGCAAAGATTGGCCAAGCAACTTCCATTTCGACATATAACACGTGAATTGCATTCGGCTTCACCGTCCAGTCAGTCTGTGGCTTCACCGGCTGAACTGCCAGTAATTGTGACAGCTGAAGTTGTTTTTTAATGTTGTGTACAGCTTTTGATATGGCACGGAAAAGTGAGAACCACATCGTTTCACGCTGGCCTCCGAACAGTTTCCAGATGGTCAACGACTCTCAAAAACATCAGAAGTGTGGACAAAATCTGAGCCTGTTAATAGGAGCAGATGGTGCGTGGCCTTGTGTCCATTCTATATATCGTACACTTTGGGGTATATTCACAAGAACGTGCGATAACTACCTCAAGAGTAGCGTAACGCAACTTTCAATATCGCAGCCTATCGCGGGAAAATAACCCTGTGTCAACGTGGAATTCACAACAAGGCGGTAGCAAGCGACAGTCTGCCGAAACCGCGGACAATGTCCGCGATACAACCACCACGATGGAGATAAAAACACAAACCACAACACCAAAAAACACGCGATGGGCCAAAGCGCGATGAGGAAATCAGCGACAAGCAGCACCAGGCCTGCAACAAACACCTGGCAGGCGTAAAAAATCACCATAAAAGTAGAAAAAACACCCACACACAAACTGACCAACACCCAAGCACCATGGAGGCAGCCGGAGCAGGAGCAGAGGACGAGCCCAACCCCACAAGCACCCCGCACGACCAGCCTGGGACCTCGGGGACAGGGAAGGGCACGGACAAGAAGACGAGGAAGACCAAGTTCAGTCCGCAGGCGAACAGGATCATAGTCACGGAAGTGATGGAACCCCATCAACAACTCTTCGTCACCTCCAACGTGTCATTTGGCACCAAAACTGGAATATGGCGGGACATCGTCGACAAGGTGAATACCGTCGGAGAGCACAAGCGGACAATGGATGAGGTCAAGAGGCGATGGAATGACATCAAGCGGAAGACCAAGGGGAAACTCACCGCCAACCAGAAGGCAGCAACGCAGACCGGAGGTGGGGGCCCAGCACCACAGCTGTAGCTGGATGACATGGAGGAGCTGGTGTCAACAGTCATCAGTGTGGAGACTGTGGCTGGAGTCGGGGGACCGGACACTGCTCGACAGGACACAACACAACCGCAACAGGGTGAGTGACCACCAGGTACTGGGGGGACAGGGGGAGATGGCCACAATGGCACACATGCACAAGCAAGCAGGGCACAGTGCACACCCACAATGACCCTGGGTCCTCGCCCAGACCCACAGACTGTCACAATGTACAATGCCATGCTGTCTGAATGTCAACCTGTACCATGCGGCTACATACATGTGGAAAACATTGTAATACACCATCTCCCCTTCACACCGCAGGGACATCATCAACACCTCCTGCAGAGCAGTCCCAGCCACTCTTCACTGATGACGAGGAGGACAACACCAGCATCGACACCCAAACCATCCAAGACATCATTGACCTCATCGGCCACTCACCTCCAGGATCAGGGAAGCCCAGCCACATCGATGAGACCCCACCCACCACCCAAACCACCAAGCAGGAGGCACCCACAGCCCCGACACTCTCCCAAGACCCCCAGGAACAACACATGGCCTTCCAACGCCGTGTGCTGGAGGGCCAGAGGGAGACGGCTGAGCAGGTGCGGGTGGGGTTCGACCTCATGGCTACCAAACTGGACGCCATCCATGGGTGTCTACATCCGCCCCATGGTCTCCAACCAGCCCTGACTGACATCGCTGGAGTCATGATGCGGAGAAAAGAACACCTGTCCACTCAGAGTGGCTCCAGCGATGCCAGCCGTGAGCTGGCACACATGCGGAGGCTCATGGAGGACATGGTGCGGATGGAGGCGGAAAGGATGGCAGCCACCCCTGCACACCATCAAAATGTAGCAGGGATCTACCATGCCCTGCAGTACTTCATCATGGCATTGCTGCCACAAGGCGTGTCGCTGATGAATGCGGCTGCCCCCATACCATCCACATATCCGCCCCCTGGTGTGTCAGTGCCTCCCAGTGTGGCAGGCGTATCCACTCAGGCCCCTGATGTGTCAGTGGCACACAGTGACGCAGCCGGTACTGCAACACCCACAGATGGGGCAGAGCACACATCCGAGTACGAGGACGTGGATGGGTTGGCTCTCAGAAGGAGGCACTAGCATACATTTCCGCCACCTGGCCTGCTTCTGCTTGGTCCCGCACATGGCCTCATGACCTTCCACTGACCCCGATACACTCCGATGCACTCACCTTGGACAGCGACATGGACTGCCACATCCTGTTTGACAACCAATGACACGGCGACCAGACTGCGGACTGTACCCTTCCTCTTCTGCAGTACATGTCAGCCCCGGATGGACTCTGGCTGGCCCTCCACGTGCCCATATTGTGTAGTGTGCTCGGCATTGCCCTGTACCGCTCCAGCTGCATAACTGCACTGGATGTGCAATAAACATCCAGTGACACACTGCTGTGTCATGTCTTTCATCATTCATGTGTGAATGTGTGGATGAATGTAGGGACAGTGACTTCCCTTGCATCAATGATGTTCATCCTGTGGGATGCCAGTCAGAGGGTGCTACATTTCATTTTGTGTACCGGGTCCCATGAACACTACAACAGGGACACATGCATCAGTCACTTCCTTGTCCGGACATGGACTGAACCATGCCCAGAGCCCACGAGTCATTGTTGCAAGCCCTGCGCTGGTCCGGCGTATGGCAGGCCTGACCACTCCGCTAACGCTCCGAGGGGGGGCCCTCATTGCTACCCATCGCAGGCGTACTCGCTGGTGGTGTGCAGGTCACTGGTCTAGTTGTCAGCATGTCACAGCCACTCCCTGAGGGCAGATTTGCACGCACACCACACCCATCCGGCACAGGCCATGTGACTCCGCCAACATAAGGGGCCGACGACGTCACATTCCCCTCTGCCGGTGGTGACTGGATGACGGACGCTCCACGGTTCTCAATCATTAAGGGCCCATGAGTTTTTGCGCACAGGGTTAGTGGCACACAAGGCCTTGTGGACGGCACGGGCCTACCACCACGTGGCGCAGACTGGGGTTGCACAGGGTTAGTGCCACACGGGGCCTTGCGGACGGCACAGGCACCCCACCACGGGACGGTGACTTTGGGTGCACTGAGTCAGTGGCACCTTAAGCTACTGAGCGGGTGTGCAGCCTGCGATGATGCCCCGTCCCGGCGGTCCGGACAGCTCAGGTTTTGTGTGCCTTGCTGGACCGCAGTGTAGGCCAGAGCCAGCGCGGGCCTACCGCCACGTGGCGTCACTTCCGGGATCCCAGAGTTGGTGGCACCCATTGGGCTGAGCGGGTGTGCAGCCTGCGATGGTGCCGGGTGCACTGGTATGTCATATGCCATGGAGTAATCAAAACCCAGCACCAAACGTGAGACCTGGTGGCCTGCGGAGCGGGCTGCATGATGTGGAGGGTGCCATGTCCGCGTGCCCCGGGCTTGTGGCTTGCAGCGGCACGTGGTGGGACCTCCTGTCTACATGCCGGTGGCGGAAGGTGAGCATTGAGGCCTGGGTGTGCATGGGCGGGCATGCTCTGATGGGCAGCGGGAGGGGTTGGGGTGCCTCTGCCTGGGTGTGCATGGGTGGGCAGGCGATGTTGTCTTGTGCAAGTGTGTGTACTGTGCCAGTCATGTATCTGGACTCTGTTTCAGCTGAAGGCTCTGACTCAGATGTGTGACCTGGTGTCCTGCTATACATACCGGCACGTGGTTGGAGACACACCGGTGGCAGCAGGTGAGCAGTGTGGCCTGGGTGCGCAGGGGTGGCACTCTCTCTCTCTCTCCCTCTCTTCCTCTCTCTCTCCTCATCTCTCTCTCTCTCTCTCTCTCCCTCTCTTCCTCTCTCTCGCCCTCTCTTCCTCTCTTCCTCTCTCTCTCCCTCTCTCTCTCCTCTTCTCTCTCTCTCTCTCCCTCTCTTCCTCTCTCTCTCCTTCACTCTCTCTCTGTCCTCTGATGTTCACAGGACACACCTTCTCATCATGTTTTTTGTCTTACAGGCTGTGACCTACGTATTGTCCCGAGGGGAGCGGCCATGTGTCTTCATTTCATTTCGGAGTTCATTTTAATAAAGTTTCATTTGTTGCTTCGAAAGTGAATGTGTGCTGCTCATTTCTGTGATGACACATGCATGTCACCAGTTGTGATTGTGCGACATCAAGCGGAATATTTTGTACATGTTTAGGTGTGGCTGATGTGGCATGTCTTTGGTCGAGGGGGGTGCCAGGGAGGGGTGGTCCTGGGGGTGGTGGTGGTGGGTATTGTGGCCCTCTTGGGTGTCCGGGCTGCATGATGGGTGGCTCCATGGCATCTGTTGCCCTTCCGATGTAGCCCTGGGCTGTGCTCCCTTTTGGTTTGCAGGCTGCCGTCCGACTTTACACCAGGTCAGAGCAGGTGTAGATTTCCTGGTGCTAACGCGCCTTATCGCCTGTTTTGTGTTTTTATCGCCGATGTGGCTGGTCGTTGAGAATGTTGAGGTGTGATGTTGTCGCGCCTTTTGGCACGGGAACGCCCACTCTGCATCTCATTAGCGATAGTTGCGCGGGTCCTCTGTGGCGATGTTTTTTGCGGCTGCTATCGCGGGTAGACTGGTGCTGTGGGCTGTTTACACCAGCTTGTGAATGGGAAGGTATATTTATCACGACTTTGGCTGGGATAAAGTGCCGTTAATTCGGCGATAGCTCCTTGTGAAGGTGCCCCTTTATTTTTTATGGTCTTCCGTTGTGTGATTTAGTTCACACTTTTTCCTGTCTTCAAAACTTTCAAGCAGCGTAAATCGCACTGGACATCCTTGCTGCACGAATAAAGAAAAGAAGAGAATGTAGGGGCATATTATCAAGAACGTCGTTTAAAATTATCGCTGGTTTAGCGGCAAAAAACTGCCGCTAAACCGGCGATAATGGGCTTGATAATATGCCCTTGAGAATTCCAATAGAAGCCCATGTTCTGGTGTCAACATGGGCTTCTATTGGAATTCTCCAGGGCATATTATCAAGCCCATTATCGCCGCTTTAGCGGCAGTTTTCTGCCGCTAAACCGGCGATAATTTTAACGCCGTTCTTGATAATATGCCCCGCAGTGTTTAAAATAAATGTTCTACTACAAGTGCTTGACAGTGTTTCAGTGCTCATTTCACAGTAAAGTGTCTAATGCACAGGCTTTTAGCAATGTGCTTGGTAAATTAATTTAACATTTATTTAAAATGAATATTCCCATGGCTCATGCTTTCATGGAAACCATTATTTGAAAATATCAGTCATTGTGTCCATATGCTGTCAGCACAAAAACAATTCACGTTTCATACATAGCAACTGTTCTACATACACGGGTGCGTGTGCACAGAATAACATTTGAAACGCTGGCCCAAAGCTCGCTGCTGTATTGCAATTTAATTGAGCTGTAAAAATGTTGTCTTTTCAGCTTTGTTTATGTGTGTTTTTAGGTATAAGAAGGCACATTTGTACTTGTTATAGTTCGAATACCTTTGTGTACAGCAGAAGAAGTAATTTTAAAAGTTTCTCATTAGCCTGGGGAAACCGGAGGTCAGACACCTGAAAACCTGAATTTTCATGCTATATCCTTTTATTCAGCTTATCGTATAATGCATAAAACTCAGGGGCATATTACTAAGGGCCTTATCGCCGCTTTAGCGTCACTTTTTGCCGCCAAAGCGGCGATTTTTTTTCCGCCCTATTAGCAAGCTGTCGTTAACAGCTGTTAGCGACAGCTTTTAGGTGATAGCGACCGGGTTGAGTGCCACTTTGCATGCCAGCGATATTTACCGCTAATGACATGCAAAGTAGGCGTTCCCAACCTGGCAGCGACTGGAAGCAGTCGCTAACATCGCTATCGCCTATTAGGGAGGCCAGCGAGGCGATAAAGAAACCAGTGCTAAACACGATTAGCGCTTGTTTTTTTACACCTGGTCCAAACCTGACTTAGCCATGTAATCCAATGGGAGGTGGATTACATGGCTAAATCCCCCTTGCCCTATCAGCAAGCTATCGTCGGTCACAGTGCGATTATCTCTGGATTTCCAGCGATAATCGTACTGTTTTCCAGCAACAGCAGGGGTTTCTATCGCATTGGAGATAAGCGTTGCTGATAGCACGCTATCTCCGCGATAGAAACCGGCGATAGCCGGCGATAATTATCCTAGCGCTAAGTGCGCTTAGCGATAATTATCGCCGGTTATTGCTAATAGGCCCCTGAGCTCTAGCGGTCTGATTCCTCAGGCAATAATACGCCAAGTCTGCCTCTCTCTCAAGTCCTGGGAAGCCCGCATTGCGGGGTTAAAATAGAAAAGTATTATTTTTCTAAAACAGTCTTCTCTCCTCATTTCACAGTTCGGCAGACAAGGTGCTGACATAGGATGGGTATGTGTAGGTTGCTTGGTGTGTCCGACTTCAATGTTTTGCACATAGTGGGCGCATTGTATTGGCTGGAAATGTGTGGCTGCAGGGAAGTTTTTGGGTGTGCCATAGTACAGCTACAGGATGAAGGGGTCATATCAGGAGGCAGAACAAATCTCGCTGCTGAATCCAAGGCAGCAGGGGATGTGACTTAGCACTTGAAGTCACTATTTGAACTGCAGGCTGGGACAATGCTAGATGCCTTGTTCACCCATAACACCTTTTATCAGTTCCATCTGTGTGGCATTGGGTGTATGTCAGATTACCCTATAAAAAATATAATCTTACACAAATATTGTGTTTTACATATTGTTTCCAAGTATACTGCTCCATTGGGTGCAGATCTTGTATTATTGACTTCAATGAGGTTGTATTTTTGTAAACCATTGTTAGGATACAATATGTTTGTCAGACGACATTTAATCTGAACAATTCATTCAGCATACCTTGGAGTTTGATTTGATGAGGGTGATGGTAAAGATGATGACTAAGAAATGGAGTGCATGCCTCCTACTCATTGCATTTGAACCCTGAGAAAGGTATTTAATAAAACATTTCATACACTTTACTTTATCACTCTGAGGCTGCACCAAACACAAAGCTAACAAATGTAACAGAAGTAGAAAAAAATACGTTTCTAATGAATACTTGGTTTAGACGTTCTCGTGGATCCCAAAGTGCCAGTGCAGCACATTAATCTAGGTTAGCCCCTCCCATATGACCACTGCAATGAGAATAAGGTATGCCTATTGCTCCTGCTCACCATACTGAATGCCAACATTTGACCACCTTATCAACCCTGTGAAAATTCGATCTACAGACAGAACCTCTCAACATCTTTCCACCTACCACAGAGTTGTGGCACATGAGAATCCTGGGGCATTTCTAGGATTCTCTTTTCAGTTTGACCATACGAGGTAGCAGCATCAAAACGACTGACAACATGATATGGAGTGACTATTCCACTGAACCATAGAAAACTCAGCAGCAGTTTATCATTGTCCCATGTTAACACACCAGAAAGTGTCATGGAGAAAATCAGTGTACTAGTGGCGAATTGTACTCCCCGAGGTCAAAAACAGAGGAGCAGTACGGTAATAAGCAGTGACATAACCATTCCACATTCATGCCTTAGTGACTCATAACATCATCTTTAGATATATGGCCACAGTCGAAATTGCAGATAATTATTCCAGTAAACATGGCGTATTCCTATTTAAACAGTAAGGGGCCTATTACGATGTCGGGAGGACGCAACTGTCTCGGAAACAGGACCGACCGACCTCCAGACGGTGGTCCCGACTGCCTGATTAGGATGTGACCGAACACTGTTCGGTCACATTCTGACATTTCCCTATGGGAGCATGTGTTACAGTCATAAACCAGCTGTAGTACATGCTCCCATAGGGAAATGGGAGGTGGTGTTAATCCCTGCACCCCGTGGCAGGCACTTCAAGGTGCCTGCCACAGGGTGCAGGGATTAACAGGGGGGCTTGGTGACCCCTCGGCCACCAACTGGAGGCCGCCAAGGAAAGGGAGCCCTGTTAGGTCCCCCCATACTCGCTCTCTGACAGGCTTCCTTTGTCAGAAAGCCCGGCATAGAAAGCCTGCTGGAGACCGAGTATCGTAATCCCAAGGGCGGAAAGGCCACCCTTTGGGATTACTGGCCGGCCTTCGACTGGCCGACGGGATCATTGAGCCGGTTGGAAGCCAGCTGGAATGACTGGCCGGTCTCAATTCTGACCTGTTGATTCATAATCAGCCGGTCGGAAGGTTGTAGGCTTTCCGACTGCCATCATAAAAGCCCCTAAGTGTTGAACCCAAGGCAGAAATGACAGAAATGAATGCGCACGGAAGGCTGCACCTCAGTTGTAGAAGGAAGTAGTTCTTTCAGCGAGAAATGGCACAGGATTAAAATAATAGAACACTGGGACGTCTCCCTTTAGCCAACAGGACAAGTTGTAACAGGTGAGTTTACCAAAGTTATAAAGGGGCTAAGTGCCCACAAGCTAAACCTGGATATCAAGGCATTCTCTTCTTGGAGGGTCATGTTTCATCACTGATTGACAGTCTGATTGTGACAAACTTGCTGTGAAGCACTCCTGCTAGAATTCATTACTGTGCGTGCTGGCCTGCTAATGTGAGCAATGCACAACTGTAGCAGTTTAAGGCTAAATTTACACCAACTGCTCGTGAAATATCTGTTGTGTGTGTCAACCCTTTGTGATGCCACAAAGAAAGTGAGCTTAGCATCTGTATCACTGCTTGATAATGGTATTGATATATGTTCTCAATAAAAGCCAGCCCAGAATGCAGGCAGAACATGACAAACATAAGAGGTTGTATATCAAACTGCTTTAGAAAAAGCTGCTTTCAATCTTTTGTGTGAATCCATGTATAAAACGAATGAAATAAACCACTGAAAATCTACTGACATTTTTCATCGAGCTAATGCTTAGAGGGGACAATGGCTGCCCTTTAGTCTATTGGCAGGGGTTTCTCATGAATACACAGTTACAAGCACTTTAAACTAAGTTTAAAAAGAAATATCTCCTTGGACAAATAGCGAGTGGTGTGATGAGAACAGAACATATGGTACACAGATAAGAGGCAAATAGCATTACATATAGTGAATGTGATTGCTAGTAAGATGTTACAGAAGTCCAAAAGGGTTAATGTGTCACTTACTAGAAATTATATATGTTCTTATTTGTGAAAATGTTTCAGTCTTTTTGGGTACATAAGTAGTTGCACTACTAAGTAAAAATATTTTCACATATTGTCGTAAATAAAAATACCTGTTCTTTAATTATGCACTCATAAAGTAATAACCTTTAAGTGGTGTTTAGCTTTAGGCAGTGGCAGCTGCTAAGGAACAGGGGTGGTGGAGTGGGGTGGTGGTGGTGGGGGGGGGTTGAAAAAAAATCACTAACCTTGTTACGGCCCCCGCCTCTCCTCCGTCCTCTTCTCTTCCTCCTGACTCCCAGAAGCAGGAAGCTCCCAGGCTCCCCTAAGCCAATTATGACGCTGCTGTCACAAGCATGACATCAATGTCGTGACTGGTCTGAGCGGGCTGTTTGGCCACTAAGGCAGTTCTTGGGAGCCTTGGGACAGTTCTCCACCAGGCTGCGCAACACAGCCGGGTGGAGAAATGCTAAGTGCGCATGACGGTTTGGCCGGCCCATGACAGCCGGCCAAACTGTCATGCACACTTAGGGGCCGATTCCGATCTCGGTCGGAGGCGCACCCAATACCATTCGGTCGGGAAAAAAGCCATGCGAAAGCCTGTTTCCCGACCGATCCGTACAGCACACCGAACGAGCAAGTACGATGCGCACAACAGCAAAAAATCCGGCCGAGCCGTACTCACCGAAACCAGGTCCTGTTCTCCGACCGAGGCGAATCCGGAAACGCCGAATCGAGTCGCACGGAAGGAAAAATGCAGCCCCGTTCGGCCGGACAAGTACGATGCGCTTCCCGTACGCGCCGAACCCGTCGCTACGCCACGGCACGTTAAAGCATCCGGGAGAGGCGC
Organism: Calotriton arnoldi; assembly: GCA_963921515.1. Taxonomy (NCBI): domain Eukaryota; kingdom Metazoa; phylum Chordata; class Amphibia; order Caudata; family Salamandridae; genus Calotriton; species Calotriton arnoldi. The sequence continues at coordinate 2,019,263 of CAWUFW010002309.1, forward strand.
ACATAAGCTCCGAATCGCGCCACAACACGATCCACGGCTACGAGACGAACACGGCACCGACGAGGACGACGCGAAGCGGCGAGGACGAAGCGAAGCGATGAGGACGACGCGAAGCAACGAGAAGGACGAACGACACGAACCAACCATGAATCCCTTCGTCCCGATCATACCAATATTCTACATCTACTACCGGAACAGGCACGGACGCGTACGGCGCAGAAGGTAAGCCAGACACCAACCACAAAACACATACAACACGTACACGACACATCACACACATACACGGGGATGCTGAATATACTTACACCAGCAACTGCAGCACCATAGGGGCGGGATGCCCATCACCAATGCCACATATGCACACAGGGGCCTGAATGCGCACCACCACCCCTACCCAGGGGGGGCTGGATGCCTACCACTACTACCACCCTTAGCCAGGGGGGGCAGGATGCCTACCACTACTACCACCCTTAGCCAGGGGGGGCAGGATGCCTACCACTACTACCACCCACACCCAGGGGGGCTGGATGCTTACCACTACTACCACCCACACCCAGGGGGGCTGGATGCCTACCACTACTACCACCCACACCCAGGGGGGCTGGATGCCTACCACTACTACCACCCTTAGCCAGGGGGCAGGATGCCTACCACTACTACCACCCACACCCAGGGGGCTGGATGCCTACCACTACTACCACCCACACCCAGGGGGCTGGATGCCTACCACTACTACCACCCTCACCCAGGGGTGGCAGGATGCCTACCACTACTACCACCCTCACCCAGGGGGCAGGATGCCCACCACTACTACCACCCTCACCCAGGGGGGCAGGATGCCTACCACTACTACCACCCTTAGCCAGGGGGCAGGATGCCCACCACTACTACCACCCTCACCCAGGGGGGCAGGATGCCTACCACTACTACCACCCTCACCCAGGGGGCAGGATGCCTACCACTACTACCACCCTTAGCCAGGGGGGCAGGATGCCCACCACTACTACCACCCTCACCCAGGGGGGCAGGATGCCTACCACTACTACCACCCTTAGCCAGGGGGCAGGATGCCCACCACTACTACCACCCTCACCCAGGGGGGCAGGATGCCTACCACTACTACCACCCTCACCCAGAGGGGCAGGATGCCTACCACTACTACCACCCTTAGCCAGGGGTGGCATGATGCCCACCACCACAACCACCCTCACCCAGGGGGGGCAGGATGCCTACCACTACTACCACCCTTAGCCAGGGGGCAGGATGCCCACCACTACTACCACCCTCACCCAGGGGGCAGGATGCCTACCACTACTACCACCCTTAGCCAGGGGGCAGGATGCCCACCACTACTACCACCCTCACCCAGGGGGCAGGATGCCTACCACTACTACCACCCTCACCCAGGGGGGGCAGGATGCCTACCACTACTACCACCCTTAGCCAGGGGTGACATGATGCCCACCACCACAACCACCCTCACCCAGGGGGGGCAGGATGCCTACCACTACTACCACCCTTAGCCAGGGGGGCAGGATGCCCACCACTACTACCACCCTCACCCAGGGGGGGCAGGATGCCTACCACTACTACCACCCTTAGCCAGGGGTGGCATGATGCCCACCACCACAACCACCCTCACCCAGGGGGGGCAGGATGCCTACCACTACTACCACCCTCACCCAGGGGGGGCAGGATGCCTACCACTACTACCACCCTTAGCCAGGGGGCAGGATGCCCACCACTACTACCACCCTCACCCAGGGGGGCTGGATGCCTACCACTACTACCACCCACACCCAGGGGGCTGGATGCCTACCACTACTACCACCCTCACCCAGGGGTGGCAGGATGCCTACCACTACTACCACCCTCACCCAGGGGGCAGAATGCCCACCACTACTACCACCCTCACCCAGGGGGGCAGGATGCCTACCACTACTACCACCCTTAGCCAGGGGGCAGGATGCCCACCACTACTACCACCCTCACCCAGGGGGGCAGGATGCCTACCACTACTACCACCCTCACCCAGGGGGCAGGATGCCTACCACTACTACCACCCTTAGCCAGGGGGCAGGATGCCCACCACTACTACCACCCTCACCCAGGGGGGCAGGATGCCTACCACTACTACCACCCTTAGCCAGGGGGGCTGGATGCCTACCACTACTACCACCCTTAGCCAGGGGGGCTGGATGCCTACCACTACTACCACCCCCACTCATAGGATGGACAATGCATGACACAACAAGCACACCACAACCTAGGGAATGCAAGATAAAGACATCCCCCACCACCATGACAAGCGTGTGTAGGCTGTGTCAAATGCCTACAACACCGAACATGACTTTGAACATACAATGTGACCCCCTAGCACATGTGCCACACATATATGTGTGTGGCACCCACAATGCAAGCAGCCCATGACCATTGTGGCAATGGGGCCTAAACCCCCATCATCACAGTGACCAAAAGGTAAGTGTGGGGTCCATAGCCGAAGCACATTTTGACCATTGTGGCAATGGGGTCTAAACCCCCATCATCACAGTGACCAAAAGGCAAGTGTGGGGTCCATAGCTGAAGCACATTTTGACCATTGTGGCAATGGGGTCTAAACCCCCATCATCACAGTGACCAAAAGGCAAGTGTGGGGTCCATAGCTGAAGCACATTTTGACCATTGTGGCAATGGGGTCTACACCCTCATCATCACAGTGACCAAAAGGTAATTGTTGACAAAGAAAGAGCTGCAACTGCCAAACTGCATGGATCATTCCTGGTCACAGAACCAAAAACTCATCTGTGGCAAAGTAGTGTATGTGTCCCATTGCAACATAAATTGGGGGAGCCAAATACTGCAGTGCAAATGAAACATTCCTTTGGCCATGTGCAGACAAACAACACCCATGGGGGCTGAGACCGTCAACAGTCATCAATGACACAATGACAGAAGTGACCATCAGAATGCAGAACCACATATTTGCACCAATGGGCACACAAATGCAGATATCCTGTGGAGACAGCAGATGTGAGGTGAACAGATACCATACCATGGCAGCAATGGGACACACAAACCATGATCACTGTGCTGACCGATGACCTAGGAGTCCCAGGGACAGCAGGGGAAACACACCAAACAACATAGAGCCAATGGCACACCCAAGATATGCCAATGCAGTGGTGCAGATGCACAAACACAAACAGGCAGACCAACACTGTCATCATACACAGCAGGTGAGGGGTGGGGGTGCCAGTGTCCCCAGGCAACCACACAACACATGAGGAGAGCTGAATACCAATCATACAGATGTGCATACACTGCCACACTAAGGTAACTCATGGATCCAAATCCCCTATGTGGGCAAGCAGGCATTGTCAGATGAGAGGGAGCACAAAACACACATGTCACACAGGCACGTAGGAACAACAACTGACACAGCAAGACACAGACACACCACAGCACCACCCCCAGGGCCCCCACAATGTGGTGACCCTGGGCTGAATAAAAATACCACTGTGATGACAAAGCTAAATGTCGTTCACACTGTGAACCACAGTCAGGTGTCCTGAGCAACAAACTACCATCACACCTACACAAGCACAAATCAATCAGCATGGCCAGTAAGCCAAGGCCAACATGGAGGCAGGGGACTAGCTGGGCAACAACTCCCATCTGCACACACTCAAGACCACACCCCTCGACCTCTAACAATGTGCAGCAGTGAAGTACACATGCACTGGTGACATTGCACATGCACCCATGACTATTCCAGGGTGGTGGGTGGGAACCAAGGTGCAGAAACACATCACACATGGCCACTCAACAAGACTCCTGAATGTCTGACACACTGCACACTACGCTGTACATGGACATGACGGCGATACCACACCAACCAATGGGATCCCAGCCACAGTCACACACCAATGAAGAAGCCAAGGTCACCCACAAAGAACACACATAGACAACAACCAACATTGCAGCCCGGACCCTGAGGAGTGCCAGCAGTCACACACACAACGTGTCACAATCACTGAAAGATAACACGAACTGAAAATCACATGACAGGGGCAAACAACAAGTGCCAAGGGGAAACCTGACTGTGACCCATCTGCGTCTGCACACAAACTCAGCCCTGACAGCAAACACACCTATGGGTGACACCCTGATGACCAGTAATGTGCCATGCACCCACATCACAGAGAACACAGGGAGAAGACTTTGGGGGAACATAGCTCAAGTCAGCAAGCATCACAAACAGGTACAACACTAGGGATCACAGCATGCGCAGATAAATGGAAGTGAACACACAGACATGCACATACAACACACACCTTGGGCGCAGGCAATGTCACACGTGTACACACTGCCATGAGGGGACTCCACTCCTGTGTGAGGAAAGCTGTGCCATATGTTGCCTCAGTAGGGCCCCATCATGTCAGCTGAGCACTTGGTCACACAATCAACAATTAGCACCAAATGAGGGCTCCCATCACATCAGCCTGGTCATGGATGTGCCAACGGAATCATCAGCACAGATCCAACACACTTGTATAGCAATGTTGCACTGACTACATGGATGAGTCCTTCCCCATTGATGCCCAAACCTGCATGTCCACTGGAGATGGCAACACGGTCAGGGAAGTAGACAAATGCAACGATGGCAGGCACAACAGATGTGCAGGGGTGGAAGCCACAGATATGAAATTGCTAATGTAAGTAGGAAACCCATTGCCAAATACTGAACACATGACACCCTCAGATGCTGCTATTGATGACATGGATACACCACATGATAGGACACATTCCCCCTGGACCACATGGGTTCCTGCACAGTAACACTTCATAATCATGAGACCAGATATCACCATCACTGCAGCAAGGGCATGGTTAGCAGCACCAACAACATGTACATCTGAAGCATGAGCACTAGAGAAAAGAAAGTTGCTTTATTCAGCATATGTGTTGATTGAAAACGACGTCCAGAAAAAATAGAGCAAAGGCCAATGGCCAGTCCATTGTCAAAGTTCAAACAGGGTGACACTGGCAGATGTCACCCTACGCATGCCTGCACAAAACCAGGGACAATCCACTAGGAGGGGCAACCGGGGGGCAGGCCAGGCACCGCAGGGACAGGATCAGGGCTCACCAGGGGGAGTCATGGAAGGGGTGGTGGGTGCTGGAGAGCCACTGACAACTGCAGTGGAGGTGTCTGACATGGTGTGTGCCAGCACAACTGGGGGCATGACTCAGATGTCGTGGGTGCCGGCACAACTGCAGTGGACCCTGCAGATGGAGTGGACAGGTCCGCCACTGCAGTGCCCAAGTCAGACAGGGCGGTAGTGGACTCCACTGCAGTGCCTACCTCCAGGGGAGGAGAATGGGGAACAGGCAAGGTGGGTTGGACAGAGGGGAGGACACCCTCACCACATCAGTGGCACAGACAAGCGCAGCGGGGGTGTGGTGCTGGGAGAGCAAGTGGCAGGGGGAGAAGGCCTGATCCTCTTGGGGATGGTATATCTGTGGGTGGGGGAACCTGGGGCAGGGTGTGGTGGGGGCACCTGTGCAGTGGGGGCCTGAGGGATGGAGGACGGAGACCTTGTGCCTGAGCTGCAGGGCGGTGGCGGGGTCTTGCTCTTAGGACTCCGGGGGACTTGCGGGTGGGGGCCTCAGTCCGTCTGCGCCTGGGGGAGGGTGTCCGGGTGCGAGGGGCACTCTGCTCCGTGTGGGTGGGCTTCCTCTTCCCCCGGGATGCTGGAGCAGCTTCATCGGTGGGGAAGAGGCCGAGGTCACAGAGGAAGAGCTGCTGTGACTTTGGGGTTGCAGGTGAGGCAAGGGAGGGTGCTTTGGAGGGAGAGGGAACTGAGGACTGCGCAGTGCATGTGGATGCGTGTGTGTGTTCCAGGGCCCCATCCCCTGTGAGTCTGGCTTCAGTCCCCTGAATGTGCGTGCGTGTGCGTTTTGTCATTGGCGTGTGTGTCAGTGTGCTGGATGTGTGTGTGCTGGTGTGTGCCTGTGCCGGTGTGTGTGTGCTTGGGACGGGTAAGGTGCTGGGGAGTGTGGATGGAGCAGAGGCAGGAGGGGTGAGGGACCGTTTGAGGAGGGACACTGCTGCCGTCAGGGAGGAGTCCATGGACCTATTGCCCCTCTGTAGGTCAGACATGCCCGATGAGATGCCCTCCATGAACGACACCAGCTGAGTCAACAGCGCGGTGTGCGCATGGAGGACACTCAGCATGGCTGTCTGCCCTACATGGAGCTGGCGAAGGAGGTACACAGACTCCTCACTCAGGGCAGCAGGGGACACAGGGGCAGGGGGTGCGGTGCCTGGCCCAAAGGAAACACGCTCCCGGACATGGGAGCCTCCACGGACCTGGGGAATGGGAGCCGATGGGAGGGCGGTGGTGGTGCTGGTGGTGGCGGGGACAGCAACACTAGCTGGGGTGTGGTGGCTGCTGACACCCGCCTCCACAAGGGAGTCATCCTCCGAGTTGCTCTGGTCCTCAGCTGAGGTGGATGCTGCTGAGGACTCCTCGGTGTGGCTCCCCTCGCCCTCCGTGCCACTGGGTCCCTCCGACCACTCCTCGGCTGCTGACCCAGTCTGGCTCTCTGGCTCCTCCTGGTCCGTGGAGCTGTCCCCTTCCGTGGCCGTGGATGTATCTGCAAACAATGGGGATACAGACAGACATCAGTCACCTGCACATAACGCACACACCACTGTGAGCACAGCACATCACAGAGCAAGCCCTGGCATCATCAGTTGTACATTGCTAAAAGTGCCCTAATTGAACAGGAGAAGTCAATTGTCAGTCTGATGCCAAGCATGGCACTCACATCCCACATGGCCTTGCACCCATCTGTCTGGTGTCTGTTGGATTGCAACACCCCAGTGTTGACACATGCACCAAGTACACAGTAGTTGGACAGTGCAGAGGACACGGTGTGGCATGTGGACATGCACACATCACAGCTCTTGCCACTGAGTCAGTACAGGTTTCCGGATGAAAGGGATGCCCAGAGTCAAATAGGAAATGCATGTGATGCATACCAGCGACAGACACCATGATGCACCCATGTCCTGATAGCCAGCGCCACTATGGTATGCATGTAGCACATGTCACTCCCCTGCAGGCTCACCAATCAGTAGACACATGCCATGGCGGAGGCATGACTGCAAAGTCATACATCACTGTCTCAGTGATGTATGACTTTGCAGCCAGACAACAACACTCTGCACTGTGTCACAATAGTAGGTCATGGGGAATGCAAGTCCTGGAGCTGCACAAGTGCACATGTACATCCCCCACAACACATCCTCTTAACCCTCATCTGTCCAGGTCATACCTATTGGACATATGGTAGACCTGTGACACTACCCTCTGAACCTGAGCCCCTCACACTCTGCTGTGCATGGGGAACAGCTGCCTGAACTTCACATTCACATGCCCCAGTCTGCATGGGCAGCTGATCAGACACCTATGTGTCACACAAGTATCGTCTCCTATGGTCACATCTCCAGTGGCATGCTGAGCCCCTACCAAGAAACTCCACAGCAGTCCTGGCGACTAATCCACAGCACACTGACACAGAGGCAGACACCTGAGGGGTCAAATCACTGCGCACAATGTGTCAGCTGATACACGGGAGTGGGAGTACAGAGTGTATTGTATGGCCTGGAGTAGGCATGACTGTCCAGCCCCACATGAATGAGGGATGAGCCCTGGACTGTAGGCAGCTGGCTAAGTATGTGTGACACACGTCATATACATACTCCTGGGGCCCAAACATTGTTCCCACCCGCAGCATGGGTGTGTGCCAGATACCCCAGCCACATGTGGTGGATCAGCTCAGCAATTGGACCACAGATCAAAGTAACACGCTGAATACATGTCAGAATACAGGCATTGTGTAAGCAATGGACCCACCCATGATGCCCACCACAGAGTCAGGGAAACAGATGCTGTCTCCCACCTTGAGTCAAGCAAACTGCAAGGACACAGTCCTAAGTGACAGAATTCCCTGCATGTAAGGGCCACACCTGGGTATCAGATGAGGAGTGGGCAGTGCACAATAGAGGGACATGGCTCCTGGACAACATGACTGCTGTACTGTGGCAGTTTAACCAGGCCCGAGGAGGGCACATAGCATGTTAGACAGAGTACACAGTGCAGTCTTTGACTCACCCCTCCTTGCTGCTCTCTGGCCTTCAGCTGCCCATCCAGGTCTGGAAAGACCACCGCCAGGATCCTGAGCATGTGGGGGTCAGGGTCCGTGTTCCGCCCCTCCTGCGAGGAGGCGACAGCTTCAGCTGGGCCCGTGCAATCCTCCGGGTCCAGCCCCGAAGGTCCTGCCACCTCTTTTGGCAGTTGCGGATCCGGCGCTTGTAGACCCCCACGGACCGGACAGCCCGGACGATGTCCTTCCATATCTCCTGCTTCCGATGGGCAGAAGCCTGTCAGGATGACAAAGTGATAAGGCCATTACTACACATGCAACATATCCGTGCATGACACAGTTGCATATACATGTCGCAATCACAGGGGCACATGGTGTACACAGGCAGTGCACGGCTGCCCATGGACAGTTTTCCAGAAGTCACTACATGGTATCATTGCATGGGGAGTAAAACCCTGTTCAGAAGCACTGTCACTGCACCATACCTGTCCACTGTAAGTCACTACACACTATGGGGGTGACAACTACTCAGTGAGCCTGCTAGCCAGTGGCGTGCAGACTCTCAGCCTTGCTAGTCAGACAAAATGCACATTCAGAAAGGCAGTGCACAGGACACTCACCTGCTCCCCTGGTGTCCCATACAGCTTGCTGTACTGTGGAAGTAGGCTGTCCAGCAGGGCCTGGTTCTCCTCAAGGCTGAAGGCTGGGGCTCTCTCCACAGTACGTGCTATTGCAGGGTCCAGAGGGGCAGAGACAGCAGCAGTGCAGTGGCAGATGTCCTCCTGGAGCATGTAGTGCAGGCAAGTGGGCTCTCAGGGGAACAGCCAGCAATATATATGTGCTGGAGAGGCAGATCCTGTCCCTTGTGTCCAAAGTGATAGGTCCAAGTCGTTTGCATCTTCTGAATCTGGCCAATCCATGGAATAGCAGCACCAAAACACGCCCACAGCATCCTTCAAAACTTCAACTTCATGACATACATGATTTTGCAACATTGTTGTGGGTGACCAACTGAATTCCCAGCAACCGACTCGTTCGAAATTCGAAAACGCGTCCGTTGCCAGGCAAGCCCATTGTCAATGGGTGCGCACCGATCGGTCCATTGCGGTTCAACGCGCACAGGGGTACAACGCGTACCCACACACATTGAAGGCAATGGGCCGGCCGGAGGCACCGATCGGTCCATTGCGGTTCAACGCGCACAGGGGTACAACGCGTACCCGCACACATTGAAGGCAATGGGCCGGCCGGAGGCACCGATCGGTCCATTGCGGTTCAATGCGCACAGGGGTACAACGCGTACCCGCACACATTGAAGGCAATGGGCCGGCCGGAGGCACCGATCGGTCCATTGCGGTTCAACGCGCACAGGGGTACAACGCGTACCCGCACACATTGAAGGCAATGGGCTGGCCGGAGGCACCGATCGGTCCATTGCGGTTCAACGCGCACAGGGGTACAACGCGTACCCGCACACATTGAAGGCAATGGGCCGGCCGGAGGCACCGATCGGTCCATTGCGGTACAACGCGCACAGGGGTACAACGCGTACCCGCACACATTGAAGGCAATGGGCCGGCCGGAGGCACCGATCGGTCCATTGCGGTACAACGCGCACAGGGGTACAACGCGTACCCGCACACATTGAAGGCAATGGGCCGGCCGGAGGCACCGATCGGTCCATTGCGGTTCAACGCGCACAGGGGTACAACGCGTACCCGCACACATTGAAGGCAGTGGGCCGGCCGGAGGCACCGATCGGTCCATTGCGGTTCAACGCGCACAGGGGTACAACGCGTACCCGCACACATTGAAGGCAATGGGCCGGCCGGAGGCACCGATCGGTCCATTGCGGTTCAACGCGCACAGGGGTACAACGTGTACCCGCACACATTGAAGGCAATGGGCCGGCCGGAGGCACCGATCGGTCCATTGCGGTACAACGCGCACAGGGGTACAACGCGTACCCGCACACATTGAAGGCAATGGGCCGGCCGGAGGCACCGATCGGTCCATTGCGGTTCAACGCATCACTGTACATGTGACTGGCATAGGTCAGCATGCCTGTCTCAGATGGACATATGCCAGCCACAGATAGCTCCCAGGGAGTGAGGGGCACACCTACATCACGACAGCCTGTCCAAACCTTATCATAAGGCATGTAAGGCTGCATTTCCTATTGTGTGTACGTTGGTGTACATGTTGTCCTGTGGGTGTCACCTGTGGGCAGCCACCCCCAGGCTGTGCACGTGTTCATGGGGACAGGATCCTGGGTGTTACGTGTACGTGACCACTGTGATGTGCAACTGTTCATATCTGTGCATGTGTCATGGTCACATTTCACAGTGGTGTTTGTGTATGTCATGTCACATACCCCGTGAGTCCCATGTGGGACGGTATGTTTGAGCCAGGGTGTCCCAGTGGCACAATAGTGATGGCCCTCCACAGTCTTTGTGCATGTAGTGTTTACAATGTCTCTGATTTCATGTGCACAATGGGAGACAGTCTCCACATCCACGTTGTGTGTGCATGGACTCTGATGTTGTGCGTGTGTGTCACAGACGTCCATGTCTGTCCTGCCATGGCAAGTGTGGCCACTACCTGTGGGGGTCATGTTTGTTTTGCTGTGGTGTACACATGATACTCCAGGTGATGCCAGTGTCCATGTGGCATTACAGGGTCCCTGGGAATGTGCCTGTCGTTGAGCTGTGGTGCCTGGGGCACATCTGTCCTCACATGTCACTGTGGGGGGTGACTGTGACACGGCATCATGATATCCAATGGGCCAACCTGGGACAAATTGATGCCACCTGTAGGACCGTGTTGACAGATGTTGGCCATGTATGTACCATACATGTCCTTCCGGTACTGCACACTTCATGTAGTTGTGCCTCATGATGATGTATGTTGGGATCTTGAGTGTGTTCAATGCCACATATGTGGGGTGACTGACGATCTTGCTTACTTCTCCTCTGCACTGCAGGGCTCCTGCTGTCCATCGGCCATTCCCAGACCTGGCAACGATGGTGGAACGGGACAGCATCCGACGGTACCGCTTCACCAGGCAGCTGATTGAGGATTTGGCAGTGCAGTTGTCCCCACATTTGCAGCCTGGCCGGCCGTATCCTACAGCGCTGACCCCCAAGGTGAAGGTGATGGCAGCCCTACACTTCTTTGCCACCGGTACCTTCCAACATACTGTGGCGTCTGCTGGTGGGATGTCACAGACCATGTTCAGCCGTGTGCTCTGCGATGTTTTGGCGGCAATGTTGCTCTTCCTGAACCGGTACATCTATTTCCCTAGACTGCGACGACTCACTGACGTGAAGAGTGACTTTTATGCCCTGGGGAGGATGCCGCATGTCATTGGCTCCATTGATGGGACACATGTGGCTTTGGTACCACCACAGGCCCAGGAGCAGGCCTACAGGAACCGCAAGCACTACCACTTTGTCAATGCACTGGTGGTGTGTCTTGCAGACATGACCATCACACACTAGTGTGCCCGTTTCCCTGGTTCAGCACACGATGCCTTTGTGATGAGGAGTAGTCGCATCCCCAGGATGATGGCACAGATGCAGAACCAGCGTGCCTGGCTTGTCGGTGTGTACTGACTTTGTGCCATTGTGTGTGATCTGATCTGTAGTATTCCGCCCACTTTTCCTAGTCAGCTGATGTGCACTTGTCTGTCCGTAGGTGACTCGGGATACCCCAACATGCCGTGGTTGCTGACACCCCTCAGGAACCCTGTGACACCTGCCCAGATGCGCTACAATGAGGCACATGGTCGGACCAGGAGAGTGATTGAGCGGACCTTTGGTCTCCTGAAGAGCCGCTTCCGCTGCCTGGACAAGACCGGAGGGTCCCTCCCATATGCCCCTGCGAAAGTGTGCAAGATTATCATCGTCTGCTGCATGCTACACAACCTGGCAGTGCGGAAGGAGTTGCCTCTCATCCAGGATGACGATGACCAACATCCGCCACCTGTGGAGGATCCTGGCCTGGACCACGATGCCAGTGACGATGATGATGATGATGGTGATGGTGATGTCCGCACACAGCTCATCACCAACTTCTTTAGCTGAATGTGAGTATCCTGAGGTGTCATGTGAATGATGTGAGTTGGCATGATGTGTGGGTGGGGCTCTGGCGCTGTTGGAGTGTGTCCATGGGCTACTTGACTGTATGTGTGTTGCGATGTGTGGTTACAGGTGGGCTGTACTCCCCAACAGTGTTGACATGCTAACTTGGTTCTGGGTGGGTATCTTGTAACATGTATTGTGCATGAGTTTTGCTGTTCTGTCCTGTACTGCATTGCTTTTGACTGTGTGTCATTTCTGTCCTTCACAGGGTACTTTCAGATTCGTTTGGTCAACTGTGTCCACAGATGACGTGATTGCACATCCAGGCTGGTAGCTGTTGTGTCCCTACAGGTGATGTGCGCCACACCCATGGACTTCCTTCCGTCTACAGTTGTTGACTGTGTGCCCGCTACCAGGTGGGGTTACCTTGCATCTGTAGTGGTTACGGCATGTTGCTACTGTGTAATAAACCTGTGCTTCACTTAGTGATGTGCGTTGTCTGTGGTCACACATTTGACTGCCATTTGCTTACTGCACCTGTGGGCTACTTGACTACAACTGGGAATGGGTGTGGTGTCTGTGCATTGCACTGTCTTCCCTGGCAACATCAGTGTAGGCAATGAGTCAGATGGCCTAGGTGTGTATGTGTTGTGTAGCCCTGGTGGTGTGTCTCCCTCATATGTGTCACGTTGCCTTTACTCACATGCCTGTGTTGTCCTTGCTGTTGCAGTTCGCATACACAGTGTAATTTTGCAGTTCATCATCCCCATAACAGCACCCACGTTGGAATCACGACAGAGGCAAGTATGGTGTATTAGTGTGTTTATTGTGATACATTTGTGTTAATAGTGCATAGGATGGGTTGTGCTGTACATGAATCTTGCAATCCCAAGTTCCTAGGTGAATTGAAAGTCCGGGTAGACAGGATCCCCAGTATCGGGGCCACAGTTGTCTGACACATTGGTCCAACTTGTACTCCCCATGCAATGTGTGGGAGTAGTGTTGCCGTCAACAGGGTGAACAGTCTGTGCACAAAGGCGAAAATCCAGAACAGGTTCAGGCTTCCTGGGAGTTGCGCTTGGCCATCGGCCTCTCACTTTCCCCTCCTCGGACGACCCCTCTTCTTGGGGGGGGGCCCTCAAGTGCAGGCTGCTGCGGTGCAGGGGACTCTCCGCCAGAGTCCTCCTCCCTCCCTGTGGCAGTTGCAGTTTGTTCGGTACCAGATGTTGTTGGCACACAGGGAGGTGTGGACTGGTTGCTGTTCATCTGGCGGAGGCATTGTAAAATGTCCCTGTGCACCGCCGTCATCTCATGCAGTACATCCCACTTGGACTCCACGCGGGACATGTGTGAGTCCACACGTGACATGTGTGACTCCACGTGGGACATGTGGGAGTCCAAGCGGGCATGATGGGCAGCCTGCTGCTGTTTGATGTCTCTGAGGAGCCCCACTACCTGGCTGAGCTCTCCGGTGCTGGACTGGTACGCATCAGCTATGCGTACCAGTTGTGGGTCTTCATGCACACCAGCAACGTCTGCAAGCAGCGACCTCTGTCTCCCACCCCTCCCACCACCCCTGCTGACATGTGCAGTGTGTGCAGTTGCACGCACAGATAACCCTGGTCCACCTTGGGGGTTGGTGGTGGTGGTGGTGGTGTCCATGGCCCCAGGTTGGTCCAGGGACACTGCGTTGGTGTTGCTCCTTATTCTGTCCATGTCGGCAGGGATGGTATTCGTGGTGACAGTCGTTGTAGGGGTGGGTGCAGGGAGTGCAGCTGGTGGTCCTGCTGGTGCTGCATGTTGACTTGCACCGGATGTGCCAGGTTGTTCATCGTCCGAGGAGGACAGAGGCTGTACGACGCCAGTGAGCTCGGCATCCTCTTGAGCCTGGGACTGGGACTCCTCAGCGTCTGCTGCTGTGTCCCCATCATCACCTGTTTTTGGGAGACACAAACAATGTATGTCATGTTTCTGCAGGCATCAGTGGTTGACACACCTGACAGTTGTGACGGTGCCTCTGGGTGCGGGCCTGTACATTGCATTGTCCTAAGTCGTCACAGTCAGGGGTTGATATTGGTGTGGCACTTTGTCCTGCATTATTTGGGCATTTCTATGTATTTTCTGGGGTGTGAACATGGTCTGCATTGCTTGTGTTTGGTTGACAGCCAGACCTCCTTCCCACCCAGCCAGTCAGTTATCCCACCATGGAACGTGCTTGCGTTGCAGGGAGTGTAAGTTGTCTCTCAGGATGTCAGTCAGTGGTGTCCTGCTGTTTGTTGGTGCACAGTTGGCAGCAGGGCCTTGTGCTCCCCACAGCAGTAGCCAGTGTCAGCCATCTTGTGAGTCCTTCTCCACTCCCTGTGATGTGAGCATGGTTCAGGGTGGTGTTGATGGGACAGTTGTGGGGGTGAGCTATGTCTGTGACTACGACTCCCATCATGCCATTGCCTCCACCCCACTTGCCAGCATTCCCATACTTACTTGCTTTTGTGTGGAGTTCAGTGGGTGTGGGTGTGAGGGCAATGGCAAGATGGCTGACAGTGGTGTCCTGCTGTTGGTTGGTGTGCAGTACCCAGCATGCCCTTGTGCTCCCCACGACACAGCAACAGTGTCAGACATCTTTGATGGGCCTTTCCACTCTCTGTGGGATGTGCATGCGTGAGTGTGAGCTTGCTGGGCCATGTGGTGGGGGATGTAGGGCTGTGAGTACGACTCCCATCATGCTATTGCCTCCTCCCCCTTCCCAGCATCCCCATGCTTCCTTCCTTTTGACTCTGCTTCCCTGTGGGGTGGGCTGGCTGTGCTGACAGGATGGCTGGGAGTGTTGTCCTGGCAGTTGTTTGGCTAAGAGTCCCAAGAGTGTCCCTGTGCTTCACACAACATAACCCAGGGTGGTGGTGCTTTGTGGGATCTTGTGTTAGGATGGAGGGCATTGCATTGTACCAGGTGGGTACTGTGGAGTTTGTGTTGGGGAGGGTGTGAGGGGAGGTGCTGGTGACTATAGTCAGTGCTGCAAGTCCCCCTTCCCACCCAGCCAGCCAGATATCCCACCATGGAACGTGCTTGCATTGCAGGGAGTGGAAGTTGTCTCTCAGGATGTCAGTCAGTGGTGTCCTGCTGTTTGTTGGTGCACAGTTGGCAGCAGGGCCTTGTGCTCCCCACAGCAGTAGCCAGTGTCAGCCATCTTGTGAGTCCTTCTCCACTCCCTGTGATGTGAGCATGGTTCAGGGTGGTGTTGATGGGACAGTTGTGAGGCTGAGCAATGTCTGTGACTACGACTCCCATCATGCTATTGCCTCCACCCCCTTCCCAGCATGCCCATGCTTCCTTCCTTTTGACTCTGCTTCCCTGTGGGGTGGGCTGGCTGTGCTGACAGGATGGCTGGGAGTGTTGTCCTGGCAGTTGTTTGGCTAAGAGTCCCAAGAGTGTCCCTGTGCTTCACACAACATAACCCAGGGTGGTGGTGCTTTGTGGGATCTTGTGTTAGGATGGAGGGCATTGCATTGTACCAGGTGGGTACTGTGGAGTTTGTGTTGGGGAGGGTGTGAGGGGAGGTGCTGGTGACTATAGTCAGTGCTGCAAGTCCCCCTTCCCACCCAGCCAGCCAGATATCCCACCATGGAACGTGCTTGCATTGCAGGGAGTGGAAGTTGTCTCTCAGGATGTCAGTCAGTGGTGTCCTGCTGTTTGTTGGTGCACAGTTGGCAGAAGGGCCTTGTGCTCCCCACAGCAGTAGCCAGTGTCAGCCATCTTGTGAGTCCTTCTCCACTCCCTGTGATGTGAGCATGGTTCAGGGTGGTGTTGATGGGACAGTTGTGAGGCTGAGCAATGTCTGTGACTACGACTCCCATCATGCTATTGCCTCCACCCCCCTTCCCAGCATGCCCATGCTTCCTTCCTTTTGACTCTGCTTCCCTGTGGGGTGGGCTGGCTGTGCTGACAAGGTGGCTGGGAGTGTTGTCCTGGCAGTTGTTTGGCTAAGAGTCCCAAGAGTGTCCCTGTGCTTCACACAACATAACCCAGGGTGGTGGTGCTTTGTGGGATCTTGTGTTAGGATGGAGGGCATTGCATTGTACCAGGTGGGTACTGTGGAGTTTGTGTTGGGGAGGGTGTGAGGGGAGGTGCTGGTGACTATGGTCAGTGCTGCAAGTCCCCCTTCCCACCCAGCCAGCCAGATATCCCACCATGGAACGTGCTTGCATTGCAGGGAGTGTAAGTTGTCTCTCAGGATGTCAGTCAGTGGTGTCCTGCTGTTTGTTGGT
The DNA here is from genome assembly GCA_963921515.1 of Calotriton arnoldi. Taxonomy (NCBI): domain Eukaryota; kingdom Metazoa; phylum Chordata; class Amphibia; order Caudata; family Salamandridae; genus Calotriton; species Calotriton arnoldi. Next base: position 2,035,782 of record CAWUFW010002309.1, read on the forward strand.
GCACAGTTGGCAGCAGGGCCTTGTGCTCCCCACAGCAGTAGCCAGTGTCAGCCATCTTGTGAGTCCTTCTCCACTCCCTGTGATGTGAGCATGGTTCAGGGTGGTGTTGATGGGACAGTTGTGAGGCTGAGCAATGTCTGTGACTACGACTCCCATCATGCTATTGCCTCCACCCCCTTCCCAGCATGCCCATGCTTCCTTCCTTTTGACTCTGCTTCCCTGTGGGGTGGGGTGGCTGTGCTGACAGGATGGCTGGGAGTGTTGTCCTGGCAGTTGTTTGGCTAAGAGTCCCAAGAGTGTCCCTGTGCTTCACACAACATAACCCAGGGTGGTGGTGCTTTGTGGGATCTTGTGTTAGGATGGAGGGCATTGCATTGTACCAGGTGGGTACTGTGGAGTTTGTGTTGGGGGGGTGTGAGGGGAGGTGCTGGTGACTATAGTCAGTGCTGCAAGTCCCCCTTCCCACTCAGCCAGCCAGATATCCCACCATGGAACGTGCTTGCATTGCAGGGAGTGTAAGTTGTCTCTCAGGATGTCAGTCAGTGGTGTCCTGCTGTTTGTTGGTGCACAGTTGGCAGCAGGGCCTTGTGCTCCCCACAGCAGTAGCCAGTGTCAGCCATCTTGTGAGTCCTTCTCCACTCTCTGTGATGTGCGCATGGTTCATGGTGGTGTTGATGGGACAGTTTTGGGGCGGGCAATATGTGTGACTGCGACTCCCATGATGCTATTGGCTACACTGACTTGGCCAGCATACACAGAATTCCTTCCTTTGAGTGGTCTTCACTGTGTGTTGGTGTTGTTGTGGTGGCTACATGTGTGGATGTGTTTGTTAGTTCTATTTGTGCCACTGCCTAGCTGTAGTTGTGGTTGTGTTTGTACATGTGTTGGCACAGTTGGATGTGACTTTTTTGATGGCATGTGTTGTGTTTCTCTGACTGACATACACATTTTGGGATGATTCTGTTCTGGTTGCTGTGTGATTGCTATGAGTGCATGGTTTGACTCTCCCCTTGACAGTGATGTGTGTGTGTTTTGTGGCAGTATATTGTGTACATTTGTTGTGTACTCACCAGGCTCTGGGATGTTCTCTAGTCCATATACGCTCACTGGCGGAAGGATGGCCCGCACCTTCTCCTCCCAGGGCCTGAGGTATACTGGCTTGGCAGGAGGGCCACTGCCGGTGTATTGGCTGATGAGGTAGTCTTTCTTGAGCAGCTCACGGACCCTCCTGCGCACGTCATACCACCTGTTCTGGATGTCGGTCTTTGTGCGCAGACATGGTGATTGGGCGTTCACCCTGTTGATGATCCTCTCCCACATCTTGGTTTTCTGCGACATGGGGGTCTGTTGGACCAATGTGCCAAACAGCTGTGGCTCTACCCTGAGGATCTCGTCTACCAGGACTTCCAATTCACAATCTAGGAACTTGTGATTCTTCTTGGGGGGCATGGTGATGGGTGGTGATGGTGAGTGATGTGTGTGTTGGTATGCAGGTGAGGGTGTGTGAGTGTGTGTTTTGCTGGGTGTATGTGAGGTAGGTATTTGTTGGTGTGCTGCTGGTGTGTGGCTTGTGTGAGGGATGAGCTGTGGGTGTGTGGTTGCTTTCTTTTGGGTGCTGGCAGTGGAATGGCATTTGCAAAGGCTCATGGTAGTGATTTGTGTCCTTTATATAGGTGGAGTTGTGGGTGTGTCTTTGTTCTCTGTCCCCACCCCCCCAGTATTTATTGGCTTGGTAATTGCTTGTTTGGCCTTTTTTTGGGTGATTTTTCCTTTGTGTTGTTTGTGTATGTTGGAAACGTTCTTGTGACCGAGTCGGACCCTGCATTGGTCTCGTACGGTGTTTTCCGTTTCATTCACGCTGTGTTTGTGCAGTTTTCTATGCTGCATACGCGTCGGTCGCGGTGTATTGTGTTGCTTCGGCTCGGTTTTGTATGCGTGTCGGTCGTACGGCTTGTCCTCCGTCCGACTCGGTCGTGGTTTTCGCGCCTTGCATCGTACTTTGCGGTTTGGAGTTGGCGGGTACGTTTCGGTCGGATTTGTTCCGGGTGCGTGTCGGTCGGTTGGATTCGCGTGTTTTTCCGGCCGGATTGCTATTTTCCGTGCGGCTCGGTCGGTCGACTTGGTTTCCTTACGTGTCGGTCGGATTTTTCGCGGCTTGCATCGTACTTGGCGTGTCGGGCGCCACGGGTACGTGTCGGTCGGTAATTTTTCCGGATCCGAGTCGGTCGGTGCTTTTTCCAGCCCGAATCGGAATCGACCCCTTAGTAGTGTCCATACCACTCCTCATCTTGTGAACCAGCCCAGCCCTGCCATGCCCCGCCCCAACTTGGTTCCGTGCAGAAAAATAAAATGATAATAACAATGTGTTATCATTATTTTATTTTTCCTTGTTGCACTTCTCTGAGAGCAGTGGGGCGATGCTCCTCCTCCTTAGCAGAGGAGCTGTTGTTGACTTTTGGGGAAAGATCTGTTCTTGGTAGGTAGTTTTTCCACAAGAGGACTGGCTCAGGAGTCCACGCGGAGGAGGGTAATTCTATGGGGGAAACGGCTTAGTGGTGGTGCCTCCATACAAGTGGAGGAGCATTGTCCCCCACACTGCTGCTAGAAAGCTGGAAAAATAAAATAGTAATAAAAATGATTTTATTAACATTTTACTTTTCCAGCTTTCTGCCGAACTTAGTGTGGGGGCGGGGCCAGTGCCTTATTGTTGCTAAGTGATTGGCAGCGATGAGGAGTGGCCCTTCAGTGTGAATTGTGCATGTAGATTTGGCCGGCTACCATGCTACAGCGAAACCGAGATGCACAATTCAAACTCTCCAACCCATCTGTCTTACACAGCTGGGCTGGAGAGCAGACACAGGGCTCCAGTGCCTTTTGGAGCACTGAGGCAACCTGCTCCAGCCAATCCAGACACTGCTCTGAGCAGCGTCTGAATCGGATAAGGTGCAGTTTGCTTTCCTACGTCACCTCGTCCTCGGAAGAGTCGGAGCCTCGGACTGGAGAGCGTGAGGACATACTGCAAGGTAAGTGAAACTTTTATGTGTTTTGCCTTCCTGACTCGCTGTGTGATTGATTGTGTGTGTTTGTGTGGGTGTGTTTATGATTGTGACTGTATGCATGTGTGTGTTTGTGAGCTTGTCGGTGTGCTCCACCATTTTTTAATGTCACCAACCACCGCTGAAACTGCATTTCTGGGAAGCTGTTCCTCTACTGTAGCTTTTTCCCAAAGTAGCCGATGGGGCCTTTCGCATACTGCAGGAATACATTGGAAAAAGCTGGTCTTTAAGTTTAAAATATTTCTAAGATCAACATGCTGTTCGAAAATGTATTCAACATACTATAGCAGTGATTTTTGATTATTTAATGGCTTCCTTCTCCTAGTTTGGCACTTTTAATTGTGTGTTGTTTACTTTATTAAGGAAAGAAGAAAATAACAAACATTAAGCAGCTCATGCCTAACTTACTAAAACCTCTTATAATTGGTCCTCATTCCTGTATTTCTTTAGTATTTAGGGTGGCATATTTAAACTCCTGTCTTATCACCCTGGCCAGTCCAGTAGTAACAAGCTAGGCAGACAGTGCTTAGCTGGTAGTCAGTGTTATCAACTACTAGCTCTGGTTCTCTATCACTTAAATCTACATGCATATTGATGGTGCTTGGCAACAGTCTTGGTCATGTATGTGCAAGCATGACGACCGCAAGCATTTTGATTACGGGCATGTCTATGAAAATGGCGTGGGTGTTTTTTATTTAAAAACAACAGGAGAGAACCCATACAGTGCTTAGCCAATCTATCTGCACCTTCCCAAGGGGTGTTAAAAGGACTCTCAACCACTGGGATTCCAAGTTGCTTTTGAATGGTGAGATGTTTGGGAAGATGAGCGAACCCTGGATCAATTCTCACTCCCTCCTTCTTGGAATGTAGTGGGTGTATTTTACTCAGAAAAATGTATTAATGTTTTATTAGAAAGCCCGCTTCAAGGCCACTGTTCACCACTTGTTTTTTTTCAAGATTAAGGGGCCGATTACGATGGCAGGCGGATCGCCCCCGCCGGGCTGGCGGTGGTCACCGCCGGCCCGGCGGGGGCGATCCGCCCGCCATCAGGACAGCAAAGACCCCCCACCATATCATGATGGCTTGGGGGGTCCGCGGCAGACGGAAAGACCGTCCGCCGCTTTTCAGTGTTCCGGAAAACGTGTTGAATATGGTGGCGGTGTCCAGACACCGCCATCCATATTACGATGCAGGCTGAGAGCAGCCTTTCCATGGCTGCATTGCCGCCATGGAAAGGCTGGCAGTTCCTGCTGTTGGGGGCCCGTTGCAGGCCCCCAGGGTGTTGGGGGGTGGGGGGTGCACATGGGGGGTACCTATGGTACCCCCCTGCATTTGCATGTACAATGTGGCAGGCACCACGCGGTGCCTGTCACGTTGTGCATGTAAAAGCACGACATGTATATTTTACAGTGCGGCGGGTGCTGCTTGCAGCACCGCCGCCGCAATGTAAAATATACGGGATCCGCCCGCCAGTGTTGCGGGCGCATCCTGATTTGTATGGCAGGACTGCCGCACCTATGGCGGGCGGTCCCTTTTGCCAATGCGATGGTGGGCGGACTTGGTCCGCCCGCCATCGTAATCGACCCCAAAGATATTGATTGAGCAAACAGCATGAAATATAACAGAACATTGCAGTGGACCAATCTAAGAAATATACTATATGTAATTCACAAAAAGAAAAAGTAAAAGTTGAAGCAAAAAAGGGCAGTGTGAAATTAGATGATGTAAGGAATAAAGAGAAAGGAGAGCGAAAATTAGAAGAGAGAAGAAAGGTAAGACTAAATAGAGAAAGTCAAGATATAGCCTTATAAGTATATTAGATGAAGAATTAGTAAATAAAGTAGAGATACTAGCAAATATGCATTATGCAATAGTAGGGGTAGGCAGAGTGTAAATATGCACTTCAAAGTACAAATTGTAGATTTAGGTGGGAGGTGATCCCCTTAGCTGTACGTGTCAGGTAGTTAGTGAGCGGCAAATAAAGCTGGTTTCTCTTGACAAATAACGGCATTGAGTCAAGTTTATAACAGTCTAGTCTATGATGATAACATACTAGGTTCCACCACCAAAGAAGAGTAATATTTTCTGTAGATTTCCAATTGGAGGTAATAACAGAAATAGCTTTGAAATTCAAGAGATCAACAAATTTCCAAAGCATTCTTTGTGAACCACAAACCTTACTTAAGCCTGCCCAGAAAGAGTAGGTCATGTGAGAAAGGTAAGTGAATCTAGGTGATGGCTTTAATGTGGTTCCAGAGCAAAAGCCAGAAGGTGGATCACACTGACAGGAAAAGAACATCTGAAAATCCGTACCCGGGTGAGTGTGGCAGCACCAGCAAGTATCTTGTCGAGCAAGTTTGAGCTTACAAAGACAAGCAGGAGTGTAGAAAAGTCTATTGTTAAAAAAAGCTATAATGCTTGAGTGAGACTGGCCGTGGGGGCCGTGAAATATATTTTGCTCCTTATTCCATCCCACATCGAGGTTGGCCAGATGAAACCCAGATCGGATTCCCACATTGTTTCTGTAAGTGATTTAACCCTATCTGGATCAGGTGTTCTCAAGAGTTTGTCTATGCAGGCCGCTTTACGGTGGATAGATGTTGCAATCGTGTGAGGAGATGATCTGCAATGAGAGGTATCAGAAGAGAAATGTTGCGTGAGAGTAGTTTTAACCAAAGTTGAGAGTTTGTAAAACTGGGAATGCATATGAGGTGGAAGAATATATGTAGATGATAACTCAGAGAACGGAGTAGGGGAATCTGAATTATATAGTTGTGAGATGAGAAGTATAGCTTTATTTATCCATGCCTTCCAGTGTAAAGTCCTATCCCGCCTTTTAAGTAGATTATTATGCCAAATGGAGCTTTTAAGGAATTGATTAATGGGAGTAAGGGGTGAAACAAAAAGGGGCTTTAATAATGTGCCTTCATTGGAGAAAGTGCTAGGTAGCCAAAATTTGGGGTGCAGAGACAGAATATCGAGAAAAAAATATTGACTTGTACAAATATTGTGGCAAAAATATCGTGGGTCAAGAATATCGACAGACAAAATATGGTGGTCAAGAATATCGATTTTGGGTAAGTAATATCGATGTAAAAAATATCGAAGTGTTTAATATCGTTTGCAACAATATAGATGTTAAAAATATCGATTTTTTATTAATGTTATGTATTTTAGTATGTATTTTATATGTGTGTGATGCATGTATTTTTTGTATATGAATTGTTTGTATTTTTATTATATGTGTTAAAATTTTAGTAGTTATTAAACATTTTTTGTTTGAATTTTGCGTTTTTAGTTCCGTAGCAGGTTGTGGGTTTCTAGGGAATAGGGTGGGAAGTAATTTAATCATATAAAATGTATTGATTATTTTTAGTAGTTCTTTTTTTTTAAATTCAAATTTTGCGTTTTTAGTATTGTAGCGGGTTGTGGGTTTATAGGGGAATAAGGTGGGAAGTAATTTAATTATAGTAAATTTATTGAATAATTTTTATTTATTAATATTTGTTGAATTGAGATGTTATAGTGTTAACTGTGTAATTAATTGTTTTTATTAATTATTTAATAATTAGTTGTTAATTAATGTTAATTAATTAATTGGCAATTGATTATGTTAATTGTGTAATTATTTTTAGGTGTGTGTTGTGGTTATAGGTGAAAATGGTGGGAAGGGTGGGAAGTAATTTAGTTTTTAATTGATGAATTAATAATTAGTTGTTAATTAATTTTAATTAATTGGCGATTAATCATGTAATTGTGTAATTATTTTAGGTGTGTGTTGTGGTGTTTATAGGTTAAAATGGTGGAAAGGGTGGGAAGTAATTTAGGGGTCGATTACGATGTCGGGCGGATCGCCACCGCCCGCATGGCGGTGGCGATCCGCCCGCCATATCGCCCGTCCGCCAACAAATTCCCCCGCCATATTACCATGGCGGAGGGAGCCCGGCAGACGGTAAGACCGTCCGCATGTTCTCCGCCCGGCCGAACAGTCGACCGGGCGGAAAGGGTTTAATATGGTGGCGGTGTCTGCAAGACACCGCCATCCATATTATGATGCCGGCGGAGATGAGCCTTTCCATAGTGGCGTCGCCGCCATGGAAAGGCTCGCGGTCTTTGCTGTTGGGGGCCCGTTGCGGGCCCCCAGGGTGTTGGGGGTGGGGGCTGCACATGGGGGTACCTATGGTACCCCCTGCATCTGCATGCACAAGGTGGCAGGCACCGCGCGGTGCCTGTCACGTTGTGCATGCAGATGCACAACATGCATTTCCAGCACTGTGGCAGGCGGTGTTGTGAGCACCGCCCGCCACAATGCTGGAAATGGGGGATGCCACCGCCACTGTGGCAGTGGCATCCTAATCACATGTGCGGGACCGCCGCACACATAGCGGGCGGTCCCATTTACCGGGGCGATGGCGGGCGGACAAAGTCCGCCCGCCATCATAATCGGCCCCTAAGTTTTTAATTGATGAATTAATAATTAGTTGTTAATTAATTTTAATTAATTAATTGGCAATTAATCATATTGATTGTGTAATTATTTCAGGTGTGTGTTGTGGTGTTTATAGGTGAAAATGGTGGGAAGGGTGGGAATAATTTATTTTAAATTGATGAATTAATAATTAGTTGTTAATTATTTTGAATTAATTAATTAGTGATTAATGATGGTAATTGTGTAATTCATTTTACGTGTGTGTTGTGCATATTATAGTGTTAAAGAATGCGTATTCAATAAATGTTTCTTAATTATTTTTATTAATTATTTTTAAAATCATTTTTAACTATGTTAATTTTGGAAATAAATTTAAATAAAAATGTTGAAGTTTTTTTTATTGGTGTGGTGTCATAGGGTAAGAAATAAAATAAATACATTTATGTTTAAAAATTGTTTATGTTTGTTAATATTTGCTTCTTTTAAATAAATATTGTTTATAAATGTATTTTAATTTATTTTAGATAATTGTACCTTTTTGTTATATGTGATTAATATATTTAATGTTAATGTTTAATATATTTAATCTGATATTTTTTAAATATTTTTAATTTATTTTTAAGAATATTTAAATTTTTTCAATTGTTTAAATGTTATAATTAATTTTTGTTTCTCTGCTATCCAACACTTTCCTTACTGTTGCACTCACTGGAGTGGGAATAGTAATTTTTACCCCTCCGCCATCCAGCGCTTTCCCTACTGTTGCACTCATTGGAGTGGCAATAGTAATTTTTACCCCTCCGCTATTCAGTACTTTCCCTACTGTTGCACTCACTGGAGTGGGAATAGTAATTTTTACCCCTCTGCCATCCAGCACTTTTCCTACTGTTGCACTTATTGGAGTGGGAATAGTAATTTCTACTCCTCCGCTATCCAGCACTTTCCCTACTGTTGCACTCACTGGAGTGGGAATAGTAATGTTTACCCCTCCGCTATCCAACACTTTTCCTACTGTTGCACTCACTGGAGTGGGAATAGTAATTTTTACCCCTCCGCTATCCAAAATGTTCCCTGCTGTTGCACTCTTTGAAGTTGGAATAGTAATTTTTACCCCTCTGCTATCCAATGCTTTCCATACTGTTGCACTCACTGGAGTGGGAATAGTAATTTTTACCCCTCTGCTATCCAATACTTTCTCTACTGTTGCACTCACTGGAGTGGGAATAGTAATTTTTATTCCCCCGCTATCCAACAATTTCCCTACTGTTGCACTCACTGGAGTTGGAATAGTAAAGTCAATTATTTTGCTATCCAAAATTTCCCTACTGTTGTATTTATTATATTGCGAAATGTACATTTAATTTTTTTAATAGTTAAATGTTTGAAATTATTATAAAATGGTTATTTTTTAATTTTAAATTATTGATATATGTATATAGTTAATTTTTATATAATTTAAAAGTTTAGTTTAAAAATTAAATAAGATAATAGTTAATACATTATTGTAAAGTAAATATATGTATATGTTTAAATTATTTTGTTTGTGTGTTTATATTTTTTTAAATTAGGTTTATGTGTTATATTTAGTTAAAATAGATATTAAATTTAATTTATCTTGTTAAAAATAATATTAATATTTAATATATTTAATATATTTTATTTTATGTTATATATATTTTTAAATCAATATTTTGCACATCTATATTTTTCACTTCAATATTTTTGATTCAATATTTTTGCACTTACCTGTTTAGGTATAGGGATACGATATTTTTGCATTCTATATTTTTTCATCGATATTTTTGTCATCGATATTTTGTCAGTGATCCCAGAGCTTCTAAATAGCATCAAGTGGTGTGGACAAGTACATTTATAATTGCTGGATGCAAAACGCCATGTGGTAGTTAAGAAAATCAGGAAAATTAACTCCCCATTGAGCTCTGGGAAGTTTTAATTTAGACAGAGAGATTCAAGGGGACTTGCCTTTCCAAAGAAATTTGGAAAGAATTTTGTCAATTGATCCGAAGAAATTATTAGGTATTTTTATAGAGAGCATCATGAGAAAAAAAAGTTGATAATAGGAAGGAGCATAATTTGGATAGTATCTAGACGACCCCACCAGGAGAGATCCAACGGGCACAATTTCTGAGAAAAAGTGAGGAGTTTATCCGATAAGACACCTGAATTAATCTTGAGTGTGTCCTTGAGAGTTTTGCAGAAGCATATGCCTAAACATTTAATTTTGGAAGATTTCCAGGACATGCCTGCATCAACAAATATAGGGGCCTATTAGGATGGTGGGCGGACTTCCGTCCGCCCGCCACCCTAGCGGTGCTGGGACCGGCCACCAGTGGTGCGGCGGTCCCGCACCAGCGATTAGGATGCCACCGCCACCGTGGCGGTGGCATCCACCATTCCCAGCATTGTGGCGGGCGGTGCGCACAGCACCGCCCTCCACAATGCTGGGAATGCACTGTGTGCATTGGCATGCACAAGGTGGCAGGCACCGCACGGTGCCTGCCACCTTGTGCATGCCAATGCATGGTACCCCCCCAAGTGCAGCCCCCCACCCCCAGGGGGCCCGCAACAGGCCCCCAAAGGCATTCTCCGCATGCCTTTCCATGGCGGAGTCTCCACCGTGGAAAGGCATGTGACCGCCATCATCCTAATATGGATGGCGGTGCCTGCAAGGCACCGCCACCATATTATGGCCCTTTTCCGCGTGGTAGGCAATCGGGCGGATTGCCTACTGGCGGAAAACCGGCGGACGGTCTTCCCGTCCGCCTGGGTCCCCACCGCCATACTAATATGGCGGTGGGGAAATGTGAGGCGGGCGGTGGGAAATGGCGGGTGGATCGCCACCGCCATACGGGCGGTGGCGATCCGCCGTTATCATAATGGGCCCCATAGTTTTAGAACAAAATGTAGTCAGTGGTAACACCTTTTTTTTTTCTACATTGAGCTTATAGCCCGATATAGCGGAGTATAAGTTAAGTTCATCAAAGAAAGCAGGACGGGAATGATCTGGATGTGACATAAATAAAAGAATATTGTCTGCATATGCTGTGAACTTTATGTGAGTATTTTTGATTTTGAAACCGGTAAGGTCATCTGAAGTTCTTAGTTGGTGTAGAAAAGGTTACAGGGCTAAAACAAACAATAAGGGAGACAGGGGGCATCTCTGACAAGTTCCTCTATGGAGGGGAAATTAAGGAGATCTTATACCATTTACTAAAACCGAGGAATACGGTGAGGCATACAACAAGGATATGAGTTGGAGAAAATTAGGACCAAGACCGTGCCATTGCAAAGCCTTCATTAAAAAGCACCAATTGACCCTATCAAAAGCCTTTTCTGCATTTAAAGATAATACTGCTAAGGGGTCCTTTATCTTGTGAGGTTTGTTAACGAGCACTAGGAAAGGATGAAAGTTGTCTACAATGATTCTATAAGGAATAAAGCCAGATTTTTGGACATCAGTGAATTCAGGCTTGAACCAATGTAAACGATGGGCCAAGGCTTTGGCAAATATTTTATAATCTGTGTTGATTAAAGAAATTGGTGGTAGTTTTTGCAATGAGTCAGGTCATGATCCTTCTTAGGGAGTAAGCATATAGGAGGCCTCTGAAAAAGAGCTTGAAGTGGATTTTAAAGTGGTGAAATGAGTATTTAATTTAAAGAGTTTTGGGAAGAGAATTTTTGCAAAATGGAGGTAAAATTCAATGGTGTAGCGATCAGGTCCTGGCGATTTACCTTTAAGAAGAGACTGTACGGCCAAATAGAGTTCTTCAATTTGAAGCGGTTGTTCTACAATTGAGAGATCAATCAGTGGTGAAGCTCTAGGTTTAAGGTTAGAGAAATAGTTATTAAGGGAGTCCTCCAATGGCAAAGTTTGTGGAGTATATAAAATCTTGTAATAAGAAGCAAAGCATGCCGCAATATCAGTACCTCTGAACTACTTGTCTCAGTGGTTGTTAATAATGAATTTAAGAACTGTCTTTTCCTTCTTGCACTTTAAATAATGAGCTAGAAAGGAACCAGCTCTGTTAGTATCACAGTAATATTTGGTGTTGAGTTTAAGGAGTGTGCCGCAGGCTTGTTCAGTCATATATTTATTGAATTCTATCTTAGCTGTAACTAAGGCTTCAAGATCTGGTTTGCTATTTTTGCTTGTATGAGAAGTATGTCCTTTCACTTTATGAGTGCCAGGATAGAAACAAATATTTGTTCCACAGATTTCTTTTTGGAGTGGACAAAGCCCATAATAAAACACCTTGAGGCTTCCTTGAAGGGTCCCAAACCAAATGAAAAGGTGTTTGATCATTATCATTGATCTGGAAGAACTCTTTAATAAAAGCGGTATAAGAAGCAAGAAAAGATGTATCCAAAAGTAACAAAATATTAAATCTCCAAGAAGATTTGTTGGGCCTACTAACAAGGATGTCCAGGTCGGTTAATACTGGAGCACAATCCGCGATTAAGATAGGGCCAATCTCTTAGTTGACTACATGTTGCAATAAACCTTTGGTAAGGAAAATATAAACCAATCTGGATTGAGAGTGATGAGTAGGGGAGTAAGAGGAGTATTCTAACAGGTTGGGATTATATAATCTCTAGGAATCAAACAGTGAGTGTTGAGGAATTAGGTTTTTGAAGGCTTTGTGAGAGGCCTGTGGAACAAAACATGAGGTGGAGTGTCTGTCCACAAAGGACCAAGGACTTGAATAAAATCACCCCACCACTAAATTATCAGAAGCGTATTCAGCATATGCCAAATATTTGGGTTTGGATGGGTCGGAACATGGAGGTTTAGGACAGTGAGAGTGTTGTCATCAATAGTAATCAATGTCCCTCTCTGTCTTGATGTTGGGAGTGCATAGTAATGTTTAGAGACTTGTGACAAAGGATTCAAATTTTTTTTTCCTTTGGTAGTGGATGGAGATAAGAAAATTTCACCAACCCAATATTTTTAAGTTTAGCTACCTTCAATTTATTAAGATGCGTCTCTTGTAACAAAACTATATGACATTTCAAGCGAGCTAGGTGAGATAAGACTCACTAACGTTTGATGGGGTTCTTGAGCCCCTTGGCATTCCACGTAACTGTTCTAAGTTGCCTTGCATTGAGAATAAATAGTCAACTTCTGATTCCTAAAAAATTCAAGACATTTCAAAATAGTAGAAGCCAAAAGAGAGAGAAGATGGAAAGAAGAAAAATGGGTAGGGGAGAAAGAAATGGGTAGAGGAGAAAAGGTGGAGGAATACAACCTCTGTAAATTGGAAATGCGTAAATATGGCATCACAAGGACAAAGGCCCATGAATGCTGAAAAAGAAGAAAGGCAAAGGAAAACTCCAGATGGTGAAGGGACAGTGGAGCGACAGGAAAGAGCAACACGTATAAGAGCAAGATAAAAAGGAGAAGATAAACCTACCAACAGTTATGATGAATCAATTTACAAACAAACAACAAGAATGACAAATGTACATGAGGCATTAGAATTGAAATAACGGAGACCGAACTTACCATTGGAAACATGTAGGAAGACAGTTGGGTGATGTGAACAGAATATGTAGGGAGGAATAATATGGGGAGCTACAAGAAGTTCTAATTCAGAAAAAAGTAAAAGGAGAAAAGAGACAATCGATAAATGGCAATAATTTGCATTAATCATATAAAAAATGGAACAGATAAACAATGGAACAATGATATATTATGACAAATCATGTGGTAGAGGGATTTCCTAAGTCCATGGCTTGAGTTTTGTGCTGGTTGATGAAGATTTGTAAGTCAGCCAATTCCTCAAAGGAATAGGATTTGTCCTTGAAAGTAATGTTAAGAAGGCATGGATGAAGTAGTCCATATCTGATATTCATAGATCTCAATTGAGTGTGCAGGTCCAGGAATTGCTTCCGATGAGCTGCTGTAGCAGGAGAGAGATCCTGTGTGAAAAACGCTTTGTGGCCTGACCATTTGAGAGATCCCTCCTTTTTGGCCACAGATAGTATTTGCATTAGTTAAGTGAATTGGAGGAAAGGATCATGATTCCTCTGGGGTGAGAGTTAGGGTCTGATGTAGACTGGGGACCACGGTGGTGAGCCCTTTGGATAGACAGAAGAGAGGAAGTAGGCAAGCGTAAGATTGACGGTATCGCCATTTGCAGAAAGGTGATAATATTGGTGCCTTGTGAACCTTCTGGAATGCCAAAAAGAAGAAGGGTATTATTCCAATACCTGTTTTCTGTAAGTCATTTAATTTGAGCAAAGTCTTTAACTATTTGAGAGGTATCGGGAATGGAATACCCAATGTTGCTCATATATTGTTCCAGTTTTGAGATGAGTTGGTCATGCGAGGACTATTTTTCCTCAATATGTTGTAGAGAGGATTTAGAGGAGTGAGGAGGTAGAGTCAACCATTAAGGGTTTTAAGGCTTTTAGTTCCTCAATGATGTACTCCAGAGTCAACCGATGTTGTATTTGTAGATTTTTTTGGTATGGTGCCAGTAGCGTGGGGGGATTGTAATCTCTCACTGATAAATTCCGATGCATTATCCATAGTGGCAGAGGATGCCAGGATATGTTTTGATGATTGAGTGTGCAGTATACAAAGAGAATTTGCAGACTTAAAAAACTGGGATGATTTACTGCCACGTTGCACTTTGGGAGATCTCCCCCTATAAGGCCATAAAGCCAGAATAGTAAAAAAGAGAAAAAGCAGGTGAGCCAATTAAATTTGAAATGGAAAAGCAGGAACCAGAGTCAAGGGGGCTAACATAATATGATTATTGCCTCATGTGAAATAGAACAGAGCAATATTTAAACCTTAGGTGAAGGAAGTCATATATGGTAGTACATAATTCAGGAAAGAAAAGTAAGCAATAATAAAATGTTAATATTGTCCCCAAAACTTGAATAGAACCAATGTGCCACCATTTACCAGCATCTGAAAGCTTTAGGGTGCTGCGAGGAGACAAGAATTGCTCTTGCATGATGAAAGGAATTCACCTTAGGCGCTTCGCACAAGTAGAAAATTGGGGGCCTCTGGAATGAGCATCGCATTGGGATGACAAAAAATAAAGATAAAACTCCTCTAAACCAGAAAATGTGGGTACAGTCATGTTGTGCCTGCCTTCCGACATTCGAAAATGAAGAGATGGCTGTTTGAGTGGAGGTCCAAATCTCATTTTGCTCTGCCGAAATCTCAGCCATGGCCCCATAACCTTGCTTTCTTGCATTGTCAAACTATTTCCTGTGTTTTGCACATCAGGATTGACTATGGCTACTGAAATTCATTCAGAATGTGGACTGTGTACCATTATTACTGAAAGAAATCTTAGAGCAGTATTCATTTTGTTGTTTGGACTTGATGAGTCCCATTACTCCATGATACATCCTTCAAGTAAATCCAAAGGAATTGCCACTTCTTATTCAATACCCAGGTTATTGGACAATACCAGTTGTTCCTATTTGTACTTAAACTGGATTCTAAAGAGTGGCAAGAGTTGTGTTGCCCAGAAAATAGAGTGCAGAAATCTTGAGTAATTTAACAGAATCCTGACACTCTTGAGATGCCACTCTTTTAGGACTCTTAAGAGGTGAGTGTTAAAGACATTAAAACAGTCTCATGCCTAAGAGCATGGTGTCATGGGGTTTCCTCATGTTTTCCATGAATTCATTTGACCAACTTGCTCTCTCACCCTGTGCTTTAGTTGCTGTGTCTGGAGCCACAGCGGATCCTGCAGCAGCCTCAGAAACACCAGGGTCTTCCCTATTTTTCGCATTAGATACCTACTCAGTCTACTTCCAGAAACACTTTTATTTTTCCATCTTCTGATCCAGATTAAAACTGATAATCTCTTCTACAACATCACCCTAATCAAAACTGCTGTCTTCACTGGCATTGCATATCATATATACTTAATTTAGCTATCCATTCATTTCAGCAAACAAGTAGCAAAACACAAAATAGAAAACACAA
Organism: Calotriton arnoldi; assembly: GCA_963921515.1. Lineage (NCBI taxonomy): Eukaryota > Metazoa > Chordata > Amphibia > Caudata > Salamandridae > Calotriton > Calotriton arnoldi. The sequence continues at coordinate 2,051,242 of CAWUFW010002309.1, forward strand.
ATTAACTCCTAAATTAAAAGGTGGACAAAATAAAAACTATAAAAGCACATCAATAAACAACACAACTCTTATAATATAGCTTGTAATGAAAACAGAAGAAAGGCAACCATTAAACAAGTCAAAGAAAAACTTAAACGCTTGCCCTAAATCAGTTCAAACTACAAAGCAAGCTTTGTCTAACAAGAAACACTACTGGCTATTTCCTAACAACAATTCCTAACAAAAAGTCAAAAACACAAATCAACTGCAGCATGCAGTTTCTCAAAAACAAAACCTCTCAAATCATCCATCAAATGTGGAATTGCTCAGTCTACTACATCTAAGAGCCACAGGAAGAAGGAAATGGTTAGAACTTAAAAACTTTGAAGCTCCATCCCAATCTTTCAAAGATTCGTGGATTTGGCATGAGTGGCCAGAGTTGTACAAACCCTTGTTAATGATGTTTCTTTAGAAAGATAACACAAATCTACAATGGAAGATGGTGGAGATTCATGTATAACTTAAAAACATGTTTTTACAATGTTTGCCATGACCTAAGGATTAACACAAGCTATAGCTAAGTGACTCCAAAGAAACGGCTAATTAATTGAATCAACTTTTCTGACCTTTCCTGTGTAATTGTGATAATATACCTTCATGTTATTTCTCAAGCACCGTTTTTTCCGATTTTTGGATATTTTCTGGATCCCAAAACGTGTATTTCTAACCACTAGAGGAGCAATGCCCCAGCTTTACTAAAGTAGTATGCATGACATATGTGATTAAACATTCAATTATGATTAGAAATATCCCTGAACATAAACCTTTTTGGAGCATACCTTGCAGGCAGTGTCAGTTTCTTAGTATTCACCAGGATGAATACCGACAGGTGACCCGGTAGTCTTTTCAGGTCACTCCCAAATAGTACTGATTGTTGAAATTAGGGGGAGGCTCTTGAGGGGATAGGTCTTAGCTGGAGATTTAATGGCCTTCCTCCATAAGACTTTAGAATCAGGGCTCAAGAAGATATTCAGGAGTATTTTGAGATTACTTCTTGGACAGCAGTCCCATGCATGGAATGGATTTGCTTTAAGGCAGCATGTAGCTGATTTTGTATCTCTTGTCACACTCCTGTTAATCAGTATTGTACTACGAAAAGGGAACACTTGGTTGCTGTGCTGCAACCTCTTTGTAAGAAGAAGAGGAATAGAGACAGGAAATCAGGTTGATCTATGAAACGACAAGAATGACACCAGGTCCTATGTTGACATAAAATTGATAGCATACAATGGGAAAGATTTTTGCGTGGTAAGCCAGAAAGCAACAGGCACAAGAACAAATTGCATCTAGTAAGAATCAAATAGTCAATGTTCAGGAAGGGTTAAGACTGGCATTGAATCCTGAGAAAGAGCATGTAATGGAGGTATTTAGAGTGTAATAAAAGTGTCTGCAAAAAAGGCATCATGCAGACAGCGTCAGTTGTAAAATATATATATGCTTTATGCAGAGCCTGGCACTACTCCTGTTTCAATTATTAATTCATACATTCTGTATTAGTGTGTGTGTGTGTGTGCCCTGTCAATTTAGGAAGCAAATCATTTTATGCTTTTTGAATCCCTAAAAGTACCCAGGAAGTGAGGCTAATATTGAACTATGATGATACTGAATACTAACTAGAAGAAGTGCATGAAGATATTAGCCAATAGATTGGCTTCTGTGTTCAGGGGGGTGGTAGAGGCTGATCAAATGGCTTCATTTGTGGTCAAATACTTTTCCTGGAAGAAGCCATCCCTTTCCTCAAGGTTGAATGTTTGGTTTGATATGTCTGCCTTTCTGGATGCAGAAAACACCTTGTTATGGTGAATTGTGAATTTGAGTGAGCAGTGTTGAGCTGTCCCATTACACAATAGCGCTAATACTTACTGTGAGCATGTGTATGACCTCTGATAAATTGGTATTTACGAACAGAAATTGTGATGGTAAGAAGAAACAGGTAGGGATTCTTGTTGTCTTCCTTTATTTTTGGTTTATTCTTTGATGCTCAAGCAGTTTAAAAACGATAAGTTATTGTGAAGTTGTAAAACCAGGAGTGAATTAAAAATTATAGCCTCACAATATTGCATCATATTTGAATACCCAATGTCAAAAACTGATTCCTTTTGAAATGTAAATTAGTTTTCATTACACTGGTGGTGCATATGGTAGGAGGTTCTGTGGTTTGGGGATGACAGGATGAACTCTGAGCAAAGATGCCATTTTCAGTAACGTTGGACTCAAGTCATCATTAACCTGTAGATCTGAATGTTGCTGCTGGAATGACATGGAACCCACCATTCTCCTTCCCAATGACAGTGCTGAACATGTCCAGGACTGTGTTCTGCACTGATGATGAAGGGAGGGGGAGTGAAAGAGGGTTATGTGAGATAGCACACAAGAGACGTTGTCAGTTTATAGTCACACAGCTCTTCTTGTCAGGTTGAGTTTGTAATGGATTTTCTGCAGTCTCTCATGAGGGACTAGTTTTTATTTGCTAAACAGAACTCAAGACCACTATGACTCTCTGCTCTTGCATCAACTTAAAATAGAAGCAGCTTTTTCATTTACATGCATTTCACATGAATGCTAACATTCTACATGAAAGGAGATATAATCAAGATTTACTATAGTCACTGATACACTATGGTAAACATTTAACACAACAATGACACAGTACCTTTATTTTGCTAAAGCAAAAACAATTATCATGAGAGTGGCCATATCCTGATGTCTTATAGCAGGTGTTAGTACTCCACAAGTTGAGGCACTAGTCACAAATACATTTGCATACAGGATCTGCATATAATGCTGCAGAGGCCGAAGAGACTGTTGCTACAACTCAAATGTAAGGGTGTAGCCGAATGCCAGTATGTAAGTACAGGGGACAGTACAGGAGCCCCACATGTAATATCTACTCTCCCTAAATATCACTAACCTGAGGCCTATAAAGACTGTGCTGGAATAGATAGAATATTCACACGAATACATGGAAAGTCTTTGAGGTGACATCACAGAAGGAATTTCAAGAAGTAGCGCAAACAGAAAACTTCTTGGAAGATTTCTTAACATCTTCCTTGGAGATAATTTTCACTGGACAGCCAAGAACACAGGCAAAGAGCTGAGCCTATGCAAAGGCTTCCTCTCATCAACATGGAGGAAAGCCAAGCACCTGGCCACACCATGAATGTGGCTTTTATAGACTCTGTCATTCTTGAATCATGCTATCGATCTTTGGATCCCAGGATCCTCAAATTGTGTAGTAGATTACTGAATCCTACAGTAGATCCTTGAATTTGCTGTGCCTTCCAACCTGATAGGGCATACAGTCACAGCTTTTGAGGTGCCTGCATGGGGATATCATTGACAGTGCTAGTGATCGGGGGTTGGGATAACAACTGGATAGCACACACATATAACAGCGATGATCCTGGGTGGCTTGACTCTTATCAAATCATTACAACCATACCATGCATGACAATGTCCTGAGCAAAAGATGGAAGGGGCAGCCAGTAATGTGTGGCAATACCCAGGACCAGAGGTGGATGGGATTCGGACAAACACCTGTTACAGGCAAAGACATGTAAATTATGTATTGAAATAGACAAATTCTATTCTTTAAACTATGATACTTCACTGCATAAGAAAACAAACAGACAAAGGGGAGGGATCTGCTGCCATTGTAGCTGCTGGGTTAATTTAAATGAAATAATATGATGACCCTTCCCCTAGTATCTATTTCAGGACTGTCCATGTGTTTGACAAACTTAAAAAAAAAAAAAACAAGTCCAATATAACTTGTTTCATTTGAGCTGGCTGAGTTGGCAATTGATACTGGGTGAGTCACAAGAAGCTGGGTTAAGCACTTACAATACAGTGAGTGGGTGCTAAATAAGTTGGAGTGATATTAGATTTACATAGCATTTGGGCTTTTAAGGAGGCTGATTTATATCCTTTGGTGAGTCGAAAGTGATGAGACAGTTCTGTAAAGATTGCATGATCCTCATGGTATGAGAGCAGTTCTTCTTCAATTTGGAAACCTCAGTTAATTAGCAAGCATTTGAAAATCTGCAAATTCATAAGTAGCAGGACTTAACCCCAATCTGGCCCGACTTAGGGGCATATCTACAAGGGCTGGCGATAAAATTATCGCCGCTTTAGCGTCCGTTTTCGGACAGCGGCGATAATTTTGCGCCCTATTAGCTGGGACACGCTAACGCGTGAATCCATGCTTCTTCGCCCTTTCCTTATCGCCCAGCTTTGCATCTCTAATGAGATGCAAAGTGGGCGTTCCTCCCCCAGAATAATGGGAGAAATGTCGCTATGTGACATTTCTCCTATTATCAAGGGAATCGCTAACAAGCATAGCGATAGAAAAGTAGCGATAACCACGGTTATCGCTACTTTCCTACGCATGCTTTAATTCTGACTTAGCCATGTAATCCAATGGGAGGTGGATTACATGGCTAAGACCACCCTGCCCTATCAGCAAGGTATCGCCGGTCACAGTGCGATTATCGCTGGTTTCCCAGCGATAATCACACTGTTTTCCAGCTATCGCTTGCATTTCTATCGCTTTGGAGATAAGCGTTGCTGATAGCACGCTATCTCCGCGATAGAAAGCAGCGATAGCCGGCGATAATTATCCTAGCACTAAGTGCGCTTAGCGATAATTATCGCCGGCCCTTGCTGATATGCCCCTTAATCAATGGACTTGTCATAAAAGGGGATCTTAGGCCAGATGCATGAAGAAACCGTTTTGCAATTTCCTAATTGCGATTCCTTTTGATTCGCAATTAGGAAACCTTAAAACTGCATGCATGAAAGTGTGTTGAACACTTTTTGCGATTCCTAGGGGATCGCAAATGACCTACCTCATGGATATTAATGAGATAGGTCACAATTTGCGACCCCCTAGGAATCACAAAAATCACAAGGATGGTGGCCTGCTGGGGTCAGCGGACCACCATGTCTGTGATTGCTTTTAAATAAAGCAATTTTATTTTTGAAATGCAGCCTGTTTTCCTTAAAGGAAAACGGGATGCGTTTCGAAAACAAAAATGAAAAGATTTCTTTTCATTTTTGAAGAGTAGGCAGTGGTCCGTTGGACCACTGCCTGCTCTTAAAAAACGCTGTAACAAACATTCACAAAGGGGAAGGGGTCCCTTGGGGACCCCTTCCCATTTGCGAATGGGCTACCACCTACTTAAAGGAGGTGGTAAAATGCGAATGTTTTGCGACCGCATTTCGGTCACAAAACATTCCTACATAGCGATGCGATTCGGTATTAGGAAGGGACGCCCTAAACACGCCTCTCCTAATAGCGAATCGCACACCCATTTTGCGATTCGGTAACAGGTTACCAAATCGCAAAATAGGGTTTGCTGCATCTGAAAAGCATTTTTTGCGTTCGCAAACGGGCCGATTTGCAGAATCGGCCCGTTTGCGAAGACAAATATGCTTGATGCATGTGCCCCTAAGTGACAAGAAAGTGGGATGCTGGGATACTTTTCAGGTTAAGATTTTTTAAGTAGTATTCACTAAGGGGTAACTGTTCCTAAAGACAGAGGAGAAAGCAACCTATTGTGGTTGAAAAGGGTGTCAGAGTGGTCTCTCTCAATATAGTTGGGTTATTTAAAGACAGTAAAGGAATTACTCCTTTTGAATATAGTGCCCTCACACACCCTTGCGAGTGTCATGCTTCATCATCGGGCGTTGCTCCTCGTGGGGGTGGCGCTGCTGTCCTCCATGGGCCCCGCGAGAGGGCTCTTTATCGGAGATCTTTTAAGGAGATGCCGTAGATGTGCATGTGGGCCTAGGACAGTGAATGAGTGAGTGAGTTAAATTTCCTTTGCGGTACCCAGAACCTAGTTTTATTCGGCGGTCCGAAAGGTAAGGCTAACCCAACAAAGGATGTGGAGCACCTCTTTAAAGCAGATGTAGAGGGGGAATGAATGTCTTCCTGCTGCTCTCAAAAATCTGTGTGAATGTGTGAGAAAAGGAAATTAGGTCAACATGTTTCACGCTTAAAGGTGGTCCCTACTGGATCCAGGCGCGCTTCGTCAGGACCGTGCAGTGAAAAATACAAGAAAAAGTGATCAGGAATCAGGGAAAAGACGCCCTTTATTCCTGCTGTACCTATAATCAGGTGTTGATGCGTCTCTGCGCTAGTAGGAACGTGTGGTTCGAGTTCCTATACCCAACCTGGTGATATGGAAAGGGATAAAAAAAGAGATCAAAAAGAGAGAGAGACACACAGACATATAGAACAACATGTAGAACACATGTTAATGGTGGCAATCACTGGGACTCAAATATGCTCATAGACAGACATTCAAATCCACAGGCATACTTATGGGCATGCTTAGTGAGATATGCCCTTGTCGACATACTGCCAGATACTCATCATTGCCAAATTCAGCGCGCGGCTGCTCCCCGTGCAGTGATGTACACACAGGTCTGGTGACGCCTTCAGCTGGCTGCACATAGCCAGAGGCGGTAGGTGTCTGGCACACACATATATCTTATTCGTAAACCTGATGGTTTAGAGGGTGGTATTATTGCTGTATCAATAAAATCATTTGAGACAAGGCTCCACTGTCATGCTGTTAGTGGCAGTTCGTGAGCCATATTAATCAGACGCGGTGAGCATATCGCATGCAGATACCTCGTTCGTGACCCAGACTGCAAACAAAGTGATGGCACAGCTAACTACACGTAGCACCACCTTCGTGATCTGGGCGCTTCGATCGCCTAAACAAATGTGTAATGGTACCGTTACCTCGAAATGGAGACAGTCGTGGCGACAGTATTGCAGTGCGTGGTGTCACACACATACCACACATGCAGCACTCGTGAACACGCTTGACTGACTACCCCTTGATTCAGAATGGTGGGCCATGTCGGCGCTCACTGTGGTTATGAGGGTGAGTATCTGTGGATGTATGAAAAATAAAACACGATCGTGAGCTCGTTAGGCTCCCGTCTGCCCTTCATTGTTATGATCAACTTTACCTCAGATCCTTTGTGGAAACAGCAGGAAGACACTTACATTCACTCGCCCCTATCGACGAGTTCTGGAGTCCGCACTACGGAGTGTTGAGCCATGGCCCTATGAGACACCGATCTCGTTCATTTGTGAATGTGCCTCCATAGCTCTAAAAGAAAATTTCTTTGCCTTCCATACACAGCTATATCACCAGATCCAAGGTACCAGCATGGGGAGTACCTTTGCTCCCAGTCTAGCTTGCCTGTATATGGCCAATTTTTAGGACAAGTACATCCTGGGGTAGAACAATCCCTACAGGAACAACATTGTGATGTGGCGAAGCTACATCGGCGATATGCTCCTCTTCTGGAGGGGAGACGAGGAACAATGCACGGCATTCTGTGTGTGGATTAACACTCTAGACCCCTTTTTGAGGTTCTCCGGCACCAAGTCACAAGAAAGCATCCCCTTCTTGACCTCCAGATCTCCCTGCACGAAGGGTCCCTACATACAACAAATTATAGGAAACCCACGGAGAGAAACAGTCTCCTCATGTATGAGAGTCATCATCCGAAAGCACTGAGGAACAATCTGCCAGTCGGCCAATTTTTACGCCTCCGCAGAAATTGTGATACCTTGAACGAGTTTGCGAAACAATCCCAGATTCTATCTAACAACCTGTCAGGGCGACATTACCCTAAGAAAATAATACGACAGGCACAGAAACGGGCTCGTAATAATCATAGGGAAGCCCTCCTCGAGGTGAAGGACAGACCAAAGACAGAGGCAATCACATGTGTGACCAAGTTCACGCCCAGTTCCAATAAGATCCTGAAAGTGATTAGGAAACACTGGGGCATTCTAGAGACGGGAGCCTTTACCCCAGGGCCACCTCCACTTTTTGCATTTAAACGCACCCAAAATCTGAAGGACCTTTTGGTCCACACACGTCCCAGAGCCACCCCCAACACACAATCCACCCTATGGGCTCTACCCCCGGTGGTAGGACATTATCCCTGTGGGGCCTGTTCTGTGTGTCCCCTCACATCGGCCTCCAAACAGATTGACCTTGGTCTGGCTAGACCTTGGCATCAGAGGAGGCACACTTACTGCAACACAAAGAACTGTATGTACACTATCACTTGCCCATGCGGAAGAGGTATGTGGGGATGACCACGAGACCAGTCAAAATTCGAATAGGGGAGCATAAAAGCACCATACGTTGTAGAAAAACCAATACCAAACTACTCAGCCATTTCTCAGAAAAGAATCACAACCCAGAGAGTCTTAGATGGACAATCATTGAATCCAATCCTCACTGGACAAACAGCACACTATTTAGGCAGGAACAACGCTGGGTCCACAGATTGAAGAGCAACTCAGAGGACCTGACCGACGAGATACCCTGGGCGGAACTAATGACCTAGAACTAGAGTACACTGATACCCCCAGGCACATTCCCTAGCAAAGTTTGTAATGACCATAGGTGGCATGAAGGTAGTTCGCCTATATTCACGTCCTTCCCATTGATAGATATATCAATACCTATCTATACTCTGCGTGTGCCCCCGCCTACTCTGTGCATGCAGCGCGGACTATGGTTGAGGTCCTCATGGGATGGGATCCATAACATACCTGGTATTTTGGGAACACCTAGGACCCATCAATATATGACGCTGCCAAATGAAAGGACACTACCCAGTACATGTGGTAGCTCAAAATACCTTGGTCAATATGAGGTCACCCACACAACACCACCGGCCCTACCATCTACAATACTGCAATTAGCACATGGCTCTCCCGACAACATGAGCCTGCGTCACGCAAACCACATTAGCAGAGACCATGGGGGTTTCAAGTGCGGCAGTCAGACTCCAACTGGACCGCCTACTGTTATAATTTATTACATGACCACTTTCCTGACACTTTTAATTTTATCTTTTATATGTCATAATTAGACAGTCTCCCATATGTTTTTCTTGCTTGACATCATATGCCTAATACCGGTTAGAAGCGAGACAAGACATTAACAGGCCTTTTATGGCACTCTGACACCATTCCAATATTGCCGCCACCATTCCAAGAGACTGCAGTATCACCCGTGCAGTCTATACACATTAACCTCCGGCGTACCACGCCCATTGGAACGTCAGTTACGCTCGTTGTCAGTCCAGCAACTATAACTTGGCATACCGGACTTCCCCGTAAGCACCGGCGACTCACTGACGGATGGGCAGGTACCGGGCATCGATAGGGGCGAGTGAATGTAAGTGTCTTCCTGCTGTTTCCACAAAGGATCTGAGGTAAAGTTGATCATAACAATGAAGGGCAGACGGGAGCCTAACGAGATCACGATCGTGTTTTATTTTTCATACATCCACAGATACTCACCCTCATAACCACAGTGAGCACCGAGGTGGCCCACCATTCTGAATCAAGGGGTATGCCGTCAAGCGTGTTCACGAGTGTTGCATGTGTGGTATGTGTGTGACACCGTGTCCTGCAATACTGTTGCCACGACTGTCTCCAATTCGAGACACCGGTAACGATACGATTACACATTTGTTTTCGGCGATCGAAGCGCCCAGATCACGAAGGCGGTGCTACATGTAGTAAGCTGTGCCATCACTTTGTTTGCAGTCTGGGTCACGAACGAGGTATCTGCATGCGATATGCTCACCGCGTCTGATTAATATGGCTCACGAACTGCCACTGACAGCATGACAGTGGAGCCTTGTCTTGAATGATTTTATTGATACAGCAATAACACCTCCCTCTAAACCATCAGGTTTACGAATAAGATATATGTGTGTGCCAGACACCTACCGCCTCTGGCTATGTGCAGCCAGCTGAAGACGTCACCAGACCTGTGTGTACATCACCGCACGGGGAGCAGCCGTGCGCTGAATTTGGCAATGATGACTATCTGGCAGTATGTCGACAAGGGCATATCTCACTAAGCATGCCCATAAGTATGCCTGTGGATTTGAATGTCTGTCTATGAGCATATTTGAGTCCCAGTGATTGCCACCATTAACATGTGTTCTACATGTTGTTCTATATGTCTATGTGTCTCTCTCTCTTTTTATCTCTTTTTTATCCCTTTCCATATATCACCAGGTTGGGTATAGGAACTCAAACCACACATACCACAGCGGAGTCTACCATAGGCACAGCGGAGTCTACCATAGGCACATATATCTCGGACAATGAACAACCCCGGGCTGAGTTTTGATGACAACGCAGTGGCAGAAATCCTCAGAGCACCCTCACTCCTAGCTGGGGATGGCAGTACAGCAACAGGAAGCAAGAACGATGACTGAAAAGCCCTACAATCCCTGAGGAAACAACAGATTAAGAAAGCCCTACGCGGGATAATCATGACTGAATATCTACGGGCTAATATAGCCCCAAATGGTCTTCTAGTTACACTTACCCCAAGAATCTTCCTAGAAGATCTGACCTTCCATAGAGAATGGTCAAAGATAGCATGGAAGTGTACACGAGATTGGCTCGTTCTAATAATTAACACAGACAAACGCCTGTCAGACGAACTTCTGAATTAGATTACCTTAGCTGAGAATGGACTCAAAGCGGGTATCTCAGTAACAGCATTTAAATCACGATTGGCAGAAATAAATGAGGAAATTAACGAGCACAAGGAGTTCCTCACAAAACAAAAGATCACCAAACTCCAGAAAGATGTTAAACGTTTCGATCAAGAAAAGGTGTATCCATACACCAAAGACGACTACGTTTTCCAGAATTACGAGACAACATCTGATGAGGGGAGCAGTAACCACTCTAGGAGATCTGGATCAACGAGTAGCGACTCCAGCTATGAGGGTAGAAATTATATGCCTCGCTCTAGAGGAACTCAGAAACAACATCCGCCACCCCTTTTCCAGAATTTTCCACCACAGTCATTTCAGCCACAACTGTACCCGGGTCAGTGGATGGGACCTCAAACAAGGTGGAACATGCCACCAGGACACCCACTTCAGGCACCCGAATACCACCAATTCCCGAACCCCCTTTTTACAACAGAGGGAGGGGCAAAGGAAGAGGCAGAAGAAGAGGAGGACCCAAGACTGTTCACTGGCAAGACCCGGAACCAATGACACTACGGAGCAAGACAACAGGACAGAAACATTAGTGGTGAATTTGTCCTCTAGACAACTGACAGAGGGCAAATCCAGGCTCTTGGAGAAGGGCCTGGGCTTCCTCCCCACACCTTCCGAGGACTCATTCAGACTCCATCAGACACTTCATCAATTTTTCCGGAAGGAGAGGTTGAAGGCCTTTTTCCAGGACAAACCGGAAACCCCCACCACCGAGACGGGTTTGAAGAAGAAATCCAAGTTCACCCCCACAGCTGCCATGACACCCAACGAAGTTCTCACCTTCTAACAAGCCATTCTGAAGGACGTTGCAGCCATGACCAACCAGCGCCCGTTCAACAATATGTCCAAAGAAGAAAGAACCCTACTGAAGGCCATAAAAGAAGACACCAGCATCATTTTAAATCCAGCCGACAAAGGCAGTACCACAGTTATCCAGGACATAGGCACATATGATGCTGAGTGCCGCCGCCAACTTACCAACATCAAGTATTACCTACCTATCATGGAAGACCCCACGGCACGACTAACTACCAGGATTAAGGGCTTAGTCAATGAAGCGGAAACCGAAGGTTGGATTTCCCGACAGGAAGCGGCTTTCCTCATCAATGACGATCCCCGGATCCCATATTACTATACTCTACTCAAGATCCACAAAGGAACCAACTCGCCTCCAGGACATCCAATTGTGTCTGGGATCGAGTCATTGCTGGAACCTCTCAGCAAATTCTGCGATTTCTACCTCTGCCCCCTAGTCACTAAAACACTGTCCTACCTCAGGGATACAACCGAAGTACTCAACCTGATTGAAAACTTTCCCGAACCTGAAACCATCACCTTGTTGGTCACTTTGGATGTGGAGGCACTCTACACGAACTTTCCCCAAGATGCCACCTTGGAAGTTCTGGAGTCCACACTATGGAGTGTTGAGCCATGGCCCTATGAGACACCGATGTCGTTCATTTGCGAATGTGCCTCCATAGCTCTAAAAGAAAATTTCTTTGCCTTCCATACGCAGCTATATCACCAGATCCAAGGTACCAGCATGGGGAGTACCTTTGCTCCCAGTCTAGCTTGCCTGAATAAGGCCAATTTTGAGGACAAGTACATCCTGGGGGAGAACAATACCTACAGGAACAACATTGTGATGTGGTGACGCTACATCGACGGTATCCTCCTCTTCTGGAGGGGTGACGAGGAACAATGCATGACATTCTGTGGATGGATTAACACTCTAGACACCTTTTTGAGGTTCTCCAGGACCAAGTCACAAGAAAGCATACCCTTCTTGGACCTCCAGATCTCCCTGCACGAATGGTCCCCACATACAACAAATTATAGGAAACCCACGGATAGAAACAGTCTCCTCATGTATGAGAGTCATCATCCGAAAGCACTGAGGAACAATCTGCCAGTCGACCAATTTTTACGCCGCCGCAGAAATTGTGATACCTTGAACGAGTTTGAGAAACAATCCCAGATTCTATCTAACAACCTGTCGGGGCAACATTACCCTAAGAAAATAATACGACAGGCACAGAAACGGGCTCGTAATAATCATAGGGAAGCCTTCCTCGAGGTGAAGGACAGACCAAAGACAAAGGCAATCACATGTGTGACCACGTTCACGCCCAGTTCCAATAAGATCCAGAAAGTGATTAGGAAACACTGGGGCATTCTAGAGATGGGAGCCTTTACCCCAGGGCCACCTCCACTTTTTGCATTTAAACGCACCCACAATCTGAAGGACCTTTTGGTCCACACACGTCCCAGAGCAATCCCCACCACACAATTCACCCTATGGGCTCTTTCCCCGGTGGTATGACTTTATCCCTGTGGGGCCTGTTATGTGTGTCGCCTCACATCGGCCTCCAAACACATTGACCTTGGTCTGGCTAGACCTTGGCATCAGAGGAGCCACAATAATTGCAACACAAAGAACTGTATATACACTATCACTTGCCCGTGCGGAAAGAGGTATGTGGGGATGACCATGAGACCAGTCAAAATTAGAATACGGGAGCATAAAAGCACCATACGTTGTAGAAAAACCAATACCAAACTACTCAGCCATTTCTCAGAAAAGAATCACAACCCAGAGAGTCTTAGATGGACAATCATTGAATCCGATCCTAACTGGACAAACAGCACACTATTTAGGCAGGAACAACGCTGGGTCCACAGATTGAAGAGCAACTCAGAGGGCCTGAACGACGAGATACCCTGGGCGGAACTAATGACCTAGAACTAGAGCACAATGATACCCCCAGGCACATTCCCTAGCAAAGTTTGTAATGACCATAGGCGGCACAAAGGTAGTTTGCCTATATTCACGTCCTTCCCATTGATAGATATATCAATACCTATCTATGCTCTGCGTGTGCCCCCGCCTACTCTGTGCATACAGCGTGGACCATTGTTGAGGTCCTCATGGGATGGGATCCATAACATACCCGGTATTTTGGGAACACCTAGGACCCATCACTATATGACGCTCCCAAATGAAAGGACACTACCCAATACATGTGGTAGCTCAAAATACCTTGGTCAATATGAGGTCACCCAGACAACACCACCGGCCCTTTCATCTACAATACTGCAATTAGCACATGGCTCTCCCGACAACATGAGCCTGTGTCACGCAAACCACATTAGCAGAGACCATGGGGGTTTCGAGTGCGGCAGTCACACTCCAACTGGACCGCCTACTGTTATAATTTATTACATGACCACTTACCTGACACTTTTAATTTTATCTTTTAGATGTCATATTTAGACAGTCTTCCATATGTTTTTCTTGCTTGACATCATATGCCTAATACCAGTTAGAAGCGAGACAAGACATTAACATGCCTTTTATGGTACCCTGACACCGTTCCAATAAGGCCGCCACCGAGACTGCAGTATCACCCGTGCAGTCTATACACATTAACCTCCGGCGTACCACGCCCATTGGAACGTCAGTTACACTTGCTGTCAGTCCAGCAACTATAACTTGGCATACCGGACTTCCCCGTAAGCACCGGCGACTCACTGACGGACGGGCAGGTACCGGGCATCGATAGGGGCGAGTGAATGTAAGTGTCTTCCTGCTGTTTCCACAAAGGATCTGAGGTAAAGTTGATCATAACAATGAAGGGCAGACAGAAGCCTAACGAGCTCACGATCGTGTTTTATTTTTCATACATCCACAGATACTCACCCTCATAACCACAGTGAGCGCCGAGGTGGCCCACCATTCTGAATCAAGGGGTATGCCGTCAAGCGTGTTCACGAGTGTTGCATGTGTGGTATGTGTGTGACACCACGCCCTGCAATACTCTCGCCACGAATGTCTCCAATTCGAGACACCGGTAACGGTACCATTACACATTTGTTTAGGCGATCAAAGCGCCCAGATCACGAAGGTGGTGCTACGTGTAGTTAGCTGTGCCATCACTTTGTTTGCAGTCTGGGTCACGAACAAGGTATCTGCATGCGATATGCTCACCACGTCTGATTAATATGGCTCACGAACTGCCACTAACATCATGCCAGTGGAGCCTTGTCTCGAATGATTTTATTGATACAACAATAACACCACCCTCTAAACTATCAGGTTTACGAATAAGATATATGTGTGTGCCAGACACCTACCGCCTCTGGCTATGTGCAGCCAGCTGAAGGCGTCACCAGACCTGTGTGAACATCACCGCACGGCGAGCAGCCCTGCGCTGAATTTGGCAATGATAACTATCTGGCAGTATGTCGACAAGTGCATATCTCACTAAGCATGCCCATAAGTATGCCTGTGGATTTGAATGTCTGTCTATGAGCACATTTGAGTCCCAGTGATTGCCACCATTAACATGTGTTCCACATGTTGTTCTATATGTCTGTGTCTCCCTTTTTTATCTCTTTTTTATCCCTTTCCATATCACCAGGTTGGGAATAGGAACTCGAACCACACGTTCCTACTAGCGCAGAGATGCATCAACACCTGATTATAGGTACAGCAGGAATACAGGGCGTCTTTTCCCTGATTCCTGATCACTTTTTCTTGTATTTCTCACTGCACGGTCCTGACGAAGTGCGCCTGGATCCATTAGGGACCACCTTTAAGCGCCAAACATGTTGACCTAATCTCCTTTTCTCACACATTCACACAGATTTTTGAGAGCAGCAGGAAGACATTCATTCCCCCTCTACATCTGCTTTAAAGAGGTGCTCCACATCCTTTGTTGTTTTAGCCTTACCTTCCGGACCCCCAAATAAAAAAGGTTCTGGGTACCGCAAAGGTAATTTTAACTCACTCACTCATTCACTGTCCTAGGCCAACACACCCACATGCACAACTGCGGCATCTCCTTAAAGATCTCCGATAAAGAGCCCTCTCGCAGGGCCCGTGGAGGACAGCTGTGCCACCCCACGAGGAACAACGCCTGATGATGAAGCATGACACTCGCAAGGGTTTGTGAGGGCACTATATTCAAAAGGAGTAATTCCTTTACTGTCTTTAAATAACCTAACTATATTGAGAGAGACCACTCTGACACCCTTTTCAACCACAATAGGTTGCTTTCTCCTTTGTCTTTAGGAACAGTTACCCCTTAGTGAATACTACATCAGTCTTTGGGAGCAATGGTACTGGACCTGCATTTTTTTAATAGCTCCCCGTCCCCCCTCTTTACATTGTGTTGTGACTTAGTACGGCAGCTAGCCGTGGGACACTTAGGGGTCGATTCCGATTCGGGCCGGAAATTTCTCCGACCGAGCCGGACCCGGAGAGATTTCCGACCGAATCGGACCCGTGCAGTCCGACCGAACGAGTCCGATGCGTCCGTATGTTATCGGACACGAGTCGGTCGGACTCCCATTGAACTCAATGGGAGCCGGTCGTACAACGCGTACGCGGGCTCCCATTGCCTCAATGGGTGCGAGGCGGACAAGGGCGCCCCCTACAGCGAGTACGCCGCGAGCGCGCCGCGGCGTACACGCACAGGTAGGGGGGACCCATGGGTCCCCCTGTGTGCGCCTCGCACGGGTACGCGTACAGGGGGTCCGACACGGACCCCCAAAGTACGGCTCCGACAGCGAGTTCGAGTCGGACGGCGCGAGTCGGTCGGAGCGGTCGAGGTGCGCATCGTACTTACCCGGCCGGAAAACGTCTCCATTGCGCGGTGCGAATCGGGTCCGAGCGAGTCGGTCGGAGCGGTACGATCCGGGTGCGAGTCGGTCGGAGCGGTCGGGTCGCCCGGACGAGTCGGTCGGCGAGTCGCATCGTACTCGCTCGGCCGGACCCGCGTACGGTTCGGTCGGGAAACAGGCTTTCGCATGGCTTTTTCCCGACCGAATGGTATTGGGTGCGCCTCCGACCGAGATCGGAATCGGCCCCTTATTCTATTTTTTCCCCTAGCTATCTTTCTCATCACCACCTTCTGGCACACAGACCGCTACACTTTCCACAGCGGGGTCTACCATAGGCACATATATCTCAGACAATGAACAATCCCGGTCTGAGTTTTGATGACGACGCAGTGGCAGAAATCCTCAGAGCACCGTCACTCCTAGCTGGGGATGGCAGTGCAGCAACAGGGAGCAAGAACAATGACTGAAAAGCCCTACAATCCCTGAGGAAACAACAGATTAAGAAAGCCCTACACGGGATAATCATGACTGAATATCTACAGGCTAATATAGCCCCAAATGGTCTTCTAGTTACACTTACCCCAAGAATCTTCCTAGAAGATCTGACCTTCCGTAGAGAATGGTCAAAGATAGCATGGAAGTGTACACGAGATTTGCTCGTTCTAATAATTAACACAGCCAAACGCCTGTCAGACGAACTTCTGATTCAGATTACCTTAGTTGAGAATGGACTCAAAGCGGGTATCTCAGTAACAGCATTTAAATCACTATTGGCAGAAATAAATGAGGAAATGAACGAGCACAAGGAGTTCCTCACAAAACAAAAGATCACCAAACTCCAGAAAGATGTTAAAAGTTTCGATCAAGAAAAGGTGTACCCATACACCAAAGACGACTACATTTTCCAGAATTACGAGACAACATCTGATGAGGGGAGAAGTAACCACTCTAGGAGATCTGGATCAACGAGTAGCGACTCCACCTATGAGGGCAGAAATTATATGGCTCGCTCTGGAGGAACTCAGAAACAACATCCGCCACCCCTTTTCCAGAATTTTCCACCACAGTCATTTCAGCCACAACTGTACCCGGGTCAGTGGATGGGACCTCAAACAAGGTGGAACATGCCACTGGGACACCCACTTCAGGCACCCCAATACCACCAATTCCCAACCCCCCTTTTTACAACAGAGGGAGGGGCAAAGGAAGAGGCAGAAGAAGAGGAGGACTCAAGACTGTTCACTGGCAAGACCCGGAACCAATGACACTACGGAGCAAGACAACAGGACAGAAACATTAGTGGTGAATTTGTCCTCTAGACAACTGACCGAGGGCGAATCCAGGCTCTTGGAGAAGGGCCTGGGCTTCGTCCCCACACCTTCCGAGGACTCATTCAGACTCCATCAGGAACTTCATCAATTTTTCCAGAAGGTGAGGTTGAAGGCCTTTTTCCAGGACAAACCGGAAAACCCCACCACCGAGACGGGTTTGAAGAAGAAATCCAAGTTCACCCCCACAGCTGCCATGACACCCAACGAAGTTCTCACCTTCGAACAAGCCCTTCTGAAGGACGTTGCAGCCATGACCAACCGGCGCCCGTTCAACAATATGTCCAAAGAAGAAAGAACCCTACTGAAGGCCATAACAGAAGACACCAGCATCATTTTAAAACCAGCCGACAAAGGCGGTGCCACAGTTATCCAGGACATAGGCACATATGATGCTGAGTGCCGCCGCCAACTTACCGACATCGAGTATTACCTACCTATCTCGGAAGACCCCACAGCATGGCTAACTACCAGGATTAAGGGCTTAGTCAATGAAGCGGAAACCGAAGGTTGGATTTCCCGACAGGAAGCGGCTTTCCTCATCAATGACGATCCCTGGATCCCGTATTACTATACTATACCCAGGATCCACAAAGGAACCAACCCGCCTCCAGGACGCCCAATTGTGTCTGGGATCGAGTCATTGCTGGAACCTCTCAGCAAATTCTGCGATTTCTACCTCCGCCCCCTAGTCACTAAAACACCGTCCTACCTCAGGGATACAACCAAAGTACTAAACCTGATTGAAAACTTTCCCGAACCTGAAACCATCACTTGTTGGTCACTTTGGATGTGGAGGCACTCTACACGAACATTCCCCAAGATGCCACCTTGGAAGTTCTGGAGTCCACACTACAGAGTGTTGAGCCATGGCCCTATGAGACACCGATCTCGTTCATTTGCGAATGTGATTCCATAGCTCTAAAAGAAAATTTCTTTGCCTTCCATACGCAGCTATATCACCAGATCCAAGGTACCAGCATGGTACCTTTGCTCCCAGTCTAGTTTGCCTGTATATGGCCAATTTTGAGGACAAGTACATCCTGGGAGAGCAATCCCTACAGAAACAGCATTGTGATGTGGCGACGCTACATCGACGATATCCTCCTCTTCTGGAGGGGTGACGAGGAACAATGCACAACATTCTGTGGGTGGATTAACACTCTAGACCCCTTTTTGAGGTTCTCCGGCACCAAGTCACAAGAAAGCATCCCCTTCTTGACCTCCAGATCTCCCTGCACGAAGGGCACCTACATACAACAAATTATAGGAAACCCACGGATAGAAACAGTCTCCTCATGTATGAGAGTTATCATCTGAAAGCACTGAGGAACAATCTGCCAGTCGGCCAATTTTTACGCCTCCGCAGAAATTGTGATACCTTGAACGAGTTTGAGAAGCAATCCCAGATTCTATCCAACAACCTGTCGGGGCGACATTACCCTAAGAAAATAATATGACAGGCACAGAAACGGGCTCGTAATAATCATAGGGAAGCCCTCCTTGAGGTGAAGGACAGACCAAAGACAAAGGCAATCACATGTGTGACCACGTTCACGCCCAGTTCCAATAAGATCCAGAAAGTGATTAGGAAACACTGGGGCATTCTAGAGACGGGAGCCTTTACCCCAGGGCCACCTACACTTTTTGCATTTAAACGCACCCAAAATCTGAAGGACCTTTTGGTCCACCCACGTCCCAGAGCAACCCCCACCACACAATCCACCCTATGGGCTCTACCCCCGGTGGTTGGACATTATCCATGTGGGGCCTGTTCTGTTTGTCCCCTCACATCGCCCTCCAAACAGATTGACCTTGGTCTGGCTAGACTTTGGCATCAAAGGAGGCACACTAACTGCAACACAAAGAACTGTATATACACTATCACTTGCCCGTGCGGAAAGAGTTATGTGGGGATGACCACGAGACCAGTCAAAATTCGAATAGGGGAGCATAAAAGCACCATATGTTGTAGAAAAACCAATACCAAACTACTCAGCCATTTCTCAGAAAAGAATCACAACCCAGAGAGTCTTAGATGGACAATCATTGAATCCAATCCAAACTGTTCAAACAGCACACTATTTAGGCAGGAACAACGCTGGGTCCACAGATTGAAGAGCAACTCAGAGGGCCTGAACGACAAGATACCCTGGGTGGAACTAATGACCTAGAACTAGAGTACACTGATACCCCCAGGCAAATTCCCTAGCAAAGTTTGTAATGACCATAGGCGGCACGAAGGTACTTTGCCTATATTCACGTCCTTCCCATTGATAGATATATCAATACCTATCTATACTTTTCGTGTGCCCCCGCCTACTCTGTGCATACAGTTCGGACCATGGTTGAGGTCCTCATGGGATGGGATCCATAACATACCTGGTATTTTGGGAACACCTAGGACCCATCAATATATGATGCTGCCAAATGAAAGGACACTACCCAGTACATGTGGTAGCTCAAAATACCTTGGTCAATATGAGGTCACCCACACAACACCAGCGGCCCTTCCATCTACAATACTGCAATTAGCACATGGCTCTCCTGAAAACATGAGGCTGTGTCACGCAAACCACATTAGCAGAGACCATGGGGTTTTCGAGTGCGGCAGTCACACTCCAACTGGACCGCCTACTGTTATAATTTATTACATGACCACTTACCTGACACTTCTAATTTTATCTTATATATGTCATAATTAGACAGTCTTCCATATGTTTTCCTTGCTTGACATCATATGCCTAATACCGGTTAGAAGCGAGACAAGACAGTAACATGCCTTTTATGGCACCCTGACACCATTCCAATATGGCCGCCACCATTCCAAGAGACTGAAGTATCTCCCGTGCAGTCTATACACATTAACCTTCGGCGTACCACGCCCATTGGAATGTCAGTTACGCTCGCTGTCATTCCAGCAACTATAACTTGGCATACCGGACTTCCCCGTAAGCACCGGCGACTCACTGAGGGACGGGCATGTACCGGGCGTCGATAGGGGCGAGTGAATGTAAGTGTCTTCCTGCTGTTTCCACAAAGGATCTGAGGTAAAGTTGATCATAACAATGAAGGGCAAACAGAAGCCTAACGAGCTCACGATCGTGTTTTATTTTTCATACATCCACAGATACTCACCCTCATAACCACAGTGGGCGCCGAGGTGGCCCACCATTCTGAATCAAGGGGTATGCCGTCAAGCGTGTTCACGAGTGTTGCATGTGTGGTATGTGTGTGACACCACGCCCTGCAATACTCTCGCCACGAATGTCTCCAATTCGAGACACCGGTAACGGTACCATTACACATTTGTTTAGGCGATCAAAGCGCCCAGATCACGAAGGTGGTGCGACGTGTAGTTAGCTGTGCCATCACTTTGTTTGCAGTCTGGGTCACGAACGAGGTATCTGCATGCGATATGCTCACCACGTCTGATTAATATGGCTCACGAACTGCCACTAACAGCATGCCAGTGGAGCCTTGTCTCGAATGATTTTATTGATACAACAATAACACCACCCTCTAAACTATCAGGTTTACGAATAAGATATATGTGTGTGCCAGACACCTACCGCCTCTGGCTATGTGCAGCCAGCTGAAGGCGTCACCAGACCTGTGTGAACATCACCGCACGGCGAGCAGCCCTGCGCTGAATTTGGCAATGATGACTATCTGGCAGTATGTCAACAAGTGCATATCTCACTAAGCATGCCCATAAGTATGCCTGTGGATTTGAATGTCTGTCTATGAGCACATTTGAGTCCCAGTGATTGCCACCATTAACATGTGTTCCACATGTTGTTCTATATGTCTGTGTCTCCCTTTTTTATCTCTTTTTTATCCCTTTCCATATCACCAGGTTGGGTATAGGAACTCGAACCACACGTTCCTACTAGCGCAGAGATGCATCAACACCTGATTATAGGTACAGCAGGAATACAGGGCATCTTTTCCCTGATTCCTGATCACTTTTTCTTGTATTTCTCTCTGCACGGTCCTGACGAAGTGCGCCTGAATCCATTAGGGACCACCTTTAAGCGCAAAACATGTTGACCTAATCTCCTTTTCTCACACATTCACACAGATTTTTGAGAGCAGCAGGAAGACATTCATTCCCCCTCTACATCTGCTTTAAAGAGGTGCTCCACATCCTTTGTTGTTTTAGCCTTACCTTCCGGACCCCCAAATAAAACTAGGTTCTGGGTACCGCAAAGGTAATTTTAACTCACTCACTCATTCACTGTCCTAGGCCCACACACCCACATGCACAACTGCGGCATCTCCTTAAAAGATCTCCGATAAAGAGCCCTCTCGCAGGGCCCGTGGAGGACAGCTGTGCCACCCCCACGAGGAACAACGCCTGATGATGAAGCATGACACTCGCAAGGGTTTGTGAGGGCACTATATTCAAAAGGAGTAATTCCTTTACTGTCTTTAAATAACCTAACTATATTGAGAGAGACCACTCTGACACCCTTTTCAACCACAATAGGTTGCTTTCTCCTTTGTCTTTAGGAACAGTTACCCCTTAGTGAATACTACATCAGTCTTTAGGAGCAATGGTACTGGACCTGCATTTTTTTAATAGCTCCCCGTCCCCCCTCTTTACATTGTGTTGTGACTTAGTACGGCAGCTAGCCGTGGGACACTTATTCTATTTTTTCCCCTAGCTATCTTTCTCATCACCACCTTCTGGCACACAGACCGCTACACTTTCCACAGCGGGGTCTACCATAGGCACATATATCTCAGACAATGAACAACCCCGGTCTGAGTTTTGATGACGACGCAGTGGCAGAAATCCTCAGAGCACCGTCACTCCTAGCTGGGGATGGCAGTGCAGCAACAGGGAGCAAGAACGATGACTGAAAAGCCCTACAATCCCTGAGGAAACAACAGATTAAGAAAGCCCTACACGGGATAATCATGACTGAATATCTACGGGCTAATATAGCCCCAAATGGTCTTCTAGTTACACTTACCCCAAGAATCTTCCTAGAAGATCTGACCTTCCGTAGAGAATGGTCAAAGATAGCATGGAAGTGTACACGAGATTTGCTCGTTCTAATAATTAACACAGCCAAACGCCTGTCAGACGAACTTCTGATTCAGATTACCTTAGTTGAGAATGGACTCAAAGCGGGTATCTCAGTAACAGCATTTAAATCACTATTGGCAGAAATAAATGAGGAACTGAACGAGCACAAGGAGTTCCTCACAAAACAAAAGATCACCAAACTCCAGAAAGATGTTAAAAGTTTCGATCAAGAAAAGGTGTACCCATACACCAAAGACGACTACATTTTCCAGAATTACGAGACAACATCTGATGAGGGGAGAAGTAACCACGCTAGGAGATCTGGATCAACGAGTAGCGACTCCACCTATGAGGGCAGAAATTATATGGCTCGCTCTGGAGGAACTCAGAAACAACATCTGCCACCCCTTTTCCAGAATTTTCCACCACAGTCATTTCAGCCACAACTGTACCCGGGTCAGTGGATGGGACCTCAAACAAGGTGGAACATGCCACTGGGACACCCACTTCAGGCACCCCAATACCACCAATTCCCAAACCCCCCTTTTTACAACAGAGGGAGGGGCAAAGGAAGAGGCAGAAGAAGAGGAGGACTCAAGACTGTTCACTGGCAAGACCCGGAACCAATGACACTACGGAGCAAGACAACAGGACAGAAACATTAGTGGTGAATTTGTCCTCTAGACAACTGACCGAGGGCGAATCCAGGCTCTTGGAGAAGGGCCTGGGCTTTGTCCCCACACCTTCCGAGGACTCATTCAGACTCCATCAGGAACTTCATCAATTTTTCCAGAAGGTGAGGTTGAAGGCCTTTTTCCAGGACAAACCGGAAAACCCCACCACCGAGACGGGTTTGAAGAAGAAATCCAAGTTCACCCCCACAGCTGCCATGACACCCAACGAAGTTCTCACCTTCGAACAAGCCCTTCTGAAGGACGTTGCAGCCATGACCAACCGGCGCCCGTTCAACAATATGTCCAAAGAAGAAAGAACCCTACTGAAGGCCATAACAGAAGACACCAGCATCATTTTAAAACCAGCCGACAAAGGCGGTGCCACAGTTATCCAGGACATAGGCACATATGATGCTGAGTGCCGCCGCCAACTTACCGACATTGAGTATTACCTACCTATCTCGGAAGACCCCACAGCATGGCTAACTACCAGGATTAAGGGCTTAGTCAATGAAGCGGAAACCGAAGGTTGGATTTCCCGACAGGAAGCGGCTTTCCTCATCAATGACGATCCCCGGATCCCGTATTACTATACTATACCCAGGATCCACAAAGGAACCAACCCGCCTCCAGGACGCCCAATTGTGTCTGGGATCGAGTCATTGCTGGAACCTCTCAGCAAATTCTGCGATTTCTACCTCCGCCCCCTAGTCACTAAAACACCGTCCTACCTCAGGGATACAACCGAAGTACTAAACCTGATTGAAAACTTTCCCGAACCTGAAACCATCACTTGTTGGTCACTTTGGATGTGGAGGCACTCTACACGAACATTCCCCAAGATGCCACCTTGGAAGTTCTGGAGTCCACACTACAGAGTGTTGAGCCATGGCCCTATGAGACACCGATCTCGTTCATTTGCGAATGTGATTCCATAGCTCTAAAAGAAAATTTCTTTGCCTTCCATACGCAGCTATATCACCAGATCCAAGGTACCAGCATGGTACCTTTGCTCCCAGTCTAGTTTGCCTGTATATGGCCAATTTTGAGGACAAGTACATCCTGGGAGAGCAATCCCTACAGAAACAGCATTGTGATGTGGCGACGCTACATCGACGATATCCTCCTCTTCTGGAGGGGTGACGAGGAACAATGCACAACATTCTGTGGGTGGATTAACACTCTAGACCCCTTTTTGAGGTTCTCCGGCACCAAGTCACAAGAAAGCATCCCCTTCTTGACCTCCAGATCTCCCTGCACGAAGGGCACCTACATACAACAAATTATAGGAAACCCACGGATAGAAACAGTCTCCTCATGTATGAGAGTCATCATCTGAAAGCACTGAGGAACAATCTGCCAGTCGGCCAATTTTTACGCCTCTGCAGAAATTGTGATACCTTGAACGAGTTTGAGAAGCAATCCCAGATTCTATCTAACAACCTGTCGGGGCGACATTACCCTAAGAAAATAATATGACAGGCACAGAAACGGGTTCGTAATAATCATAGGGAAGCCCTCCTTGAGGTGAAGGACAGACCAAAGACAAAGGCAATCACATGTGTGACCACGTTCACGCCCAGTTCCAATAAGATCCAGAAAGTGATTAGGAAACACTGGGGCATTCTAGAGACGGGAGCCTTTACCCCAGGGCCACCTACACTTTTTGCATTTAAACGCACCCAAAATCTGAAGGACCTTTTGGTCCACCCACGTCCCAGAGCAACCCCCACCACACAATCCACCCTATGGGCTCTACCCCCGGTGGTTGGACATTATCCATGTGGGGCCTGTTCTGTTTGTCCCCTCACATCGGCCTCCAAACAGATTGACCTTGGTCTGGCTAGACCTTGGCATCAAAGGAGGCACACTAACTGCAACACAAAGAACTGTATATACACTATCACTTGCCCGTGCGGAAAGAGGTATGTGTGGATGACCACGAGACCAGTCAAAATTCGAATAGGGGAGCATAAAAGCACCATATGTTGTAGAAAAACCAATACCAAACTACTCAGCCATTTCTCAGAAAAGAATCACAACCCAGAGAGTCTTAGATGGACAATCATTGAATCCAATCCAAACTGTTCAAACAGCACACTATTTAGGCAGGAACAACGCTGGGTCCACAGATTGAAGAGCAACTCAGAGGGCCTGAACGACAAGATACCCTGGGTGGAACTAATGACCTAGAACTAGAGTACACTGATACCCCCAGGCAAATTCCCTAGCAAAGTTTGTAATGACCATAGGCGGCACGAAGGTACTTTGCCTATATTCACGTCCTTCCCATTGATAGATATATCAATACCTATCTATACTTTTCGTGTGCCCCCGCCTACTCTGTGCATACAGTTCGGACCATGGTTGAGGTCCTCATGGGATGGGATCCATAACATACCTGGTATTTTGGGAACACCTAGGACCCATCAATATATGATGCTGCCAAATGAAAGGACACTACCCAGTACATGTGGTAGCTCAAAATACCTTGGTCAATATGAGGTCACCCACACAACACCAGCGGCCCTTCCATCTACAATACTGCAATTAGCACATGGCTCTCCTGAAAACATGAGGCTGTGTCACGCAAACCACATTAGCAGAGACCATGGGGTTTTCGAGTGCGGCAGTCACACTCCAACTGGACCGCCTACTGTTATAATTTATTACATGACCACTTACCTGACACTTCTAATTTTATCTTATATATGTCATAATTAGACAGTCTTCCATATGTTTTCCTTGCTTGACATCATATGCCTAATACCGGTTAGAAGCGAGACAAGACAGTAACATGCCTTTTATGGCACCCTGACACCATTCCAATATGGCCGCCACCATTCCAAGAGACTGCAGTATCTCCCGTGCAGTCTATACACATTAACCTTCGGCGTACCACGCCCATTGGAATGTCAGTTACGCTCGCTGTCATTCCAGCAACTATAACTTGGCATACCGGACTTCCCCGTAAGCACCGGCGACTCACTGAGGGACGGGCATGTACCGGGCGTCGATAGGGGCGAGTGAATGTAAGTGTCTTCCTGCTGTTTCCACAAAGGATCTGAGGTAAAGTTGATCATAACAATGAAGGGCAGACAGAAGCCTAACGAGCTCACGGTCGTGTTTTATTTTTCATACATCCACAGATACTCACCCTCATAACCACAGTGAGCGCCGAGGTGGCCCACCATTCTGAATCAAGGGGTATGCCGTCAAGCGTGTTCACGAGTGTTGCATGTGTGGTATGTGTGTGACACCACGCCCTGCAATACTCTCGCCACGAATGTCTCCAATTCGAGACACCGGTAACGGTACCATTACACATTTGTTTAGGCGATCAAAGTGCCCAGATCACGAAGGTGGTGCTACGTGTAGTTAGCTGTGCCATCACTTTGTTTGCAGTCTGGGTCACGAACGAGGTATCTGCATGCGATATGCTCACCACGTCTGATTAATATGGCTCACGAACTGCCACTAACAGCATGCCAGTGGAGCCTTGTCTCGAATGATTTTATTGATACAACAATAACACCACCCTCTAAACTATCAGGTTTACGAATAAGATATATGTGTGTGCCAGACACCTACCGCCTCTGGCTATGTGCAGCCAGCTGAAGGCGTCACCAGACCTGTGTGAACATCACCGCACGGCGAGCAGCCCTGCGCTGAATTTGGCAATGATGACTATCTGGCAGTATGTCGACAAGTGCATATCTCACTAAGCATGCCCATAAGTATGCCTGTGGATTTGAATGTCTGTCTATGAGCACATTTGAGTCCCAGTGATTGCCACCATTAACATGTGTTCCACATGTTGTTCTATATGTCTGTGTCTCCCTTTTTTATCTCTTTTTTATCCCTTTCCATATCACCAGGTTGGGTATAGGAACTCGAACCACACGTTCCTACTAGCGCAGAGATGCATCAACACCTGATTATAGGTACAGCAGGAATACAGGGCGTCTTTTCCCTGATTCCTGATCACTTTTTCTTGTATTTCTCACTGCACGGTCCTGACGAAGTGCGCCTGGATCCATTAGGGACCACCTTTAAGCGCAAAACATGTTGACCTAATCTCCTTTTCTCACACATTCACACAGATTTTTGAGAGCAGCAGGAAGACATTCATTCCCCCTCTACATCTGCTTTAAAGAGGTGCTCCACATCCTTTGTTGTTTTAGCCTTACCTTCCGGACCCCCAAATAAAACTAGGTTCTGGGTACCGCAAAGGTAATTTTAACTCACTCACTCATTCACTGTCCTAGGCCCACACACCCACATGCACAACTGCGGCATCTCCTTAAAAGATCTCCGATAAAGAGCCCTCTCGCAGGGCCCATGGAGGACAGCTGTGCCACCCCACGAGGAACAACGCCTGATGATGAAGCATGACACTCGCAAGGGTTTGTGAGGGCACTATATTCAAAAGGAGTAATTCCTTTACTGTCTTTAAATAACCTAACTATATTGAGAGAGACCACTCTGACACCCTTTTCAACCACAATAGGTTGCTTTCTCCTTTGTCTTTAGGAACAGTTACCCCTTAGTGAATACTACATCAGTCTTTAGGAGCAATGGTACTGGACCTGCATTTTTTTTAATAGCTCCCCGTCCCCCCCTCTTTACATTGTGTTGTGACTTAGTACGGCAGCTAGCCGTGGGACACTTATTCTATTTTTTCCCCTAGCTATCTTTCTCATCACCACCCTCTGGCACACAGACCGCTACACTTTCCACAGCGGGGTCTACCATAGGCACATATATCTCAGACAATGAACAACCCCGGTCTGAGTTTTGATGACGACGCAGTGGCAGAAATCCTCAGAGCACCGTCACTCCTAGCTGGGGATGGCAGTGCAGCAACAGGGAGCAAGAACGATGACTGAAAAGCCCTACAATCCCTGAGGAAACAACAGATTAAGAAAGCCCTACACGGGATAATCATGACTGAATATCTACGGGCTAATATAGCCCCAAATGGTCTTCTAGTTACACTTACCCCAAGAATCTTCCTAGAAGATCTGACCTTCCGTAGAGAATGGTCAAAGATAGCATGGAAGTGTACACGAGATTTGCTCGTTCTAATAATTAACACAGCCAAACGCCTGTCAGACGAACTTCTGATTCAGATTACCTTAGTTGAGAATGGACTCAAAGCGGGTATTTCAGTAACAGCATTTAAATCACTATTGGCAGAAATAAATGAGGAAATGAACGAGCACAAGGAGTTCCTCACAAAACAAAAGATCACCAAACTCCAGAAAGATGTTAAAAGTTTCGATCAAGAAAAGGTGTACCCATACACCAAAGACGACTACATTTTTCAGAATTACGAGACAACATCTGATGAGGGGAGAAGTAACCACTCTAGGAGATCCAGATCAACGAGTAGCGACTCCACCTATGAGGGCAGAAATTATATGGCTCGCTCTGGAGGAACTCAGAAACAACATCCGCCACCCCTTTTCCAGAATTTTCCACCACAGTCATTTCAGCCACAACTGTACCCAGGTCAGTGGATGGGACCTTAAAGAAGGTGGAACATGCCACTGGGACACCCACTTCAGGCACCCCAATACCACCAATTCCCAAACCCCCCTTTTTACAACAGAGGGTGGGGCAAAGGAAGAGGCAGAAGAAGAGGAGGACTCAAGACTGTTCACTGGCAAGACCCGGAACCAATGACACTACGGAGCAAGACAACAGGACAGAAACATTAGTGGTGAATTTGTCCTCTAGACAACTGACCGAGGGCGAATCCAGGCTCTTGGAGAAGGGCCTGGGCTTCGTCCCCACACCTTCCGAGGACTCATTCAGACTCCATCAGGAACTTCATCAATTTTTCCAGAAGGTGAGGTTGAAGGCCTTTTTCCAGGACAAACCGGAAAACCCCACCACCGAGACGGGTTTGAAGAAGAAATCCAAGTTCACCCCCACAGCTGCCATGACACCCAACGAAGTTCTCACCTTCGAACAAGCCCTTCTGAAGGACGTTGCAGCCATGACCAACCGGCGCCCGTTCAACAATATGTCCAAAGAAGAAAGAACCCTACTGAAGGCCATAACAGAAGACACCAGCATCATTTTAAAACCAGCCGACAAAGGCGGTGCCACAGTTATCCAGGACATAGGCACATATGATGCTGAGTGCCGCCGCCAACTTACCGACATCGAGTATTACCTACCTATCTTGGAAGACCCCACAGCATGGCTAACTACCAGGATTAAGGGCTTAGTCAATGAAGCGGAAACCAAAGGTTGGATTTCCCGACAGGAAGCGGCTTTCCTCATCAATGACGATCCCCGGATCCCGTATTACTATACTATACCCAGGATCCACAAAGGAACCAACCCGCCTCCAGGACGCCCAATTGTGTCTGGGATCGAGTCATTGCTGGAACCTCTCAGCAAATTCTGCGATTTCTACCTCCGCCCCCTAGTCACTAAAACACCGTCCTACCTCAGGGATACAACCGAAGTACTAAACCTGATTGAAAACTTTCCCGAACCTGAAACCATCACTTGTTGGTCACTTTGGATGTGGAGGCACTCTACACGAACATTCCCCAAGATGCCACCTTGGAAGTTCTGGAGTCCACACTACAGAGTGTTGAGCCATTGCCCTATGAGACACCAATCTCGTTCATTTGCGAATGTGATTCCATAGCTCTAAAAGAAAATTTCTTTGCCTTCCATACGCAGCTATATCACCAGATCCAAGGTACCAGCATGGTACCTTTGCTCCCAGTCTAGTCTGCCTGTATATGGCCAATTTTGAGGACAAGTACATCCTGGGAGAGCAATCCCTACAGAAACAGCATTGTGATGTGGCGACGCTACATCGACGATATCCTCCTCTTCTGGAGGGGTGACGAGGAACAATGCACAACATTCTGTGGGTGGATTAACACTCTAGACCCCTTTTTGAGGTTCTCCGGCACCAAGTCACAAGAAAGCATCCCCTTCTTGACCTCCAGATCTCCCTGCACGAAGGGCACCTACATACAACAAATTATAGGAAACCCACGGATAGAAACAGTCTCCTCATGTATGAGAGTCATCATCTGAAAGCACTGAGGAACAATCTGCCAGTCGGCCAATTTTTACGCCTCTGCAGAAATTGTGATACCTTGAGACGAGTTTGAGAAGCAATCCCAGATTCTATCTAACAACCTGTCGGGGCGACATTACCCTAAGAAAATAATATGACAGGCACAGAAACGGGCTCGTAATAATCATAGGGAAGCCCTCCTTGAGGTGAAGGACAGACCAAAGACAAAGGCAATCACATGTGTTACCACGTTCACGCCCAGTTCCAATAAGATCCAGAAAGTGATTAGGGTACACTGGGGCATTCTAGAGACGGGAGCCTTTACCCCAGGGCCACCTACACTTTTTGCATTTAAACGCACCCAAAATCTGAAGGACCTTTTGGTCCACCCACGTCCCAGAGCAACCCCCACCACACAATCCACCCTATGGGCTCTACCCCCGGTGGTTGGACATTATCCATGTGGGGCCTGTTCTGTTTGTCACCTCACATCGGCCTCCAAACAGATTGACCTTGGTCTGGCTAGACCTTGGCATCAAAGGAGGCACACTAACTGCAACACAAAGAACTGTATATACACTATTACTTGCCCGTGCGGAAAGAGGTATGTGGGGATGACCACGAGACCAGTCAAAATTCGAATAGGGGAGCATAAAAGCACCATATGTTGTAGAAAAACCAATACCAAACTACTCAGCCATTTCTCAGAAAAGAATCACAACCCAGAGAGTCTTAGATGGACAATCATTGAATCCAATCCAAACTGTTCAAACAGCACACTATTTAGGCAGGAACAACGCTGGGTCCACAGATTGAAGAGCAACTCAGAGGGCCTGAACGACAAGATACCCTGGGTGTAACTAATGACCTAGAACTAGAGTACACTGATACGACCAGGCACATCCCTACCAAAGTTTGTAATGACCATAGGCGGCACGAAGGTACTTTGCCTATATTCACGTCCTTCCCATTGATAGATATATCAATACCTATCTATACTCTTCGTGTGCCCCCGCCTACTCTGTGCATACAGTTCGGACCATGGTTGAGGTCCTCATGGGATGGGATCCATAACATACCTGGTATTTTGGGAACACCTAGGACCCATCAATATATGATGCTGCCAAATGAAAGGACACTACCCAGTACATGTGGTAGCTCAAAATACCTTGGTCAATATGAGGTCACCCACACAACACCAGCGGCCCTTCCATCTACAATACTGCAATTAGCACATGGCTCTCCTGAAAACATGAGGCTGTGTCACGCAAACCACATTAGCAGAGACCATGGGGTTTTCGAGTGCGGCAGTCACACTCCAACTGGACCGCCTACTGTTATAATTTATTACATGACCACTTACCTGACACTTCTAATTTTATCTTATATATGTCATAATTAGACAGTCTTCCATATGTTTTCCTTGCTTGACATCATATGCCTAATACCGGTTAGAAGCGAGACAAGACAGTAACATGCCTTTTATGGCACCCTGACACCATTCCAATATGGCCGCCACCATTCCAAGAGACTGCAGTATCTCCCGTGCAGTCTATACACATTAACCTTCGGCGTACCACGCCCATTGGAATGTCAGTTACGCTCGCTGTCATTCCAGCAACTATAACTTGGCATACCGGACTTCCCCGTAAGCACCGGCGACTCACTGAGGGACGGGCATGTACCGGGCGTCGATAGGGGCGAGTGAATGTAAGTGTCTTCCTGCTGTTTCCACAAAGGATCTGAGGTAAAGTTGATCATAACAATGAAGGGCAGACGGGAGCCTAACGAGCTCACGATCGTGTTTTATTTTTCATACATCCACAGATACTCACCCTCATAACCACAGTGAGCGCCGACGTGGCCCACCATTCTGAATCAAGGGGTATGCCGTCAAGCGTTTTCACGAGTGTTGCATGTGTGGTATGTGTGTGACACCACGCCCTGCAATACTGTCGCCACGACTGTCTCCATTTCGAGGCACCGGCAACCGTACCATTGCATATTTGTTTAGGCGATCGAAGCGCCCAGATCACGTAGGTGGTGCTACGTGTAGTTAGCTATGCCATCACTTTGTTTGCAGTCTGGGTCACGAATGAGGTATCTGCATGCGATATGCTCACCGCGTCTGATTAATATGGCTCACGAACTGCCACTAACAGCATGACAGTGGAGCCTTGTCTCCAATGATTTTATTGATACAGCAATGACACCACCCTCTAAACCATCAGGTTTACGAATAAGATATATGTGTGTGCCAGACACCTACCGCCTCTGGCTATGTGCAGCCAGCCGAAGGCGTCACCATACCTGTGTGTACATCACCGCACGGGGAGCAGCCGTGCGCTGAATTTGGCAATGATGACTATCTGGCAGCATGACGACTAGGGCATATCTCACTAAGCATGCCCATACGTATGCCTGTGGATTTGAATGTCTGTCTATGAGCACATTTGAGTCCCAGTGATTGCCATCATTAACATGTGTTCCACATGTTGTTCTATATGTCTGTGTGTCTCTCTCTTTCTTTTTTATCTCTTTTTTATCGCTTTCCATATCACCAGGTTGGGTATAGGAACTCGAACCACACTTTCCTACTAGCGCAGAGACGCATCAACACCTGAATATAGGTACTGCAGGAATACAGGGCGTCTTTTCCCTGATTCCTGATCACTTTTTCTTGTATTTCTCACTGCACGGTCCTGACGAAGCGCGCCTGGATCCATTAGGGACCACCTTTAAGCGTGAAACATGTTGACCTAATCTCCTTTTCTCACACATTCACACGGATTTTTGAGAGCAGCAGGAAGACATTCATTCCCCCTCTACATCCGCTTTAAAGAGGTGCACCACATCCTTTGTTGTTTTAGCCTTACCTTTCGGACCCCCGAATAAAGCTAGGTTCTGGGTACCCCAAAGGTAATTTTAACTCACTCACTCATTCACTGTCCTAGGCCCACACACCCACATGCACAACTGCGGCGTCTCCTTAAAAGATCTCCGATAAAGAGCCCTCTCGCGGGGCCCATGGAGGACAGCAGTGCCACCCCCACGAGGAGCAACGCCTGATGATGAAGCATGACACTCGCAAGGGTGTGTGACGGCATTATATTCAAAAGGAGTAATTCCTTTACTGTCTTTAAATAACCCAACTATATTGAGAGAGACCACTCTGCCACCTTTGTCAACAAAAATAGGTTGCTTTCTCCTCTGTCTTTAGGAACAGTTACCCCTTAGTTAATACTACGTCAGTCTTTGGGAGCAATGGTACTGGACCTGCATTTTTTCTAATAGCTCCCCGTCCCCCCCTCTTTACATTGTGTTGTAAGATTTTTGAAGCACTACAAATGAAATGTGAGCTTCGGTTTGCGACCTCTTGTTATTTGGCTATTGGTAAAACCTGATTTAATGGATAGTATTTTGAGCAGCAGAAGATGTTTAGAGAAGAGAATGGAAAACATAGCTGCCACATAAAACAGAATTGATTACATTTCTGAGGGGATACCACAAAAGTATATAAACAGATGGGCAAGCAGGATTCCTGCTCCAATGTGACGAGGTGGCTCAGCTATTTGGGAACATTCCTATGCTTCTGTGGGCTTTAATATTAGATGACTATTTTATTTTTCAACCTTCTGGTTTTACTAATCCCACCTTCAAATTTACAGTTGATTCCTGGAAGTAAATATGCATTTGTTAGACATGACATTCTTGGTGTGGTATTCCCCCAAACATTTTGGGGCCGATTCCGATCTCGGTCGGAGACGCACCTAACACCATTCGGTCGGGAAAAAAGCCATGCGAATGCCTGTTTCCCGACCGATCCGCACATTATTCCGAACGAGCAAGTACGATGCGCACAACAGCATAGATTCCGACCCAGTCGTACTCACCCAATCCAGGTCCTGTTCCCCGACCGAGCCGGATCCGGAATCATAGAAACGAGCTGCACAGAAGCAAAAATGCAGCCCCGTCCGGCCGGACAAGTACGATGCGCATCCCGTACGCGCCGAACCCGTCGCTACGCACGGCACGTCAAAGCATCCGGGCGAGGCGCACATAAGCTCCGATTCGCGCCACAACACGATCCACGGCTACGAGACGAACACGCCAGCGACGAGGACGAGGCGAAGCAAAGAGAAAGATGAACGAGATGAACCAACCATGAATCCCTTCGTGCCGATCTTACCAATATTCTACCTCTATTACCGGAACAGGCACGGACGCTTACGGCGCAGAAGGTAAGTCAGACACCAACAGCAAAAACAAACTACACGTACCCGACACATCACACACAGAGGGATGCAGAAATACCTACACCAGCAACAGCAGCACCATAGGGGCGGGATGGCCCTCACCAATGCCACACATACACATAGGGGCCTGTATGCCTACCACTACTACCACCCCTACCCAGGGTGGGCTGGATGCCTGTCACTACTACCACCTCTACCCATGGGGGGCTGGATGCCTACCACCACTACCATCCTTACCCAGGGGGTGCCAGATGCCTACCACTACTACCACCTCTAGCCATGGGGGGCTGGATGCCTGTCACTACTACCACCCTTACCCAGGGGGTGCCAGATGCCTACCACTACTACCACCTCTACCCATGGGGAGCTGGATGCCTACCACTACTACCACCCTTACCCAGGGGGTGCCAGATGCCTACCACTACTACCACCTCTACCCATGGGGGGCTGGATGCCTGTCACTACTACCACCCTTACCCAGGGGGTGCCAGATGCCTACCACCTCTACCCATGGGGGACTGGATGCCTGTCACTACTACCACCCTTACCCAGGGGTGCCAGATGCCTACCACTACTATCACCTCTACCCATGGGGGGCTGGATGCCTGTCACTACTACCACCCTTACCCAGGGGGTGCCAGATGCCCACCACTACTACCACCCTCACCCAGGGGTGCCAGATGCCTACCACTACTACCACCTCTACCCATGGGGGGCTGGATGCCTGTCACTACTACCACCTCTACCCATGGGGGCTGGATGCCTACCACTACTACCACCCTTACCCAGGGGGTGCCAGATGCCTACCACTACTACCACCTCTACCCATGGGGGCTGGATGCCTGTCACTACTACCACCCTTACCCAGGGGGTGCCAGATGCCTACCACTACTACCACCTCTACCCATGGGGGGTTGGATGCCTGTCACTACTACCACCCTTACCCAGGGGTGCCAGATGCCTACCACTACTACCACCTCTACCCATGGGGGCTGGATGCCTGTCACTACTACCACCCTTACCCAGTGGGTGCCAGATGCCCACCACTACTACCACCCTCACCCAGGGGGTGCCAGATGCCTACCACTACTACCACCTCTACCCATGGGGGGCTGGATGCCTGTCACTACTACCACCCTTACCCAGGGGGTGCCAGATGCCTGTTACTACTACCACCTCTACCCATGGGGGGCTGGATGCCTACCACCACTACCACCCTTACCCAGGGGGTGCCAGATGCCTACCACTACCACCACCTCTACCCATGGGGGCTGGATGCCTGTCACTACTACCACCCTTACCCAGGGGGTGCCAGATGCCTACCACTACTACCACCTCTACCCATGGGGGGCTGGATGCCTGTCACTACTACCACCCTTACCCAGGGGTGCCAGATGCCCACCACTACTACCACCCTCACCCAGGGGGTGCCAGATGCCTACCACTACTACCACCCTTACCCAGGGGGTGCCAGATGCCTGTCACTACTACCACCTCTACCCATGGGGGCTGGATGCCTGTCACTACTACCACCCTTACCCAGGGGTGCCAGATGCCTACCACTACTACCACCTCTACCCATGGGGGGCTGGATGCCTGTCACTACTACCACCCTTACCCAGGGGGTGCCAGATGCCTACCACTACTACCACCTCTACCCATGGGGGGCTGGATGCCTGTCACTACTACCACTCTTACCCAGGGGTGCCAGATGCCCACCACTACTACCACCCTCACCCAGGGGGTGCCAGATGCCTACCACTACTACCACCCTTACCCAGGAGGTGCCAGATGCCTGTCACTACTACCACCTCTACCCATGGGGGGCTGGATGCCTACCACTACTATCCCCCTTACCCAGGGGGTGCCAGATGCCTACCACTACTACCACCTCTACCCATGGGGGGCTGGATGCCTGTCACTACTACCACCCTTACCCAGGGGGTGCCAGATGCCTACCACTACTACCACCTCTACCCATGGGGGGCTGGATGCCTGTCACTACTACCACCCTTACCCAGGGGGTGCCATATGTCTACCACTACTACCACCTCTACCCATGGGGGGCTGGATGCCTGTCACTACTACCACCTCTACCCATGGGGAGCTGGATGCCTACCACCAACACCACCCCCACTCATAGGATGGACAATGCATGACACAACCAGCACACCACAACCTAGGGAATGCAAGAAAAAGACATCCCCCAACACCATGACAAGCGTGTGTAGACTGTGTCAAATGGCTACAACACTGAACATGACTTTGAACATACAATGTGACCCCCTATCACATGTGCCACACATATATGTGTGTGGCCCCCACAATGCAAGCAGGCCATGACCATTGTGGCAATGGGGTCCAAAACCCCATCATCACAGTGACCAAAATGTTAGTGTGGGGTCCACAGCTGAAGCACATTCAGAACATTGTGGCAATGGGGTCTAAACCCCCATCATCACAGTGACCAAAAGGTAAGTGTGGGGTCCATAGCTGAAGCACATCTTGAACATTGTGGCAATGGGGTCCAAACCCCCATCATCACAGTGACCAAAATGTAAGTGTGGGGGCCCATAGCTGAAGCACATTCAGAACATTGTGGCAATGGGGTCTAAACCCCCATCATCACAGTGACCAAAATGTAAGTGTGGGGGCCCATAGCTGAAGCACATTCAGAACATTGTAGCAATGGGGTCTAAACCCCCATCATCACAGTGACCAAAAGGTAAGTGTGGGTTCCATAGCTGAAGCACAATTTGAACATTGTGGCAATGGGGTCTAAACCCCCATCATCACAGTGACCAAAAGGTAAGTGTGGGGTCCATAGCTGAAGCACATCTTGAACATTGTGGCAATGGGGTCCAAACCCCCATCATCACAGTGACCAAAATGTAAGTGTGGGGGCCCATAGCTGAAGCACATTTTGAACATTGTGGCAATGGGGCCTAAACCCCCATCATCACAGTGACCAAAATGCAAGTGTTGACAAAGAAAAAGCTGCAACTGCCAAACTGCATGGATGATTCCTGGTCACAGAACATAAAACACATCAGTGGCAAAGTAGTGCATGTGTCCCATTGCAACATAGATTGGGGAGGCAAATACTGCAGTGCAAATAAGACATACCTTTGGCCATGTGCAGACAAACAACACCCATGGGGGCTGACACTGTCAACATTCATCAATGACACAATGACAGAAGTGACTATCAGAATGCAGACCCACATATTTGCACCAATGGGCACACAAATGCAGATACCCTGTGGAGACTGTAGATGTGAGGTGAACAGAAACCATACCATGGCAGCAATGGGACACACAAACCATGATCATTGTGCTGACCGATGACCTAGGAGTCCCAGGGACAGCAGGGGAAACCCACCAAACAACATACAGCCAATGGCACACCAAAGATATGCCAATGCAGTGGTGCAAATGCACAAACAGGCAGACCCACACTGCACATCAAACATAACAGGTGAGGGGGGGGGGTGCCAGTGTCCCCAGGCAACCACACAACACATGAGGAGGCCTGAATACCAATTACACAGATGTGCATACAGTGCCACACAAAGGTAACTCATGGATCCAAATACCCTATGTGGGCAATCAGGCATTGTCAGATGAGAGGGAGCACAAATCACACATGTCACACAAGCATGTAGGAACAGCAACTGACACAGCAAGACACAGAGACACCACAGCACTACCCCCAGGGTCCCCACAATGTGGTGACCCTGGGCTGCATTACAATCCCACTGTGATGACAAAGCTAGATGTCGTTCACACTGTGAACCACAGTCATGTGTCCTGAGCAACAAACTACCATCACACCTACACAAGCACAAATCAATCAGCACGGCCAGTAAGCCAAGGCCAACATGGAGGCAGGGGTCTAGCCGGGCAACAACTCTCATCTGCACACACTCAACACCACACACCTCGACCTCCAACAATGTGCAGCAGTGAAGCACACATGCACTGGTGACATTGCACATGCACCCATGACAATCCCAGGGTGGTGGGTGGGAACCAAGGTGCAGAAACACATCACACATGGCCACTCAACAAGACTCCTGAATGTCTGACACACTGCACACTACGCTGTACATGGACATGACGGCGATACCACACCAACCAATGGGATCCCAGCCACAGTCACACACCAATGAAGAAGCCAAGGACACCCACAAAGAACACACATAGAGAACTACCAACATTGCAGCCCGGACCCTGAGGAGTGCCAGCAGTCACACACACAACGTGTCACAATCACTGAAAGATAACACAAACTGGAAATCACATGACAGGTGTAAACAACAAGTGCCAAGGGGAATCCTGACTGTGACCCATCTGCGTCTGCACACAAACTCAGCCCTGACAGCAAACACACCTATGGGTGACACCCTGATGACCAGTAATGTGCCATGCACCCACATCACAGAGAATCCAGGGAGAAGACTTGGGGGGTACATAGGTCAACTCAGCAAGCATCACAAACAGGTACAACACTAGGGATTCCAGCATGCACAGCTAAACGGAAGTGAACATACAGACATGCTCATATAACACACACCTTGGGCGCAGGCAATGTCACAGGAGTACACACTGCCATGAGGGAACTCCACTCCTGTGTGAGGAAAGCTGTGCCATATGTTGCATCAGTAGGGCTCCATTATGTCAGCTGAGCACTTGGTCACACACTCAACAATTAGCACCAAATGAATGCTCCCGTCACATCAGCCTGGTCATGGGAGTGCCAACAAAATCATCAGCACTGATCCAACACACTTGTATAGCAATGTTGCACTGACAACACAGATGAGTCCTTCCCCACTGATGCCCAAACCTGCATGTCCAGTGGAGATGGCCACATGGTCAGGGAAGTAGACGAATTGAACAATGGCAGGCACAACAGATGTGCAGGGGTGGAAGCCACAGATGTGAAATTGCCAATGTAAGTAGGAAATCCCATTGCCAAATATTGAACACATGACACCCTCAGATGCTGCTAAGGATGACATGGATACACCACAGGATAGGACACATTCCCCCTGGACCACATGTGTTCCTGCAAAGTAACACTTCATTATCATGAGACCAAATATCACCATCACTGCAGCAAGGGCATGGTTAGCATCATCAACAACATGTACATCAGAAGCAAAAGCACTAGAGAACAGAAATGTGCTTTATTCAGCATATGTGGGTCTAACAGTTGATGTCCAGCACAAATTGTAACAAAGGCCAATGGCCAGTCCAACTTGAAAGTCAAAACAGGGTGACAGTGGCAGATGTCACCCTACGCATGCCTGCACTGATGAAAGCCAGGGACAATCCCCTCGGAGGGGCATACGGGGGGGCAGGCCAGGCACCGCAGGGACAGGATCATGGCTCACCAGAAGGAGGCAGGGAAGGGGTGGTGGGTGCTGGAGAGCCACTGACAACTGCAGTGGAGGTGTCTGACATGGTGTGTGCCGGCACAAGTGGGGGGCATGACTCTGATGGTGTGGGTGCCGGCAAGACTGCAGGGGACCGTGCAGATGGAGTGGACAGGTTCCCCACTGCAGTGCCCAAGTCAGACAGGGTGGTAGTGGACTCCACTGCAGTGCCTACCTCCAGGTGAGGAGAATGGGGATCAGGTAAGGTGGGCAGGACAGAGGGGGAGGACACCGTCTCCACACCAGTGGCACAGACAAGCGCAGCGGGGGTGTGGGGCTGGAAGAGCAAGTGGCAGGGGGAGAAGGCCTGATCCTTTTGGGGATGGTGTATCTGTGGGTGGGGGAACCTGGGGCAGGGTGTGGTGGGGGCACCTGTGGAGTGGGGGCCTGAGGGATGGAGGAAGGAGACTTGGTGCCTGAGCTGCAGGGCGGCGGCGGGGTCTTGCTCTTCCGGGTCCGGGGGGACTTGCGGATGGGGGCGTCAGTCGGTCTGCGCCTGGGGGAGGGTGTCCGATGGCGAGGGGCACTCCGCTCCGTGTGGGTGGGCTTCCTCTTCCCCCTGAATGCTGGATCAGCTGGAACGGAGGGGAAGAGGCCGAGGTCACTGAGGAAGAGCCGCTGGGTCTTTGGGGTTGCAGGTGAGGCAACGGAGGGGGCTTTGGAGGGAGAGGCAACTGTGGACTGCGCAGCGCTCATGGATGCGTGTGTGTGTGACTGGGCCCCATCCCCTGTGAGTGTGGTTTCAGTCCCCTGACTGTGCGTGCGTGTGCAGCTTGTCTGTGGCGTGTGTGTGTGTGTGCTGCTCGTGTCTGTGCTGGTGTGTGCCTGTGCCGGTGTGTGTGTGCTTGTGACAGGTAAGGTGCTGGGGAGTGTGGATGGGGCAGAGGCAGGAGGGGTGAGGGACTGTTGGAGGAGGGACACTGCTGCCGTCAGGGAGGAGTCCATGGACCTATAGGTCTGTAGGGCAGACATGCCCGATGAGATGCCCTCCATGAATGACACCAGCTGAGTCAACAGAGTGGTGTGGGCATGGAGGACACTCAGCATCGCTGTCTGCCCTACATGGAGCTGGCGAAGGAGGTACACAGACTCCTCACTCAGGGCAGCAGGGGACACAGGGGCAGGGGGTGCGGTGCCTGGCCCGAAGGAGACACGCTCCCGAACATGGGAGCCTCCACGGACCTCGGGAATGGGAGCCGATGGGAGGGCGGTGGTGGTGGTGGTGGCAGGGACAGCAACACTAGCTGGGGTGTGGTGGCTGCTGACACCCACCTCCATAAGGGAGTCATCCTCTGAGCTGCTGTGGTCCTCAGCTGAGGTGGATGGTGCTGAGGACTCCTCGGTGTGGCTCCCCTCGCCCTCTGTGCCACTGGGTCCCTCCGACCACTCCTCGGCTGTTGACCCAGTCTGGCTCTGTGGCTCCTCCTGGTCCGTGGAGCTGTCCCCTCCTGTGGCCGTGGATGTATCTGCAAACAATAGGGAAACAGACAGACATCAGTCACCTGCACCGAACGCACACACCACAGTAAGTACATCACAATACAGAGCAAGGCCTGGCATCCTTAGTTGGACATTGCTAAAATTGCCCAAACAGAATAGGAGAAGCCAATTGTCAGTCTGATCGTCAACCATGGCACTCACATCCCACCTGGCCTTGCACCCATCTGTCTGGCGTCCGTTGGCTGGCAATACCCCAGTGTGGACACATGCACCACCTACACAGTAGTTGGACGGTGCAGAGAACATGGTGAAGCATGTGAACATGCACACATCACAACTCTTGCCACTGAGTCAGTACAGGTGCCCGGATGAAAGTGATGCCCAGAGTCAGATATATGAAATGCATGTGATGCATACCAGCAACAGACACCACGATGCACCCATGTGCTGATAGCCATTGCCACTATGGTGTGCATGTAGCACATGTCACTCCCCTGCAGGATCACCCATAGGAAGTCACATGCCATGGCACAGGCATGCCTGCTAAGTCATACATCACTGTCTCCAGTCACATGGGCAGGGCAGCCACACAACAACAGTCTGCACTGTGTCACAATAGTAGGTCATGGGGAATGCAAGTCCTGGAGCTGAACAAGTGCACATGTACATCCCCCACACACCACATCATCTGAACCCTTATCTGTCCAGGTCATACTTATTGGACATATGGGTGACCTGTAACACAAGCCTCTGAACCTGAGCACCTCACAATCTGCTGTGAATGGGAAACAGCTGCATGGACCTCACATACACATACCCCAGTCTGCACGGTCAGGTGTTCAAACACCTATGTGTCACACAAGTATCGTCTCCTATGGTCACATCTCCGGTGGCATGCTGAGCCCCAACCGATAAACACCCCAGCAGTCCTGACATCGAAGCCACAGCACACTGACACAGAGGCTGACACCTGAGGGGACATATCACTGAGCACAACGTGTCAGCTGATACACGGGAGTGGGAGTACAGAGTGCATTGCATGGCCTGGAGTAGGCATGACTGTCCTGCCCCACATGAATGAGGGATGAACCCTGGACAGTAGGCAGCTGGCTAAGTATGTGTGACACACGTAATATACACACTCCTGGGGCCCAAACATTGTTCCCACCCGCAGCATTGGTGTGTGCCAGATACCCCAGGCACATGTGGTGGATCAGCTCAGCAATTGGACCACATATCAAAGTAACAAGCAGATTTCATGTCAGAACACAGGCATTGTGTAAGCAATGGACCCACCCATGATGCCCACCACAGTTAGGGGAACAGATGCTGTCCCCACCTTGAGTCAAGCAAACTGCAAGGACACAGTACCCAAGTGACACAATTCCCTGACTGCAAGGGCCACACCTGGGTATCAGATGAGGAGTGGGCAGTGCACAATCGAGGGACATGGGTCCTGGACCACATGACTGATGTGCTGTGGAAGTTTAACCAGGCAAGAGGAGGGCACATAGCATGGCAGACAGAGTACACAATGCAGTCATGGACTCACCCCCTCCGTGCTGCTCCCTGGCCTTCAGCTGCCCATCCAGATCAGGGAAGACCACCGCCAGGATCCTGAGCATGTGGGGGTCAGGGTCTGGTGTCCGCCCCTCCTGCGAGGAGGCGACAGCTTCAGCTGGACCCGTGCGATCCTCCGGGTCCAGCCCCGAAGGTCCTGCCACCTCTTCTGGCAGTTGCGGATCCGGCGCTTGTAGTCCCCCACGGATCTCACTGCCCGGACGATGGTCAGCCATATCTTCTGCTTCTGGTGGGCATCAACCTGTGAGGATGACAAAGTGAGAATGCTATTACTACACATGCAACATATCTGTGTATTACACAGTTGTGTATACATGTCTCAATCACAGGGGCTCATGATGTACACAGGCAGTGCAACGATGGCCATGGACAGTATGCCAGCAGTAACTACATGGTATCATTGCTTGGGAAGTAAAACCTTGTTTAAATGCACTGTCACTGCACTATACCTGTCCAGTGCATGTAACTACACACTATGGGGGTGACAACTACTCAGTGAGCCTGCTAGCCAGTGGCGTGCAGACTGTTAGCCTTGCTAGTCAGACAACATGCACATTTAGGAAGGCAGTGGACAGAACACTCACCTGCTCCCCTGCTTTCCCATACAGCTTGCTGTACTGTGGAAGGAGGCTGTCCAGCAGGGCCTGGTTCTCCTCAGTGCTGAAGGCTGGGGCTCTCTCCACAGTACGTGCCATTGCAGGGTCCAGAGGGTGCAGATTCAGCAGCAGTGGTGGTGGCAGATGTCATCCTGGAGCATGTAGTGCAGGCAAGTGAGCTCTCAGGGGAACAGCCAGCATTATATGTGTGCTGCAGAGGCAGTTACTGTCCCATGTGTCCAAAGTGATAGGTCCAAGTAGTTAGCATCTTCTGAATCTGGCCAATCCATGGAATTGCACCACTTACACACGCCCACAGCATCCTTCAAAAGTTCAACTTCATGACACCCATGAATTTGCAACATTGTTGTGGGTGACCAACTGAATTTCCAGCATCAGACTCGTTCAAAATTTAAAAACGCGTCCGTTGCCAGGCCAGGCCATAGCCAATGGGTGCACACCGATCTATCCATTGCTGTTCAACGCGTACCCGGGATACAACGCGTACCCGCACACATTGATTGCAATGGGCCGGCCGGGCACACCGATCGGTCCATTGCTGTTCTATGCGTACCCGGGATACAACGCGTACCCGCACATTAATTGCAATGGGCCGGCCGGGCACACCGATCGGTCCATTGCTGTTCAACGCGTACCAGGGATACAACGCGTACCCGCACACATTGATTGCAATGGGCCGGCCGGGCACACCGATCGGTCGGTCCATTGCTGTTCAAAGCGTACCCGGGATACAACGCGTACCCGCACACATTGATTGCAATGGGCCGGCCGGGCACACCGATCGGTCCATTGCTGTTCAACGCGTACCCGGGATACAACGCGTACCCGCACATTGATTGCAATGGGCCGGCCGGGCACACCGATCGGTCCATTGCTGTTCTATGCGTACCCGGGATACAACGCGTACCCGCACACATTAATTGCAATGGGCCGGCCGGGCACACCGATCGGTCCATTGCTGTTCAACGCGTACCAGGGATACAACGCGTACCCGCACACATTGATTGCAATGGGCCGGCCGGGCACACCGATCGGTCGGTCCATTGCTGTTCAACGCGTACCCGGGATACAACGCGTACCCGCACACATTGATTGCAATGGGCCGGCCGGGCACACCGATCGGTCCATTGCTGTTCAACGCGTACCCGGGATACAACGCGTACCCACACACATTGATTGCAATGGGCCAGCCGGGCACACCGATCGGTCCATTGCTGTTCAACGCGTACCCGGGATACAACGTGTACCCGCACATTGATTGCAATGGGCCGGCCGGGCACACCGATCGGTCCATTGCTGTTCAACGCGTACCCG
The DNA here is from genome assembly GCA_963921515.1 of Calotriton arnoldi. NCBI lineage: Eukaryota > Metazoa > Chordata > Amphibia > Caudata > Salamandridae > Calotriton > Calotriton arnoldi. The sequence continues at coordinate 2,096,233 of CAWUFW010002309.1, forward strand.
GGATACAACGCGTACCAGCACACATTGAATGCAATGGCCAATGTGTGCGCACCGATCGGTCCATTGCTGTCCAACGCGTATTGCGAATACAACGCGTACCAGCACACATTGAATGCAATGGCCAATGTGTGCGCACCGATCGGTCCATTGCTGTCCAACGCGTATTGCGAATACAACGCGTACCAGCACACATTGAATGCAATGGCCAATGTGTGCACACCGATCGGTCCATTGCTGTCCAACGCGTATTGCGAATACAACGCGTACCAGCACACATTGAATGCAATGGCCAATGTGTACGCACCGATCGGTTCATTGCTGTCCAACGCGTATTGCGAATACAATGCGTACCAGCACACATTGAATGCAATGGCCAATGTGTGCGCACCGATCGGTCCATTGCTGTCCAACGCGTATTGCGAATACAACGCGTACCAGCACACATTGAATGCAATGGCCAATGTGTGCGCACCGATCGGTCCATTGCTGTCCAACGCGTCCCTTTACATGTCACTGGCATATGTCACCATGCCTGTCACAGGTGAACATATGCCAGCCACATATACTTCCCAGGGAGTGAGGGGCACACCTACAACACCACAGCCTGTCCAAACTGTATCCTAAGGCATGTAAGGCTGCATTACCTATTCCGTGTATGGGGTGAACATGTTGTTCTGTGGGTGTCACTTGGGGCAGCCACCCCCAGGCTGTGCACGTGTTCATGGGGACAGTATCCTTGGTGTTTCGTGTACATGAACACTGTGATGTGCAACTGTTCATATCTGAGCATGTGGCATGGTCACATTTCACGGTGGTGTATGTGTATGTCATGTCACATGCCCCCTGAGTCCCATGTGGGACGGTATGTTTAACCCAGGCTGACCCATTGGCACAATAGTGATGGTCCTCCGCAGTCTGTGTGCATGTTGTGTTTACAATGTCTCTGATTTCATGTGCACAATGGGAGACAGTCTCCACATCCACGTTGTTTGTGCATGGACTTTGATGTTGTGCGTGTGTGTGTCACAGACGTACATGTCTGTCCTGCCGAGGCAACAGGGACCACTACCTGTGGGGGTCATGGTTGTTTTGCTGTGGTGTATACATGATACGCCATGTCATGCCAGTGCCCATGTGGCAATACAGGGTCCCTGGGAATCTACCTGTCGTTGGGCTGTGATGCCTGGGGCACATCTGTCCTCACATGTCACTGTGGGGTGTGTTTGTAACGTGGCAGCAGGAGATGGGAAATGTGACACGTCCTCATGATACCCAATGGCACAACCTGGGACTTATTGATGCCACTTGTTGAACTGTGATGTTGGATGTTGGCCATGTATGTGCCATACATGTCCTTACGGAACTGCACACATCATGTACTTGTGCCTCATAATGATGTATCATGTGATATTGAGTGTGTTCAATGCCACATATGTGGGGTGACTGACAATCTTTCTTTCTTCACCTATGCACTGCAGGGCACCGGCTGTCCATAGACCATTCCCTGACCTGGCAACGATGGTGGAACGTGAAAGCATCCGAAGGTACCGTTTCACCAGGCAGCTGATTGATGATTTGGCAGTGCGCTTGGCACCACACCTGCAACCTGGCCGGCCGTATCCTACAGCGCTGACCCTGAAGGTGATGGCAGCCCTACACTTCTTTGCCACCGGTACCTTTCAACACACTGTGGCGACTGCTGGTGGGATGTCACAGACCATGTTCAGCCGTGTGCTCCGCGATGTATTGGAGGCTATGTTGATATACCTGAACCAGTACATCTATTTCCCTAGACTCCAGCAACTGACTGGCGTGAAGAGTGACTTCTATGCCCTGGGGAGGATGCCGCATGTCATTGGCTCCATTGATGGGACACATGTGGCTTTGGTACCACCACAGGCCCAGGAGCAGGCATACAGGAACCGCAAGCACTACCACTCGGTCAATGCACTGGTGGTCTGTCTTGCAGATATGACCATCACACACGTGTGTGCCCGTTTCCCCGGTTCTGCACACGATGCCTACGTGATGAGGAGTAGTCGCATCCCGAGGATGATGTCACAGATGCGGAACCAGCGTGCCTGGCTTGTTGGTGTGTACTGACTTTGTACCATTGTGTGTGTTCTGCAATGTAGTGTTCCACCCTCTTTTCCAACTCAGCTAATGTGCAATTGTCTGTATGTAGGTGACTCCGGATATCCCAACATGCCGTGGTTGCTGACGCCCCTCAGGAACCCTGTGACACCAGCCCAGATGCGCTACAATGAGGCACATGGTCGGACGAGGAGAGTTATTGAGCGGACATTTGGTCTCCTGAAGAGCCGCTTCCGCTGCCTGGACAAGACAGGAGGGTCCCTCCCATATGCCCCGGCAAAGGTGTGCAAGATTGTCATCGTCTGCTGCATGCTACACAACCTGGCAGTGCGGAAGGAGTTGCCTCTCATCCTGGATGACGATGACCAACGTCCGCCACCTGTGGAGGATCCTGGCCTGGACCACGATGCCAGTGATGATGATGATGGTGATGGTGATGTCCACACACAGCTCATCACCAACTTCTTCAGCTGAATGTAAGTATCCAGAGATGTCATGTAACTGATGTGAGTTTGCATGATATGTGTTGGTGGTGCTCTGGTGCTGTTTGAGTGTGTGCTTGTGCTACATGACTGTATGCATGTAGCGATGTGTCCTTACAGGTAGTCTGTACTCCCCAACAGTGTTGACATGCTAACTTGGTTCTGGGTGGGTATCTTGTGACATGTATTGGGCATGAGTATTGCAGTTCTGTCCTGTTCTTCAGTGCTTTTGACTGTGTGTCATTTCTGTCCTTCACAGGGTACTTTCAGAGTCGTTTGGTCAACTGTGAGCCCCGACACCGTGATTCGACTTCCAGGGTGGTAGCTGTCGTGTCCCTACAGGTGATGTGCACCACACCCATGGACTTCCTTCCTTCTACACTTGTTGACTGTGTGCCCGCTGCCAGGTGGGATTACCTTGCATCTGTGGTGGTTACAACATGTTGCAAATGTGTAATAAACCTGTGCTTCACTTTGTGATGTGCGTTGTCTGTGGTCACACATCTGACTGACATTTGCTTACTGCACCAGTGGGCTAGTTAACACAGACTGTGAATAGGTGTTGGGTCTGTGCAATGCAACCTATTTCCTGGCAACATCAGTGTAGGCGATGAGTCAGATGGCCATGGTGTGTATGTGTTGTGTAGCCCTGGTGGTGTGCCTCCCTCATATGTGTGACGTCGCCATGACTCACATGCCGGTGTTGTACTTGCTGTAGCAGTTAGCATGCACAGTGTCATTTCCCAGATCATCATCGCCACTTCAGAGACAACGTAGGAATCACAACAGAGGCAAGTATGGTGTATTAGTGAGTTTATTGACATACATGTGTGAGTATAGTGCACAGGATGGTGGGTGCTGTACATTGTGATTGTAATCCAAAGTTCCTAGATGATTTGGAAGTCCTGGTAGCAGAAATGTCCAGAGTAAAGTCCACAGTCATCTGAGACATTGGTCCAACTTGAGCTCCCCATGTCATGTGGGAGAGTTGTGTTGCAGTCAACAGGGTGAACAGTTTGCGCACAAAGGTGATTATCCAGAATAGGTTTTGGCTTCCTGGGGGTTGCACATGGCCATCGGCCTCTCACTTGCCCCTCCTCGGACGGCCCCTCTTCTTTGAGGGGGGACCCTCAAGTGCAGGCTGCTGCGGTGCAGGGGACTCTCCGCCAGAGTCATCCTCCCTCCCTGTGGCAGTTGCAGTTGTTTCAGCAGCAGATGTTGTGGGCACACAGGGAGGTGTTGACTGGTTGCTGCTCATCTGGCGGAGGCATTGTAGTATGACCCTATGCACCACAGTCATCTCTTGCAGTGTGTCCCACTTGGACTCCACGCGGGACATGTGTGAGTCCAAGCGGGCATGATGGGCAGCCTGCTGCTGTTTAATGTCCCTGAGGAGCCCCACTACCTGGCTGAGCTCTCCGGTGCTGGACTGGTACGCATCGGCTATGCGTGCCAGTTGTGGGTCATCATGCAGTCCAGACCCCTCTGCGATCAGTGACCTGTGTCTCCCACCCCTCCCACCACCCCTGGCGACACGTGCAGTACCTGAGGTGGCACGCACAGGTGACCGTGGGCCCCCTTGGGGGTTGTTGGTGGTGTTGGTGTCCATGGCCCCACGTTGGTCCAGGGTCCCTGTGCTGGTGGTGGTGGTGCTCCTTGGTCTTTCCATGTCGGCAGGGGTGGTATGTGTGTTGACAGTCATTGGAGGGGTGGGTGCAGGGGGTGCAGCTGGTGGTCCTGCTGGTGCTGCATGATGACTTGCTCCGGAGGTGCCAGGTTGGTCTTCTTCATCCGAGGAGGGCAGAGGCTGTTCCACACCAGTGAGCTCCGTATCCTCTTGAGCCTGGGACGGGGACTCCTCAGCGTCTGCTGCTGTGTCCCCATCATCACCTGTTTTAGGGAGACACACACAATGTATGTTATGTTTCTGCAGGCATCAATGGTTGACACACCTGACAGTTGTGACTGTGCCTCTGGATGCGGGCCTGTACATTGCATTGTCCTAAGTTGTCACAGTCAGGGGTTGATATTGGTGTAGCACATTGTCCTGCATTATTTGGGCATTTCCATGTGAATTTTGGGGTGTGTACATGGTCTGCATTGGTTGTATTGGGTTGACATCCGGCCCTCCTTCCCACCCAGCCAGATATCCCACCATGGAACTTGCTTCCATTGCAGGGAGTGCAATTTGTCTTTCAGGATGTCAGTCAGTGGTGTCCTGCTGTTGGTGGTGCACAGTTGCCAGCAGGGCCTTGTGCTCCCCACAACAGAGCACCAGTGTCAGACATCTTTGATGGGGCTTTACACTCTCTGTGAGGTGTGCATGCTTCAGTGTGAGCTAGCTGGGCCATGTGGGGGGGATGTTGAGCTGTGACTCCCACTCCCATCATGCTATTGCCTCCACCCCCTTCCCAGCATGCCCATACTTCCTTCCTTTTGAGTGTACTTCACTGTGTGTGGGTGTGACAGCAATGGCAAGATGGCTGACAGTGGTGTCCTGCTGTTGGTTGTTGTCCAGTTCCCAGCATGGCCTTGTGCTCCCCACAACAGAGCACCAGTGTCAGACATCTTTGATGGGGCTTTACACTCTCTGTGAGGTGTGCATGCTTCAGTGTGAGCTTGCTGGGCCATGTGGGGGGGATGTTGAGCTGTGACTCCCACTCCCATCATGCTATTGCCTCCACCCCCTCCCAGCATGCCAATACTCCCTTCCTTTTGAGTGTACTTCACTGTGTGTGGGTGTGACAGCAATGGCAAGATGGCTGACAGTGGTGTCCTGCTGTTGGTTGTTGTCCAGTTCCCAGCATGGCCTTGTGCTCCCCACAACAGAGCACCAGTGTCAGACATCTTTGATGGGGCTTTACACTCTCTGTGAGGTGTGCATGCTTCAGTGTGAGCTTGCTGGGCCATGTGGGGGGATGTTGAGCTGTGACTCCCACTCCCATCATGCTATTGCCTCCACCCCCTTCCCAGCATGCCCATACTTCCTTCCTTTTGAGTGTACTTCACTGTGTGTGGGTGTGACAGCAATGGCAAGATGGCTGACAGTGGTGTCCTGCTGTTGGTTGTTGTCCAGTTCCCAGCATGGCCTTGTGCTCCCCACAACAGAGCACCAGTGTCAGACATCTTTGATAGGGCTTTACACTCTCTGTGAGGTGTGCATGCTTCAGTGTGAGCTTGCTGGGCCATGTGGGGGGGATGTTGAGCTGTGACTCCCACTCCCATCATGCTATTGCCTCTACCCCCTTCCCAGCATGCCCATACTTCCTTCCTTTTGAGTGTACTTCACTGTGTGTGGGTGTGACAGCAATGGCAAGATGGCTGACAGTGGTGTCCTGCTGTTGGTTGTTGTCCAGTTCCCAGCATGGCCTTGTGCTCCCCACAACAGAGCACCAGTGTCAGACATCTTTGATGGGGCTTTACACTCTCTGTGAGGTGTGCATGCTTCAGTGTGAGCTTGCTGGGCCATGTGGGGGGGGGATGTTGAGCTGTGACTCCCACTCCCATCATGCTATTGCCTCCACCCCCTCCCAGCATGCCAATACTCCCTTCCTTTTGAGTGTACTTCACTGTGTGTGGGTGTGACAGCAATGGCAAGATGGCTGACAGTGGTGTCCTGCTGTTGGTTGTTGTCCAGTTCCCAGCATGGCCTTGTGCTCCCCACAACAGAGCACCAGTGTCAGACATCTTTGATGGGGCTTTACACTCTCTGTGAGGTGTGCATGCTTCAGTGTGAGCTTGCTGGGCCATGGGGGGGATGTTGAGCTGTGACTACCACTCCCATCATGCTATTGCCTCCACCCCCCTTCCCAGCATGCCCATACTTCCTTCCTTTTGAGTGTACTTCACTGTGTGTGGGTGTGACAGCAATGGCAAGATGGCTGACAGTGGTGTCCTGCTGTTGGTTGGTGCCCAGTTCCCAGCAGGGCCTTGTGCTCCCCACAACATTGCACCAGTGTCAGACATTTTTGATGTGGCTTTTGACTCCCTGTGAGGTGTGCATGCTTGGGTGTGATCTTGCTGGGCCATGTGGGTGGGGGATGTTGGGCTGTGACTACCACTCCCATCATGCTTTTGCCTCCACCCCCTTCCCAGCATGCCCATGCTTCCTTCCTTTTGACTCTGCTTCCCTGTGGGGTTGTGTGCCTGTGCTGACAAGATGGCTGACAGTGTTATCCTGGGGTTTGTTTTGCTACAAGTCCCATGTGTGTCCCTGTGCTTCACACTGCATGACCCAGGGTTGTGGTTCTTTGTGGGATATTTGATTGGTGTGTGAGGCAATGCTTTCTCCCAGGTGAGTTGTGTGTAGTTTGTGTTAGGGGGTGTGTGGGTGGAGCTGCTGGTGACTATGGTCAGTGCTGTGAGTCCTCCTTCCCACCCAGCCAGATATCCCACCATGGAACGTGCTTCCATTGCAGGGAGTGCAAGTTGTCTTTCAGGATGTCAGTCAGTGGTGTCCTGCTGTTGGTTGGTGCACAGTTGCCAGCAGGGCCTTGTGCTCCCCACAGCAGTAGCCAGTGTCAGCCATCTTGTCAGTTGTTTTGCACTGCCTGTGATGTGTGCATGGTTCATGGTGGTGTTGATGTGCGCATTGTGAGGGTGGGCAATTTCTGTGACTACGACTCCCATGATGCTATTGGCTACACTGACTTGCCCAGCATACATAGTATTCCTTCCTTTCAGTGAGCTTCCCTGTGAGGTGGTGTTGTGGTGGTGGCTACATGTCTGACTGTGTTTGTTGGTTATATTTGTGCCACTGCCTAGCTGTATTTGTTGTTAGGTTTGTACATGTCATGACACAGTTACATTTCACTATGAGCTGGCATGTATTGTGTTTATCTGGCTGACATACACATTTTGGGATGATCTGTTTTGGTTGGTGTGTATTTGCTAAGGGTGCATGGTTTGACTCTCCCCTTGACAGTGATGTGTGTGTATTGTGGCACAATATTGTGTACATTAGTTGTGTACTCACCAGGCTCTGGGATGTTTTCTAGTCCATAGACGCTCACTGGTGGTAGGATGGCCCGTACCTTCTCCTCCCAGGGCCTGAGGTATACTGGTTTGGCAGGAGGGCCACTGCCGGTGTGTTGGCTCAAGATGTAGTCCTTCTTCAACAGCTCCTTGACCCTCCTGCGCACGTCATACCACCTGTTCTGGATGTCTACCTTTGTGCGCAAACATGGTGATTGTGCGTTCACCCTGTCGACGATCCTCTCCCACATCTTGGTTTTCTGCGCCATGGGTGTCTGTTGGACCAATGTGCCAAACAGCTGTGGCTCTACCCTGAGGATCTCATCTACCAGGACTTCCAATTCACTATCTAGGAACTTGTGATTCTTCTTTGGGGGCATGGTGTTGGGTGGTGCTGGTGTGTGATGTGTGTGTTGGTGTGCAAGTGAGGGTGTGTGAGTGTGTGTTTTGCTGGGTGTATGTGAGGGTGCTATTTGTTGTGGTGCTGCTGGTGTGTGGCTTGTGTGATGGATGAGCTGTGAGTGTGTGTGTGGTTGCTGGCTGTTGGTGTTGAGTGCTGGCAGGTAATTTGAATTTGCAAAGGATCATGGTAGGGATTTGTGTCCTTTATATGGGTGGAGTTGTGGGTGTGTCTTTGTTCCCTGTTTCCCCCCCCAGTATTTATTTGCTTTGTGATAGCTTGTTTGGCCTTTTTTTGTGTTTTTTTTTCCTTGGTTCTTTTTGTGCATGTAGGAGACGTTCTTGTGACCGAGTCGGACCCTCCAGTTGTCTCGTGCGAGCCTCTCCTATTCGTTCACGCTGTGTTTGTGCTGTTTTCTGTGCTGCGTACGCGTCGGTCGCGGGGTTTTGGTTTGCTTTGGCTCGCAGTTTTGAATGCGTGTCGGTCGTGCGGCTTGGGCTCCGTGCGACTCGGTCGTGTTTTCCACGCGTTGCATCGTACTTGGCGGGTCGGGGTTCGCGGGGCCGTTTCGTTCGGGATTCTTCCTGGTGCGTGTCGGTCGTTTCGATTCGCGTGCTTTTCCGGCCGGATGGCTGTTTTCCGCGCGGCTCGGTCGTTTGGCTTGTGTTCCGTACGAGTCGGTCGGATTTAGCACGCTTTTCATCGTACTTTGCGGGTCGGGCTGCACCGGTACGTGTCGGTCGGTATTTATTCCGGCTCCGAGTCGGTCGGTAGGTTTTCCGGCCCGAATCGGAATCGGCCCCTTTGTCTTTATCTCTCCTGTTTTGCTGAATTTGTTTTTGTTGACTTTAGATCTCTATGCACTTTACCACTGCTAACCAGTGCTATAGTAGTTGTGCTGTACTTCAGACATTGTAAAATTGTCCTACACCTAATTAGCACATTTAGTAAATGGCACTTTGGCACTCCCTATCAAAGATCAAAGGCATATTAAACATTAAATGCTACTAGTGGGACTGCAGCACTCATTCTGCCACCCAATAAAGTAGCCTTTTAAAATATGACTCAGGCCTTACACACCAGCAGCCTGTTGTGCAATTCTAAACTGCCATTTGTGCCTAGCAAAATACACTTTTTTACAGACCAAAAAAACCTTCCTTTTTAATACATATAAGTTACCCCCAAAGTAGGCCCTAAACCCCCCTAGGGCAGGGTGTATTGTAAGTAGGACATGTGTCAAGAACCACTCACCTGAATGACAGACGTCTGCAAGAGTGAAGAGAGTCTGCCCAGTCCCAGCAGAAAACAACCCTCAACGCATTAACAGATATGGGTACTGGCACTTGTTTGGGTAGGGGAATTAAGGATTGATGCAGATCTCAGTTTCTTTCTTATGTTGTGACAGCTGAATATGAACCTCTTTTTCAACAATGAGGACTGGTCTACACTGGGAATGATCTTTTACTGCTCTGAGATCTAAGTTGAGAACACAAAACAATTATAAACATAAGTTATCCTTCTTTCTTATTACTATTAAGCCTTTTACAATTTTACTCATGCTCATTCAGTAGTATGCTACATTCACCAAGGCATGTAGATTTGGTCTTCATACTGCTCCTTTAACTCTGTTGCTTCATAGAGTTACAGGAAGGGTGTATGTTAAGTCTTTTAATGAACCACACAGTTTGTATTTAAGAGCAAGCGATTTACATGAGTTCTTTCTTGTCAGTTCAAATAATACATCATCCCTTGTTCTTTGTTTGGTTGAGTGTACTGACCTTTTCTCTTATTGTTGGGTAAGGTTCAACTGTGGTGATAATGTTCTTGTATTTTTCTTTCAGGTGGTGACAGGAGAGACTGCCAGAAGAAGACTTTGGTGAATTGAAGAAGCAAGATCTCCAACAGGAAGACATGGCAACATTCAAAACAAGTAAGTCTCTCTGGATAAGTTGGACCACAAGTCCTACTCTGGGAGAATCCTTGAAGCCAAGCAATGTTCTGAGGACTGGGCACAGTATTTCAGTATTTATACGCTGCGCTGAGTGATCACACCCAATATGGCAGCAACTCACACAGGAACTAAAACTCTTGCGAGATTTCAAGTGAGGGAACTAACACACCAAACACAAGAGTAAAAGTAATGGAGGGCAGAAGGGTGTCTACTATAAGCACAAAAAGGATCCTGGTGATGGATGGCAGGTTTTATTTCTGGAACAGGTAGGGCCTGAATACATGAGAGGTTGCACAGATTTTGACAGTTTTTTACACCAGAACAATCTTTTAAAAAGGTACTTGGTTTTTGCTTCTTCTGGATGACCCACCAAAGGGTAAGAATGACACCATTGTAGAATCTGTTGTCTTAATGATAATGTGGGTACATTCAAACATCTATAATGAGCAAAACAGTCATCCTTGATTGAGTTCAAAGGTTCAAGTATCCGGGTATGGGATCTATGGACTGAGTGGCTTCTTGTGTCTGTTCCCAAAAGTTGTCAGACTCACTAAGCCCTATTATACTTTCATTGAGTAGCATGGGTAAGACAGGGTGGGTAGGCTGATCTTCATGGGTTTCTGGATTCTAGATAAGGCATTGCCTTTGCCTGTTTTGTTTCTCAGTGGTAGGTGATGATAAAGTCATACTCTCTAAAGAATAGTAGCCATATGATCTGGTGAGGTGTTAATGCTCTCGCAAACTTAAAGAATTGTAAGTTCTTATGATCTGAGTAGATGGTTATCGATGATGGGCTCCCAATAGATAATGTCCCCATTCTTGAAAGGTAAGTTACATAGCTAAAAATTTTCTTTTGGCTATCATGTAGGTAGCAATTCTTTTTTAAAGAGAGCTATGGAATGAATGTAACTGTCCTGTCATTTCTTGTTTTTTTATAACAGCACCCCAAACACAGCAAACCGAGAAGCTTCCGCTTCTACAATGAAGGGTAGGTCTGATCTGGGTGGTATAAAATAGGGCTTTATTGGGTTTTTCTTTCTTAAACCTCTAAGGCTTTATCAGCTTTTGGGGACCAATGGAAAGCACTCCATTTGTTAGTAATTGAGAAATGGGACTGACTTAGTCAGAAAAATGTGTTATGAATCGCATATAAAAATTGGGGAATCCGAGTAAGGATTGAATATCTTTTATGTTAGTGGGTCAAAGCCAGTTTAAAATTGCCTCCACTTTCTTTTTATCCATTTGGATGCCTACTGGGGAGATGAAGAACCCTAGAAAGTCTACATGGTTGTTGTAAAAACAAATTTTTCAACTTGGCTTATAACTAGTTGTCCCTTGACGTTTGTAGGATGGCTTCCATATGAGAGATATATTCCTGTTCATCTTGGTAAAAAACTCAAAATATTATCTGTATAGACAATAACAAATAAATCCAGAAATTCCCAAAGTACTTAATAAACAAAGAAATATAACGTGGCAGGAGCATTAAAGAGACTGAATGGCATAACAGAATATTTGAATAAACCAAATTTGGTTCCAAAGGTAGTTTTCCATTTGTCTCCTTAGTGAATGCGGATCAAATTTTACGCTTTTCGCAGGTCCAGTTTGGTGTAAATAAAAGCCTTCTTAACTTGGTCCAAAAGGGCTAGATCAGAGGAGGTGGGTATTGCTTTTAACACTTACCTTATTGAGGGACCTACAGTCTATACAGGTATGAAATTCCCCACTTTTTTTAGGGATGAAGAACAATGGGGAAGAAACGGACAAGGTGGAATGGCGAAGGAACACGCAGGCAAATAACTGGTTATTGGTAATTGGGTTACTGATTGAGGGGGAAGAATTCCTACTCAAGCAGCAGCCACAATTTCTGTCAGGGTGAGACAAAAGCAAACCCAAGTTAACCTGTGCTCAACCCTCTGGTTGCTTGGCAAAGAAGTAGTCAGGATTATCATAGTGGCAATGTGTAAAGTAAAGCAGCACTTCAAACAGTAATAAAGTGACAACACAAGAAAAATCCCACAATAATTAGGAGAAACAGAGTAAAATCTGATAAATTATTTGACACCAAAATGACAAAATTCCAGACAGGAGAACTGGAGATATCACATTTTAAAGATTTCAGGTAAGAGAAGTGCCTAAAAGCACAAGTTCAGGCCGAGCGCGATGGAGCATGGGCCGAACACAGGGGTCAGGTTACTCCCACTAAAAGAGTTTCCTTCAAAGTCCAGCACGGAGAGTTCAGTTTGCATTGGAATGCACTGTGACAGCATCACAGATGGTCATGGACATTGCGTGAACAGCAGACTGGGCATTCTGGAAGGTCATCACTGTAGCGTGAAGATCCTGTCAGGCATTGCAGACGGTTGTTGTTGCTGGAGCTCTGCTTTGGTGATCACTGCGAGCTGTCAATGCTGTAGCTGCTGGGCATCGTTGACTGTCACTGTGGCACACAGAGTGGGGTTAGCCAGAACTTCACATTGGCATGCGGTGCGGGCAGCAAGATTTTGGTATGAACAGGTCCATTCGTGTTTGTGAAGAGCCCAAAACTTCAGAATTTCTCCCTTTCTTTGGAGAGGAGCTCAACTGAGGGCACACCAAGGGTCCAAGACCTGAGGGGCACCTCTGGGTGGTCAGGAACTGATTTGAGCAGAGGCCAGTAGGGCTCAGACAGGTGCAGTTGCAGATCCAATTGCAGGTCCTGGCAGCAGGTCAACTGGGCCATTGCAGGGATCCTCTAGAGCTTATGTCCCTGTAGCTCAAAACATGAGATCAGTCTGCATACCCTTGGAGTCACTTCACCCTGGGATGAAGGGTGCAGGTCCAGTCTACTGTCTAAGCAAGCAGGGCAGCAAAGGCCACAGAGCAGAAGGAACAGCAGGGCAATAGGGTGGCAATTCTTCTGGCAGCAAAGGGCACAGCTGTCCATCTGTAGCATCCACAGGTCCAGTATACTGAAGAGTTTGGTCTGAGAGTCTATCATTTATATCTGGTGCCCTCTTTGAAGTAGAAGTTTTTAGAGAATTTCCTTTGAAGTCTTCCACCCCTGCCCCGGCTCAAGTTGGCTGCATGAACAATGCAGTAGGGACAAGTCAATTGTGTGAAGGCAGGGCAGAGCCGGTTCAGTTGCTAGTGGGGCTGTGCCCAGCTCTGCTCCCCCATACTGCCAGATGATGGCCCATCCAGGCACACCTAATGCCTCTATTATATGGCTGTCTGGGAGGAATAAACACAGTCCAACTCCCAGCTGCACTCAGTCATGTGACCCAAGAGTAGGCTACAGGCACCAAATAGTTAGAACAGGAAAATGTCAACTTTCTAAAAGTGGAATTTTCAAAATGGTAACTTAAAAAACTATTTTACCTTTAAATAGGATTTTTAATTAAAATTCATCAGAAACCAAACATGCCATTCCTATCTGCCCCCAATTGAACGTTATCACTTATTAAATGTAATAAATTAACCCAATGTAATCCTATGGTAGAGATAGGACTCACAGTAGTGAAAAATGAATTTATGTGTTTTTCACAACCAGGGCATGTAAAACTTAAAAGCACATTTCCAACTTTTTAGATTCAATGCACCCTGCCCTCTGGACTGTGTAGGGCCTTCCCAGGGGGTGACTTAAGTGTATTTAAAATGGAGGTTTGGTCCTGGCAAGAGATTTTCCATGCCAGGTCTAAATGGCAGCTTAAAGCTGTACACACAGGCTGCAATGGCAGGCCAGAGACCTATAAAGGACTACTTACATGGGTGGTATTATGAATGCTGCAGGCCCATTAGTAGCATTTAATTTACAAGCCCTGGGTACATGTAGTACCACTTTACTAGGATCTTACAAGTAGATTGAATATGTCAATTAGGTGTAAGCCAATATTAACATGTTTAAAGGAGAGAGCGCAAGCACTTTAGCACTAGTTAGTAGTGGTAAACTGTGCAGAGTCCTAAAGTCAGCAAAAATTAAATCAGCAAAACAAGGGGAAGGAAGGAAGAAAAGTTGGGGGGAAAACCACTCCCAGGATGTCAAGTCCAACAGGTCCAACACTCGTCCAGATATTCTCAAAGATGTAGATTTTCTGTTTCTGACTAAGCATATTTTTGGCTGCAAGGTAGGCTTGCTCCTGGCACTAGGTCGATCCTACAGTCCAAGTCCCTATAAAATTGCAATGGTGGTGGTTTAGTCGAAAAAGGCAGCAAATTCCAAGTAAGGACCTAGCAAAGTTTCAGTTGTTTTGAGTGTGGGGCAAGGCACACACTAAAGGGGTGGCCCATTCTGTGGCTTCCTGATAACAGGATCATAAACAAGACCTACAGTCTAAGGTGACAGTTCTAGTGGACCAGTCAATTTTGGGATTATGTTGTTGGAGCCATGAAAATCCCAGGATGGCTCCAAAAATTGGAGTGTCTAGGAAATCAAACAGAAGATTTTCTGAGTGTTCATTGTCACAGACTAAGTTCAATGATTCTGATTGACAAGTGATTAGACCGGAATATAGCTCTGAGCCATCCGTGACTCACACAGGTTCTGGTATGCCTTTTTGTATGAAAGAAATCCCTAGCTTCTTGGCACAGAAGATGTCAAAGGAATTGCCTATGGCTCCGGAGTCCAGTAGCATGGGAAGAATCTTTTGGAGCTGATTGGTGAGTATCAGGGTAACAGTCATAGTGAAGTGTCTTGGTATTTGCGTAATAGTGTTGCCAAGATACTATGCATTCATGTGAGCTGAGTCTCTCAGGAAGTCGACCTCTTCCATTCCTGAGCTGACTAGTTTTCCTCTTGCGTTCCTAGTGAATTCCTAATTATGACAATGATTCTAGGAGTTTGGGGTTTTACAGGAAACTAGCGATGTGTCCTCACTTGCTGCAGTAAAGATACGGATTCAACTTACTTTTTCTCACCTTTCCTCTTTCAGAGTCTCTGGACACGTTCTACAACCAGGTCAATGAAAACAAAACTTTCCTCTGGGGATCTACAATCTGTGAAGGATGCCTTTCAAGCCGTCTCTTAGCCCACTGTAAAACAAAGAAGTGTCTTTCTCCCCATCCTGGATTGTTTCGGACACCAACTGATTGAAATTAGTAACATAAGGAAGGAGATCCTTATTATCCTGACGCATGCTCAACAGCTAATTGTCGCTAGCTTGCATGTAGGTATGATTTGCAAAGAACCCTTGCATTTGTTCTTTGATTGCTGGGTAATTGTAAAGAATCAGGTCATCGCTCTCCACCAATGGGGCCGACCTAGTAGCTAAAGAAATGATAAAGGCTACTTTAGCCGCATCATCAGGGAATGCATTGGGTTGACAAAGAAATTGGAGAGGGCACTGATTCATAAATATACTGAATTTTGCGCTGTCTCCACTGAAGCACTCAGGGGCGGCTAAATGTACTGGGATGGGGGTAAGAACAGTCAAACTCACAAGAGCACTACTAGCGTTCACAGGGGAAATCACCTCGGCAACTCCTTCTTCTGGTGGTCTTAAAATGGGTGGGATTGAGACTGGTTTAGGATTCTTGGGAATGGTCCCAGGACCTTTCTCTCAAAGATCAATCTGAGGTTTATATTTTACTAGTTCTGATATATGAGCTTGACTCTCAAGTTGCAGTGTTTGTAATTCTTCCTGAATTCATGCTAAGGCCTGGGCCATACCTTGCATAGTAGGGGTCTGACTAAGATCTGGTAGAGCCTGAGCTAAATCACCAAAGCCTTGAGGATCAGTGGACATATCATGATCCATCTTGGCTCAGGCAGACTTCTTTTTCATGGGCTTGGCTTACTGTCAAGAACCACTCACCTAAATTGCATTCCCAGGTGAACACAACCCTCAACACACAAATGGCTATGGGTACTGGCGGTTGTTTCCTAGGGGAACGGGGGTTGGGGAGTTCGGGATTGATGCGGAGTTCGGTTTCTTACTTATCTTGTGACAGCTGAATCCAAACCTCTTTATCAACAATGAGGACTGGTCTCCACTAGAATTGCGCTTTCACTGCTCTGAGATATAAGTTGAGAACACAAAACAATTATCAACATGAGTTATCCTTCTTTCACTTCATTATACAGGTTTTTTCAGTATTACTCATGCACATTCAATAGTATACAACACTCACCAAGACATGTAGATTTGGTTTTGGTACAAGTACTCTAACTCTAATCATAGAGATACCGGAAGGAGTATCTTAAGTCTTTTAAAGAACCACACAGTTCATATTTAACATCAAACGATTTGCATGAGGTCTTTCGTGTCAGTTTAAAAGAGAAATCATACCATGTTCTTTGTTTGGTTCAGTGCACTGACCTTTTCTCTTACTGTAGATTTTATTGTAGGGTGACGCTGGGCCATGGTGATAATGTTCTTGTCTTTTTCTTTCAGGTGTAAACAGGAGAAACTGCTTGAAGAAGACTTTGGGGGATTGAAGAAGGAAGATCTCCAGTGGGAAGACAAGGCAAGAGTCAAAACAGGTAAGTCTATCGAGATAAGTTGGACGATGAGCTCCTACTTGGGGAGAATCCTTGAAGCCAAGCAATGCTCTGAGGACTGGGCATGGTATTTAAAGGCAACCCTTAGTGACCACACCCAATACGGCAGCGAAATCTCACGAGAACCAAAACTCTTGTGAGATTTCAAGTGAAGAGACTAAGCGCACCATACACAAGGGCAACACATATGGCTGGTAGGAGGGAGGCTCAGGGGGTCAACAAAGGAAGTAGCATGGAAGAGGCAAGAGAGGTAAGGAGTTTGGGAAGGCACACTGGACAAGCCAAAAAATGTATACTTAAGCTTTACATGTCCTATCATGAAAACCTTGTAAAGTCTTTTTTCACTGATAAAAGGCCTATCTCTCCTATTGACTAACACTGGGTTACCTCATTACACTTAAGTGCTAACTTTGCATTGGGAACAGATAAAGATATGCTGTTTACACCCAAATGAATTGTACTTTAAAATCATCTTTAATAAAGGCTAGGGGGCACATGCATCAAAATTGTAAATTGCAAATACCTAATTGCGAATTCCTGAGTTTCGCAATTAGGTAATCTCAATTTACAATACATGAAACTCAAAGAGTTTCAGATTGCGATTCCTAGGGAGTCGCAAATCGCTCTGCCTCATTTATATTAATGAGGTAGATTGCAATTTGCGACCCTCTAAGAATCGCAAAAAATCACGGGGATGGTAGCCTGCTGAGGTCAGCAGTCCACCATGTCCGTGATTGCTTTTGAATAAAGCAATCTTTTTTATTGTAAAGCAGCCCGTTTTCCTTAAAGGAAAATGAGATGCTTTACAAAAAGTAAAATGAAAAGTTTTCTTTTCATTTTTTAAGACCAGGCAGTGGTCTGTGGGACCACTGCCTGCTCTTAAAAATGCTTTTACAACCATTCACAAAGGGGAAGGGGTCCCTTGAGGACCCCTTCCCATTTGCGAATAGGTTACCACCTACTTGCAGTAGGTGGTAATATGCGAATGTTTTGTGACCACATTCACAGTCACAAAACATTCATGCATACCGTTAGTATTCAGTATTTGGAAGGGACGCCCTAAACACGCGCCTTCCAAATACCGAATCGCAAACACATTTTGCGATTCGGTAAAAGGTTACCAAATCGCAAGTTGGGGTTTGCTGCATCTGAAAAGCTTTTTTTGCTTTTGCAAATGGGCCAATTCGCAGAATCGGCCCGTTTGCGAAGGCAAAAATGCTTGATGCATGTGCCCCATAGTTCTGAAAATGTCACTTTTAGAAAGTTGACATTTTCTTGTCCCAACCCTTTTTACATTCTATCAGTATCCAGGGTCACATTACAGTGAATGCCTCAGCTGTTGGGATTTGTGTATTGCTTCCAGCCAGTAACACAGAGGGGGCTTACCTGTGGACAGAATGGGCCATCCTGGCAGGTGACTGGGGAGGGGCTGTACCCAACCCCCACTCTGACTACAAAGGGCTTGACTCCTGCATGCACAAAGGAATCTGACACCAGGTCTGCTTTTTGTCACCCCCAGACAGTTTGGAGCTTTGCAGTGGAAAGGGAAGACATATCAAGAACCAGATGTGAGGGTAAGACACGGAGCCCCTACATGAACAGACTGGCACCAGGACCTGCCTAGACCCACAGCTGGACCTGCCTGAGCGGTGATGGCCTCTGCTGGAGTGAGTCCCTGATCGCTAAGAGGTGCCATGCCAGGACCTAGACCCTTGGATGGCATCAGAGTGCACTCCTCCTGATTTAAAGGTGAAAATCCTAAAGTTTGGGCTCCTCCCAACCGCGAACAGGACTGTTCACCCCAAGTCCTGTCAAGGACAGGGCATCCACCCCCTCAATCAATAATCCAGTTTCTTACAGCATTTTAATAGATGTCCAAGCTCATCGGGTACCTTAGAGCACAAGATATCAGAATTCCAGAACATGGAGCGTTCTGGCTTCAAATAAATGTATTGTTTAGAATACATCAGGTAAAGGGGCCTGATTTGCCCTCCTGAAACTGCTGTTAGATTTTCCATCTGATCAAATTATGTTTGTTTATAACTGATTGTCTCGTTTTCCTTCGGTCATCAGCAGCATGGCTCATGATCGGGAAAGTAGGGCAAGAGATCATACACTTTTGTAGAATAGTGTAGGAAAAGAAAAGGATGTATGTCCTAGTTGCAATTATATTACTATGAATGTCTGGGTTTGTACAGGAAAACGGAAAAACCTGGGTGATTCCTGCTGTAAATCGAAGATTGCTGAGTGTTTCATCAAGGACCCCTCGTAGGGGGCGAGTGCATTATTATGTTAGGTGAATTTCAAATCCGCCATTTAGCGATATATTATCGATTTTTGACGAGGATGGATTTTGCACTAAAAAATAGCATGAAAAACACAATTGTTGCGTACAACAGCTGCCCGCATTCTGATCATTTGTGTTGTTCCTATGCCATCATTTTGCTGCAAAGTGTAGCGTAATTACACAACATGGCATAATTTCATGACATCATAATTTAAATTTTGCCCAGGTCTAGTCTCTAGCTGTTAGGTATTATAGAAGCTTGTAGCAAACAGAGATGAAAGAATCCACAGGTATTCTTAGAATCCACATATTTTGAATCCTTTTGAAACAGGTTCTGTACCTCTTATTTGATGGTCCAGAAATCTCTAAACTTTCTGGAAAATTTCCCAAGTCTTCTCTTCCTGAGTTCAGTTCCTAGAAGACATTCAATTACTACATTTCAGACCCCCTGCAAAATGTCCAGCTACAAACGGTTCTTGGGATTTCCTCTACAGTAACGTGAACTCCATGTGAAAAAGGGACTCCTTCACGTGACAGGAAATGTTTCATAGGCAGAATTAGGCAAGGAGTACAGTACATTTGTATAGTACAATTGCCCTAGTGGTGTTTCTCCCAGACAGACCCAGTTTCTTTTGTCTCTAGGATCTTCTACATTCTTTCACAATCAGCTACCACTTTGTTGATGCTTCAAAACCCTCAATCAGTGCCATTGCAGTTGCCTGGTGGTGATGGTGTGGTGGCAGAAGGCCCAGTAGTGAGTGCTGGAAGGATTCCGCTTCGGCTCTCATGTCAAACGTTGTGAAAAACTGAGCAACTCACATAAGAGGTACAGTCCCCCAAGATCTTGGGTGTAGCTTCGGTATTACTCTGCCTGTACAACCACACCTGTGTTCCTTTTTAGATGTTCTCCAGAGCAGACTTTCTCCTGCTCTTTAGGATTTTATGATCCCTCCCAAAACAACACTCTTTACCTGTACCTTGCTGATCCTCATGATAATTGGACTCATTTCATAAAGTCGGATTGTAAGAAATGGGGGTCTCTAGTTGGCAGGTTTGTACCCTGTCCAAATAGGAACCCTTCCTTCTAGTCAGGGTAAGGGGGATTGCACTTCCAAAATAAACCCTGCTCACCCGTTAGGTAGCTTGGTGCGAGCAGACCGACTTATCTTAAAGGCAATATGTAAAGCATTTCTACATAACACAAACAGTAACATAGTGAAAACACTACAGATGGACTCCACACCAGTTTAGAAAAATAAAGTACCTTTATCTAAACCAAACAAGACCAAAATGATAAAATCCAACAAACACAACTCAAGATATCACTTTTAGAATGATTATTGCAAAAATAATGCTTGCAGAAATATCTAGCTCCAATTGAAGCTATTACAATGGTGTGACAGGCACAAATCCCAAGTACGGCGCCGACAGCAAGGTGCGCAGGCCGGCCACGGAGTCGAACTGACCCCCAAGTAACATTACCTTGGAAAATAAAGTGAACAGACGGTGCACAGCGTCACGGAGGTGAGGCGTCGATGGCCCAAGACGAGGCTGGCTCCTTACTGCCACAGGGGAGACGAGGCGTCAAGTACCCGAGAAGGCGAGGCGTCGAGTCTGGGCTTACACAAGAGGTGAGGTGGTGTCGGCAGTGAGGCTTCTGTTCCATTCAGCAGTGCAGTGTCAATGAGTTCGGGAAGTCACCCACGTTGGTTATCAGTTCTGTGATGACGAGATGCCTGTGCTGGCGGCAACAGGCGTCAGTGCGAGCGCTGGTGTCGTGGAGGTCGATAACTTGCAGGCATCGGTGTGCGTCTGCAGGTGTCGGAGCTGTGGTGTGGGTAGGGCGGTGAGTTGTGCACTTCACGAGCGATGCCCACAAACTTGGTGCAGGTCACGGCATCCCTGGCGGTGGCGCTGGCGGTGTCAGTGTTGTTTTTCTTGCGGTGGAGTACCAACCACATGATTCCAAGGGCCCAGGAACTGGAATTGGCCATCAGAAGTCCAGCAGAGGAGTCAAGGTGCTGTTTAGAAAGTAGCAGGTGATGTCTTTGTGTCCCTGATTGTCACTTCAAGCCCTTGAAGATTTTTCTTAAGCAGTATACCACAGCAAGGCAAAAGTTCAGTCCTTTCCGCAGCTCACAGATAGTAGCAGCAACTGCAGGCCAACCCAGCAAAGCAACTCACAGCAAAGGGGCAGTACTCCTCCTGACAGTGTCATGTAGTTCCTATAAATCTATATAGGATCTGCACGTTTAGACAACATAAACTGTGGGATCGGTGTCCAGACTGATTCCAGACCCCCCCTCCAGATATGTTTGCCTGTATACCAGCTAGCTCACAGTGCCACTATGAACTCCTCTTACCAAGGAGCGAATAGATTCTGGCAACTATCGAACATGACAACCCTTTCCCCACAGGGATCGTGGAAACAGTACAGTACTTTTTGCTCAGTCACTAGGGCTCACTTTGTCTCAGAGAGATACACAGAATAAATGTGGGAATGTTTTCAATAAGCATTTATTGAACCAGCATCATTCTAGTGTAAAATATGTGTGCTGCAACAACCATAAGACAGAAATAGATATAAACAATTATAAGCACCAACAGAGTAAATGTTTGGTAGATTTCTACCATAGTGCTAAAACAATGAATATATTCAGGTATATGAATACATGACAGTAATAATGCGTAATCATACGATGCTAACCGTAACTAGATGTACCTAAATGTACCTAGCATGTATGTAGGTGTATAGCCAAGAATCCTCCTAGAACATAACCAACCCCATTACCTGGTGTGAGAGAATGAAGGATCCCGTCTTGGTCTCGAGATGGACACCCTGCGAGGGATGCCAGACCACTGCGTGCTAGAGTGTCTGCATGCAGGAACCTCAGCATCTCGAGTCAGTGTGTCAGCATGGAAGTCTTTCTCCTCTGCCTGCCCCAGCAAAGATATGGTGCTTATATACCCAAAAGGTACCCTCAGGGGTTCTACCTTGATGATAGTGATGAACCTTATCCATAGTTATTATGCAGAAGATGGTAATCCTGCTGTGATTCTGAGAATCCTCATGTATAATAAATGAGGCAATTATGCAGCACCTTATCTAGGTAATAGGTCAGCACCAAACCTGTTATGTTGTACAATGGCAGGGTAACTGTAGGTGAAAGGTTAGGAGTTTACCCAGGCCTATATTGGGGTAGATTGCGAATCATAACAGCTCTTCAGCACTTTTTCTTGGCAGGGTCCTCTTAGTCCAGAATTAATCTAATGTTCTGGGGTTTACAGTCTACTACTTACACCCCATTTGCTATTTGTAGTCTTTGTTTCAAGAGTCTCTGAGCTGTGTGAAATCCAGTTCTGTCCTCCCTGTTCGAGCTTCCCTACAGAAGGTGGAGACAACATTGCGCAGAGCAGACACAGCTTATTCAGGTGCTAGTGAAAACTCCTCCCACCACTCTAAATGCAGAAAAGTCTATTCAGCCTGGCTTTGAGTCACCCAGGAAAGGCAGGAAAGACCTCAAACCCCCCTTGTGACTGCCTAGAGTGAATGCACATCCCCAGCTCCTGTCACTCCAAAACCAGATGGTGAATACACAAACAGGCAGAGACACACAGGATGGCTAAACAAGAAAATGCCCACTTTCTAAAAGTGGCATTTTCAAACACACAATTTTAAAACCACCTTTACTAAAAGGTGTGTTATTAAATTCTGAGTTCAGAGAGCCCAAACACCAAATCTCTAGCTGTTCCCAACTGAAAGTTACACTTGTAAAATGTTACAAGGCAGCTCCAATGATAGCCTATGGGAGAGTTAGTCCTTGCAATAGTGAAAAACAAAATACACAGTATCTCACTAGCAGGACATGTAAGACACACCAGTACATGTCCTACCTTTAACACACACTGCACCCTGCCCATGGGGGGTACCTTGGGCCTACCTTAGTGGTGACTTACATGTAAGAAAAGGGAAGGTAAGGGCCTGGGTATTGGGTGTACTTACCAGGCTCACATGGCAGTTAAAACTGCATGTGCAGACACTGCAGTGGCAGGTCTGAGACATATTTAAAAGCTACTGGTGAGGATGGCACAATCAATGCTGCAGGCCCACTAGTAGCATTTGGTTTATAGGTCCTGGACACACACAGTGCACTTTACTAGGGACTTACCAGTAAATCAAATATGCCAATCATGGATAACCAATCATAATCACAACTTAAGCAGGGATCACTTGCACTTTGACACTGATCAGCAGTGGCAAAGTGCCCAAAGCATTTAAGCAGGCAAAATACGAAAACCAGCACACAGTCAAATTGCAGGAGATAGAGGCAAAAAGTCAGGGGAAACCACGTCAAGGATGCCAAGTCTAACACGGATGGTTTCACTGGAACTCATAAAAATATTTTTCTGAGAATTTTGTCTGGAAACCGGTTTACCCTCCCACCTTTCCCCTCTTTCACTTGAACAGTTGTGGAATTGACCTATGCTAATGTGAATCCATATTTTTTATTTTAATTTGCACAGATGAATTTAAAGGTTGACTGGTCACTTGCACAAAATGAATGCATTAAATCTTTTGGTTTCCGGTGTGTGTACATAATAGGGTAAAACATATTTTTGAATTAACCAAAGAGTGAACTAAAGAATGTTTATACTGATCAACAAATCAAGTGTTCCTTTGATCAGACTTGTCAAAAAAGTATCAATAGTTTTCATGCGAGGTCTGATATGTTTTGTTTACACAGTATTTGTAGTTCAACCTCCTGTGCGTAAAGCCTCCCTCGCCCCCGTAAACAAGGGTTTTTCTTCTGTATCAAATCCTCAGCAATAGGGGGCGTGGCTTGGAGCCCATGGAAGATGGCGGCGTCCCAGTGACACTCCTCAGAGCGGCGCGGTTCGACGGCAGCTAAATGCGGTTTTCCTCATGTTTCAATGGACGGCTTCGGGCACAAGTGTTCTGGCAACAATAGAGGTGATTTTTTGATACTTTGTGACTGCGGACTTGCCCTGAAGTCTATCTTGTGCCCGAGGCAGGAATCTCCTCACCGCAGTGGCGGCCGCATCTTGCAAGCAGAACAGCTCTTCACAGTGGTGCGGCGCAGATGAACATGCCTTCGTGACCACCTTTGAATTGACAGGCACAGCGTTGTTTCTCTTCTCCTACCTGTCTGAATTGGTTACTATTCTTGAAGAGCTAAAATATATGTTATTAGGCAGTTTTTCTTGGCTAAGTGGATCACCCATGCAAGGTGATACTTTTATTTGGCGCCTTCCCCTGCTGCTGATATTGCATTGACCTGCATTTATATTCTATTTCTATGCCTGGATGGGATGGCTCATTTAATATGAAGTTCTGCTACTCAACTTTTTTGTGTATTCTTATCCAAAGTGTATCTAATTTTTTTTTTCTATAGGAAGGCTGAAGAAGGTGATCCCTTCCTTAACCCGCTCCACGCATTCCTTCATCAAAAACTCTGCTATTTTCTTGCAATTTTCCAAAATGGAGGATTCTTTGGTTTCTTTGTCTAAGGGTTCCTCTTCTTCAGAGCCTGTTCCACTTGCGTCAGGAAAGGCATCCACGTAGCGCTTGAAAAAAGACCCACCCTCTCCTCCAAAATCTTCTTCTCCTGTCTCCCTGGATTTGTTGCTGGAGGAGATACGCTCACTACGACCATATATGGAGGAAACCAACGCTAAGCTGCAATTTTTCACTGAGAATTGGTCATGGATGGATGAAAGAATAACTGTAGTAGAACAAAGTGTTTCATCAGTTGGGCTTAATGAAGTTAAGTCAATGCTCTTCAGTCTCAAGTCTCCTCACTCCAGAAACAGGTGGAGGACCTTGAAAATAGAAATAGACGGAATAATCTTCACATTTATGGGCTACCTGAAGGTACGGAAGGCAATGAGCCTCTCACTTTTTTCAAATCCTTCATTCCAAAGGTTTTGAGTATGCCAGAAGGAACTTCTCTTAACATTCAGCATGCCCATAGACTAGGGCATCAACATGCTAATGCTTCTACTTTACGACGACCCAGAGGTGTTATCTTATACCTCTTGGAGTACACCGACTTGCTTAAAGTCCTGGCAGCAGGCAAGTTAACCAAACGCATCTTATGGTCAGGTAATAATCTATATTTTTCTCAGTACTATGCTAAAAGCACAGCAGACAGACGCAAAGAATTTCTCAAATTGAGACTTGATCTTTGACCTCTTGGAGCCCGTTATGGTCTTTTCCATACCTGCCTATTTAAAGTTACTTACAAGAACAAAACTATAACATATGAAAATCCGATCCAGCTGAAAAGTTTTATCAACGCCTGTAAAATAAAGGCCATGGAATTTTCAGAAACGTCTACATCTCAGACTGATTAGAGTTACAGAGACTTCTTGATTGTCTTCTGATATGTTAGATTTGTTTTAAACTTTGTTGTGACATTGATTATTTTAGCACTGTTCTATTAGGTTCTTTGTTAAGTATAGTTTGTTGATTTCCTTGATTAACTGCATCTTTCCTCCCTTACAGGAATATCTATGTTTGTGCCTGTTATTTCACTTCCTTGTCCTGTGAGCTGCGGTCATTCCTCGCCCTCCTTTTCGTCGTGCTTGGACGTGCCATCTGTTCCATGTTGTCTCACCCCCCCTTCTTTATATGGACTTTTTAGGTATGTATTGCTCCTTTCTTTCTGTTCTCCTGGTACTGTCTGTCTTATCTCTTTCTTTGTATACTTCCCTTTTCCTCTTGTATTTATCTTTGTTTCTTTCTTCTTTTTACTCCCTTTTATTTCTTTCTTTGTATCTTCTTTTCTTATTCTTTGTGCATTGTTATATCATTAGGCGGACTATTTGGGTTGGCTTTTGGTTTATGTTTTGCTTATTGCAGGGTCTACATAGAGCAATGTTTTTCTTTTTTTTTTTATAATACTTACATGTCTTTTAGAATTGTTTCCTGGAATGTCAGGGGTTTGAACTCTCCCATTAAGAGACAACCTGTTCTATTGCATCTGTCTAAGCTTGAGGTTGTTATAGCTCTCTTACAGGAATCACACCTAACTGTAAATGAATCCTTAAAACTGAGGAGAGGATTGGTGGGTGAAGTCTTTCTTTCACCAGGGGATGGTAAACAAAATGGGGTCATAACTCTATGTCACAAATCACTTTCTGCTAAATTGCTGTCTCAAGATTCAGATGATAAAGGTAGATGGTTATATACCAAACTCATGATCAGTGGTGCTCCAATTTCTTTGTCTAATATTTATGCTCCTACTGTTGGGGACTCCTCTTTTTGGACTCATATCACTCAACAATGTACAAAATACATGGATGATAACTTTATTGTAGCAGGTGACTGCAATCAAGTTATTGACCCTTTTTTAGACTGTAATTTAGCGGTCTCTTTTATACCACATAAGACTCATAAATCATTTGTTCAGACTATCCAACACTGTAAGTTAGTTGATGCTTGGAGACTCTGCATCCCCACCTTGAGGGAATATACTTATTTCTCCCCGGTACATCAGACTCAATCGCGGATAGATTATTTCTTCATTTCGCATAACATCTCCCAATCATAAAAGCTGCAGACATGGGCTCCATTTTAATATCCGACCATGCCCCAATTTCCATTCAATTAGATATTCTGCAGAAATCCAACCTCCATAAACTTTGGCGTTTTAATAATTCACTCCTCTCAGATCCTATATTTACTTCGTCTTTTACCTCTTTCTTTAATGAGTATTTCTCCTTTAATGAAACAGACTGCTTGCCTTTTTCTATTATTTGGGATGCGTTTAAGGTGGCTGCTCATGTTTTTTTTATTGGTTATGTTTTCAAATAAGTAAGAGCTCACGTAAGCATGCCACAGAACTTTTAGCAAAGATAAAGAGATTGGAGTACTCCTATTATTCTTCCAGGTCGGAGGAATGTCTGTACGAGCTAAATTTCAATTTAATAAGGAATCGACAGACAATGCTTTACTTTATTTACTTAAGTCTAGTGCAAAGTTCTATGGGGGCCAAAATAAAGTGGGTAAACTATTGGCAAAATACCTTATGGTCAAACAGAATGAACTTAATATCGAATCTATCATGGACGCAAAACAAACACTAAAGTTTAAAGACTCTGATATCTTAGATGAATTCCTACGATTTTACAAATCGCTATATAGACCGGAGGATTCTCCATCTGACCGTCCCATTTCTCAATATCTTTCCACTATTCAAAAACCTTGGGAATCTCAAATTGATCTTAGATTATTAGATTCAGATATATCACAAACAGAACTTCACACAGCATTAAATACACTTAAAAAAGACAAAGCTCCGGGACCAGACGACTTTACAGTTGAATTTTGTATACACTTCTCACAATTACTTCTCCCCAAGCTACATACTCTTCTCTTTTCTTTTTTACACTCGGCTAATCCTTCTGGTTCCTTTCTAGAAGCCTTAATTTGTCTTAACCCAAAAGAAGGGAAAGATCCGTAGTTTTGTAAAAATTACAGACCCATATCTCTAGTTAATATTGACTATAAGATTTCCTCTAAAGCCTTGGCCCTAAGATTGGAGGAGTATCTTCCTAAAATATTGGGCAGGGAACAATCTGGTTTTGTTAAGGGTTGTGTTATCTCTGCTAATACTCGCTTGTTTTTTGTTATTCTGTCAAAATCCTCTCACACTTCTGAACCTATGGCTGCAATTGCCCTAGACCCGGAAAAAGCATTCGACCGGGCTAACTAGCCTTTCCATTTTCAAACACTTAAATGGTTTGGTTTTGGTCCAAAAATAATATCCTTGATTTATATTCTATATTCTCAACCCCGTGTAGCAGTCTTTGTAAATGGCCTTACCTCTCCATATTTTAGTTTGGGCAGAGGTGTTCGTCAGGGTTGTTCTCTCTCCCCATTCCTTTTAATTTAGCCTTAGAACCCTTCATATCTAGAATATGCCAAAATCAACACATACTTGGATTTGACTTTAATAATCAACAAATTAATCTGGCAGCTTATGCAGATGATGCGTTATTATTTCTTTCACAACCTCAGACCTCTCTTCCCATTTTTTTACATGAAGTAGCTTCCTATGCTTCAGTTTCTGTGTACAAATTGAATAATGATAAGGGAGAGATCTTACCTTTAACCAAATTTACTTTTAAAATTGATTTTACAATCTCGAACTTTACATGGAGCTCTCAACATATACAATATTTAGGTCTATACTTCACCTCATCAATTAAAACATCGCTCTCTATGTGTATGGACAAATGTGTACAGAGAATCTCTACTTTAACAAATAAATGGCATCCTTTATATCTACCCTGGTGGGGCCGCTTATATACCTTTAAAATGGTGTTAGTTTCCATTATACTTTATACTGTTTCTAACATTCCATTACCTATCCCTCAAAGATTTAAAAAAAGATTAATTCTGTATTAACTCTGTTCCTGTGGAACAACAAGAAAGCTTGTATGTCGATGTCAAGGTTAATACGTCCAAAAATGGAAGGTGGGGTGAATTTTCCTGACTTTCTTAACTATCACAAGGCTTTTTTGCTTCGCCAATCCTCTTGTGGCTCTCAGACTCTATTTTAGATTGTCCACTATGGGTTGAGTTAGAACTTTCTTACCTTTCCCCCTTTTCATTTAAGGAGTACTTATCTTTTACATGCAAACTGCAAATGTTGTCTGCTGCCATCCTATTCATGTAAAATTCTGGAATCTCTGTCATCACCTGTACCTACAAATCTTGACACTTTTCTTAACTCCACGATTTGGCATGATACGTTTGTATTGATACGCGGTAAATCCTTTTATTGGAAATCCTGAAGACATAAAGGTTTAATTTGGATTTTTCAATTATTTAAACAGAATGAGATTATACCTTTTTCAAAAGCTAGTCATCTCTTCTGTCTCCCTCCCTCTTTCCAAACCAAGTATAGACTCCTTCAGCATGCTCTTATCACTGCATACGCCCAATTTTTCTCTCATACACCTCATATACCTCCTCCTACTAACCGTTTGCATACTCTTCTTCTCACGCATTCCAAGGCCTCCACATTGTACTCTCATTTACTTGTATCTCATTTAGACAGAGAGAAAACTAAGGTGGAAATATCCTAGGAACAGGACTTAGAAGTGGATTGGTCTACCCTACTCTGGAATAAGATATGGACCAAAATTAGAAAATCCTCTAGAGCAGCAAATACCATACAAACATTATTTTTCATTTACAATAGACTTCTTCTTTTCTCCTATAGCCTTACACAAAATGAATGTTGATCTTCCTGATACCTGTTGGACTTGTTTCTCTGAACATGCAGATATAAAACATTTACTCTTTACATGTCCTTACGTATATCATTTTTGAAAAAATGTTTGGAATCAGATTAGCTTAATTTTTTGTTCTACAGTTCCCTTTTCTTTTGTTCACATATTTCTAGGAAGTTTATCCAAATATTGGATTACTTGCCCTTCCAATATTAAAATCCTAGATCTATGATTAGCAGCTGCTTTTCAGAAAATCACTAAAAACTGGAAAGACTTGACTAAATTTTCTTTTCAAGCCTGGTGGTAAGCGGTATGTCATAACCATAGGTTAGATACAGCTCATGCTTACCCTATCTCTCTCGCTATGAAACGTTTAAATTATTGGTTACCGGTTACTAATTTCCTTGAAGCTAAATGTTCTTTTGCCCGCACTCCTATTCAACAAGAAGTTTATAAACCTCCATGACTTCACTGTTTTCAATATTATAATTGTTTAAATGTGACTATCATTGCTATTTTGTTTCCTTGCATTGTATTATCATTTTGACCATTTAACTTTCCTCTTTTTAAACCTTGTACAACCAATATTTTTACCTAGATATTCCTTTTGAATTCCCTACTTATATGTCTGTGATTGCTTACTATTTTATTGTATTTTTATCCATATCTTCATTTGGCTAGATAAACTTATTTTTTAACTTAAAAAAATCTCAGAAATAGCCTCACATCCCATGCAGTCCCATCTCATGCCAAAAGAACCAAAGAATATCAGTGCTTGACCCACACCTTGTAGAAGACTACTACTTATAGATGAGTGTCCCCAGTGTTGCAAAGGTAATAGCAGTAATGACAGGGATGACCTCAATCTTTACAGGGGTAGCCTCAGTCTGCAAGTGATATGCAGCATCATGCAAGGGATAATGAGCCAATCATTAAGTCACTGATGGGCATCATTATTCATGCAGTGGAAAACATTGTGCCTGGGATGCCTAAGTGCAGGCCAAATAAATACACACAACCACACTCAAACACACTCAAATACACACAATAACACCTAATCAAACACTTGCACGTGAACATGTATACACCCACACTCACACACACGCACATGTATTTAGGACACAGAGACACACACGTACCCTGCACCCATATTTAACACACAGAGGATGGCCCCAGATTTAGCTTCCTTTCCCTTATTTGGTATTCTCACAAATATAAACAATCAATCCTGCCCTTCACAAACATTTGTGTGACTCTCCTGCTGACAGCACATACACAGATCTTTTGTTTGGCTCACCTCCCATAATCACATCACACACCAATGATCTTCTCAACGCTCCACTCAAAGTACACTTACAATTGGCCTGGGTCAACTCAGAGCACAGAAGCAGATTCACGGAGCACACTAGCACAAGCACCCTCAGCTCGGCTGCTCACCATCACTCTCAGCACTGTCAATAGTCTTTGGCTTGGCTCCACTCAATCTATATCCATACATATTGCTGTGTTGTTGGCATTAGTAAAATGAAAAATTTAAAAGAACCCTACACAAACTTCTTCATCACCTCAGTGCCCAGTTCTTTATCCTTGGGACTCTTTCTTCACCTTCCCCTCAGCCTCACGTCATAAACAAACTCAGCAGCCTGCACCCTGCTCCCAGACAAACCTCAGTAGTGTGACCACACAGGGCCAAGCCAATTTCAGAGGCGTGCTATACAAAATGCCAAGCAAACCAAGTTAAATAATAATTGATTAAAGCATGAAATACCAATATCACCTGTTCTGAGCATCTACTTCTATGTCCAAATGTTTGCCCAAGAGGTCTTTCTTATGGGGTGTGGTGTTTGCCCAGCAGTGAAGGATTGCAATATTGGACAAGGCCTAATGAGGCAGAGAGGGGGATTAAACCAAAACATGAAATGCTTACAGACAAGGGTTTCCTTCTGCCGTAAATTAAAAAAAGGTTTTCCGAGAAGCAAGAAAGCTCAGAACAGCCATGAAGAAAAACATCGACCGTTTAAATTTCTTTTTCAATATGAATGGGGGCGTGGCTAACGCCAGAAGAAGATGACGGCTGGTCCCTGATTCTTCCGGGACGGCGGAGATAACGGTGGACCTGGCGCGGCAACCGGCACTTACACGGATGCCAAAATGAAGGTCTGACCTCGAGAAATAACGAAGCATCGTGTATGGTGACTTTTATCATCCACGGCGTCCCATATGAAGCATCTTTTTTCTTACCGCGAAACGGAGTGGCTCCGTTAATTAAGCGGCCGCCATTTTGTTTTCGCGCTGCAGAGATTCATTGTATAATACCTCAGGAAGCGCGCATTTACCGATAATTGTCGCAGCTTTACTTCATCCACAATTGAGCTGCATTATTGGTCCCAGTTTATAACCACATCTCTCCTGTGGCCAAAGATACCATGGTTGGTACCTTCTTCATTGCAAACTCATTGGCATTTTCATCCTTAAGCTAGAAGGGTCGATTTACATGCTCCTTTTTGGTCTTCTTTCTTCTGAATGATAGAGCTTACCTCGCAAAGCGTGCATTGGCTTTTCTCATATGCCTGCACAAGGAACATAACCCTTCGCTCTACTCCATTTCTATTTTGTGATATAATACTAAATATTATGAGAGATTACAATCACAAGAGACTGTCTGCCATGACGTGAGATTGTTCATCTATTCATGACATATCTGTGAAGACATGTTAATCTGCGCCCTTTTCTCTCCAAATACACACTCCTTTACATAATATTGAGGTGATATTTTAGCATTGATGAAAAACACGCCTAACACAGAACTTTCTATTTGCTGGAGTTGCTATACTAGTTGTTATAACTTTACTCAGGTGCATGGGCAAACTAATTAAGGTTTTGTCTCAATCAACACCCTCGGCACGCAGATTCTCAACTCACTCCAGCTTTCGTTCTAATTGTCTTTCAATGGAAGACTCAACGAATGTCTCGCCTAAGGGCGCCTCGTCATCTGCCATTACTATAGCCTCTGGTGTTAATAAAGTGTTGAGCAAACGTTTGAAGAAAGACCCTCCTTCTCCCCCTAAACAACACTCTTCAGTCTCGTTAGACTTATCATTAGAAGAAATCAGGGCTCTGCGCCCATTTGTTGAGGAAACTAACTCTAAATTACAAATTCTAAATGATAGATGGTCAAGCTTGGAGGACAGAGTCACCACAATCGAACAAAATATTGAATCTCTGAGTTCTTCTACTACCAAAATGGAGTCTCTACATTCTCAAGTGTCGACGTTACAAAAGCAGGTTGAAAATCTCGAAAATAGGAATAGAAGAAATAATCTTTGCATATACGGATTACCCGAAGGCTCGGATCCCATCACTTTTTTCAAGTCCTTTATCCCAAAATTTCTGAATCTACCAGAAGATACTCGCCTTAACATTCAGAGAGCTCATCGACTAGGCCCTGCATCTGCAATGTCTTCATTTACCGCGAGGAAACCGAGAGGGATAATCCTATATTTTTTGGAATACACTGACTTGATCAAGATCCTATCAGCTGGCAGAGCAATCAACTGCATTACCTGGTCAGGTAATTCCCTGTTTTTCTCTCAGGACTACTCAAAACCCACCGCGGATAGACGCAGAGAATTCCTAGCAACCGCAGCTTCGTTCGATAGGTGCACGTTACGGCCTCTTTCATCCATGCCTGTTCAAAGTGACCATCAACAACAAGACTAACACATATGAGGACTCTGTGAAACTGAAAAGCTTCCTTAATTCTTGTCACGCAGATTTTATGGACACTTCCTTATCGCATAACAAATAAGATGCCTCAGTTTTTGTCATGCCTTTGTTTCTGACACTTGTTTTAAAATGTAAACAATTTTCTTCGTTCACAAATAGTTGATGACAATGTTCTCTTCAATATCTTCGATTGTTTATTAACCTCTTTTTTCTTCTCCTACAGGTCATGTCTCCGTGTTGTACTTCCCTTGTGTTTTAATGCTCGTCGGTCCTGCATGGAGTCTGGACACATCATTGTTCCATGTGGCCTTACCTCCTCCCATCCTTCATATGTCTTGGATCATTTGTAAGTCTTTAGATATGTTTCTCTCTTTATACTTTTGCATTATTCCCTTACTTTTTTCTATATCCTCCCTCCTCATATCTTCATTCTACTATTTTCTCATTCATATACTCATTCTTTTTTGCTGTTCCGTTGTATTTCAATTCTCGCTTGTACACTTAGATTTCTACTGTTCTTTTCCTTTCTTCTCAGTTTGTTTGACTCACTCTGCATATAGACGGTTTGTTCTTTGGTATGCTCTATGTTGTTCAATGATTTGCTTTGATTGGTGTCCTTTATTTATCTTTATATTCATCTTATGTCCTTAAAAATTGTCTCGTGGAATGTCAGAGGTTTACATTCACCCATTAAAAGACAAAGAGTATTAACACATCTAGCTAAATTGGGAGCGGATATAGCTTGCTTACAAGAATCTCATTTAACGGCAGAGGAATCACTAAAATTAAAAAGAGGATGGGTAGGAGAGGTCTTTTTTTCACCTGGTGATGGCAAACGTAATGGAGTTCTAACTCTTTGCCGTAAATCGCTTCCTGTTAAATTGCTATCACAATGTTCTGCTAAAGATGGTAGATGGTTGTTTGTTAAATTGCTGTTGGGGAATGCTCCAGTCTCTTTACTTAATATTTACGCGCCCACCGCTGGGGACTCCTCTTTTTGGACATCCTTGGCTCAACAAATTACACATTGTATTGATGATAATTTTATTCTTACAGGAAGGGGTGGGAGCACACCGCTGACCTCCCAGCACAGTTCGCCGCTTAACATTATGGTAAATGCAGTTTGTAGTGCATGCTTACTTGGTATTTGCTGGAGTGTTCCACCAAAGTTGGTGCAGGTTAGTGCTGTACATCTCTAGACACATGTGTTTCTGGATTTTATCCGTCATCAGTAGAGATCAAAAAACGATTTTCATCTGGGGTTGCTGAGCAGGCTTCCACAATTCTTACAGGTCTCAGTACCTCTCACAGGCGCACAGGTGCATCTCCACAAGCTCGTCAGCTCAATGGCTCAAGGGAGCCTTTTCAAACAGGAAGGGGTGGGAGCACACCGCTGACCTCCCAGCACAGTTCGCCCCTTAGCATTATGGTAAATGCAGTTTGTAGTGCATGCTTACTTGGTATTTTGCTGGTAATTTTATTCTTACAGGCGATTGCAATCAAGTCTTTGACCCTTTTTAGATTGTAACTCAGAGGTCCCCTTTGTCCCTCAAAAAGCTCATAAACTTTTCATACAAACTATTAAACAACACAAGCTTACAGATGCTTGGAGACTTTGTAATCCTACTTTACGGGAATATACTTATTACTCTCCAGCACATCATACCCAGTCACGAATAGATCATTTTTTATATCACATAACATATCTCAATCGTTGAAGGCGGCGGACATTGGATCTATTCTAATATCCGACCATGCTCCTACTACCATCCAACTTGACATTTTACAGAAACCCAACATATCTCAGAAATGGTGTTTTAATAATGCTCTAATTTTAGACTCAACATTTACCTCCTCCTTTATCTCTTTTTTCAATTAATATTTCTTCCTTAACCAATCGGATACTTTACCTTTTCATGTGGTGTGGGATGCTTTCAAACAACAGCTAGAGATTTTATCATTGGATATGTTTCTAAAAGACGTAAGAAATCACTGGAACACACTAATACCCTTCTGGCCAAGATAAAGAGATTGGAGCATTCTTATTATTCTTCTAAGTCAAAAGTGTGTTTGTCAGAACTTATAAATGTTAAATTTCAGTTTAATAAGGAAACGCCTAACAATGCTTCAACATATTTATTAAAATCTAGCGCAAAATGTTATGGGGGCCAGAATAAAGCCGGAAAAGTACTAGCTAATTATTTGAAGGTTAAACATAACAAACTCAATATAGAGTCTATTATGGATGAACGTCATACATTGAAATTTAAAGATAATGATATTTTAAATGAATTTCTCCAATTTTACAAGACATTATACACATCAGAAATTCCTCCCTCAGAGCATCACATTTCTCAATTTCTTTCTGAGATTCATCAACCTTCTGACATACGACCAGATCTTACACTCTTAGAATCTGATTTATCACAAAAGGAACTCCTTATTGCACTACAGACACTCA
Source organism: Calotriton arnoldi (assembly GCA_963921515.1). NCBI lineage: Eukaryota > Metazoa > Chordata > Amphibia > Caudata > Salamandridae > Calotriton > Calotriton arnoldi. Next base: position 2,131,349 of record CAWUFW010002309.1, read on the forward strand.
AGAAAGACAAAGCTCCTGGTCCAGACGGTTTCACTGTTGAGTTTTTCACACACTTCGCGCACCTATTACTTCCCAAACTACATGATCTCCTAAGTAATTTTTTGCACTCAGGTGAATCTTTTGGCTCCTTTTCCGACGCCCTAATTTGTCTTATTCCTAAGGAAGGCAAAGACTTAAGATATTGTAAAAATTATCGACCCATTTCCCTAGTTAATATTGACTACAAAATTGTTTCAAAAGCCTTAGCCTTACGTTTGGAATCCCATTTGCCTGAATTATTAAGAAAGGAACAATCTGGATTTGTTAAAGGTCGCCTCATTACAGACAACACTTGTTTATTTTTTGATATCTTGTCCAAATCCTCTCATGTCTCTCATTCTTTAGCAGCAATAGCTTTGGATGCAGAAAAAGCATTTGATAGAGTGGAATGGCCTTACCTTTTTCACACGCTCAAGTGGTTTGGCTTTGGACCTAAAATTATTTCTTTAATATCAATTTTATACTCTAACCCACGAGCGGCAGTGTGTGCAAATGGTGGTACATCTTCTTATTTCAATTTAGGTAGAGGTGTCCGACAAGGCTGTCCACTATCCCCGTTTCTTTTCAACTTAGCCTTAGAGCCTTTTTTGTTACGAATCCATCAAAACAAGGATATCCACGGTTTTGATTTTAAAGGTACCCAAATCAAATTGGCGGCTTATGCAGATGATGTTTTATTATTTCTCTCACAACCTCAATCCTCTCTCCCCGCTTTCCTAAAAGAGGTTGATTCCTTTGCAGCTATCTCTGGATACAAATTGAATAAAGATAAATGCGAAATTTTACCTTTAACAAAATATACTTTCGAAGCTGACTTCGCTATCTCAGGTTTTGCATGGAGCCCCCAGCATATTAAGTACTTAGGCTTACAATTCACTCCTTCTATTCCAGGTACAATTTCACGTTGTATGGAAAATTGTATACAGAGATTATCCTCTCTGACCACTAAATGGCATCCTCTAACCTATCTTGGTGGGGCCGTCTGGATACCATAAAAATGATGCTATCCCCTATAATTCTTTATACAAGTTCCAATTGCCCAGTTTCTATTCCCTTGAAATTTTTAAAGAAAATTAACTCTTTTCTGTCCTATTTTCCAAGGAGTAATAAGAAATCACGTATGTCTTTATCAAAATTGACTTGTCCAAAGTCGGAAGGTGGTGTAAATTTCCCTGATTTCCCTACATATCAAAAGTCTTTTCTACTTCGGCAGGCGTCAAGGTGGCTCTCTGAGTCTCTTGTGGACTGTCCTCTCTGGGCTAAACTTGAACGATCTTTTATTTCTCCCTTTTCATTCCAAGAATATCTATCTTTCTCTCGCAAACCACAATCTCTATCCACTCCTGTAATTAAACATACATCAAAAATTTTACAGCCTAATTCACCACCAGATCCTATGGATTGGAATTCTTTTCCAAATCCACTATAAGGCACAACAATATGATATTGATACGCGGCAAATCCTTATATTGGAAATCCTGGAGGCAACGAGGTTTAATTTGGATATATCAATTGTACGTACAGGATGAGATTATGTCTTTCTGCAAGCTAGTAGGCTTTTTGACTTACCTACATCTTTTCAATCTAAATATATCCTTTTGAAACAAGCCATCCAAAATGCTCATACCCAATACATACTCCAAAACCCACCTTCTGATCTTGCTACTTCCCCTATTAACAAATTACATACTCTCCTAAGCTCCAATCCCAAGGCCTCTGTCATCTATAACTATTTACATAGTTCGTGCACTTCAGGAGAAAAGACTAAGGTGGAGCTCTCTTGGGAAAAATATTTAGGGGTTTGTTGGTCTACGACGATGTGGAACAAAATATGGACTAAAATCAGTAAGTCCGCTAGAGCGGCGAATACCACACAGACACTCTTCTTTATTTATAATAGACTCTTGTTATCTCCGATCACTTTAAATGCAAGACATGCTGATCTTTCAGATGCTTGCTGGATATGCTCTTCGCCACATGCAGATTTACACCACTTACTTTTTACATGCGCACATGTTCATAACTTTTGGAAAAATGTATGGTCTCAAATTTACTCAATTTTTGCTTCCAGTTGCCCTTTTTCTGCTTCTCATGTCTTTTTGAGAAGCCTATCCCCTGTTTGGGCCGACTGTGATTCTAACACAAAGATAATTGACTTGTTGTTAGCAGTTGCTTTTCAACAGATAACCAAGAATTGGAAAGACTTTACTAAACTGTCTTATCAAGCATGGTGGTACGCTGTCTGTTATAATCATAGGTTGGATACAACTTTTGTATACCCTGTTCATATGGCAACGAAACGTTCAAATTTATGGTTAGCTATTACGTTGTTTATTGATGCTAGTGCTAGATGTTCCCTTTCCCTAACTCCCGTGCAACAAGAAGTTTCTAAACCTCCATGACTTCCCTTATGTTAATATCATATTAACTGGTCACTTTTCATTTTATATTAAGATCTATATATGAATTGTAAACCTCTTTTATTCACACCGATCAATTTGCATATACCTGTTATTTTCTCTTTATGCTATGCTAAACTGACTCACACATTTAATTATTTTGTTTTACAGTTTTAGTTTGCTTTATATTATGTGATTTTTTGTTGTTATAATGTCCTTCGTATTACTACCTGAATTTCTCTTAATAAACTTATTTTTAACTTAATATGAATGAAAGACCTTGTACAATTCATACTGAAGGGGATTGTTTGGTACTGAGTTCTTAATGAATAACACAAAGGTCAACAAAGACAATAAAATCAAAAGGCATTCTAAGGGACAAATTATTCAAAATCCTTAACTGTGAATTGGAAAGACTTTACTAAACTGTCTTATCAAGCATGGTGGTAAGCTGTCTGTTATAATCATAGGTTGGATACAACTTTTGTATATCCTGTTCATATGGCAACGAAACGTTCAAATTTATGGTTACCTATTACGTTGTTTATTGATGCTAGTGCTAGATGTTCCCTTTCCCTAACTCCTGTGCAACACGAAGTTTCTAAACCTCCATGACTTCCCTTATGTTAATATCATATTAACTGGTCACTTTTCATTTTATATTAAGATCTATATATGAATTGTAACCCTCTTTTATTCACACCGATCAATTTGCATATACCTGTTATTTTCTCTTTATGCTATGCTAAACTGACTCACACATTTAATTATTTTGTTTTACAGTTTTAGTTTGCTTTATATTATGTGATTTTTTGTTGTTATAATGTCCTTCGTATTACTACCTGAATTTCTCTTAATAAACTTATTTTTTTAACTTAATATGAATGAAAGACCTTGTACAATTCATACTGAAGGGGATTGTTTGGTACTGAGTTCTTAATGAATAACACAAAGGTCAACAAAGACAATAAAATCAAAAGGCATTCTAAGGGACAAATTATTCAAAATCCTTAACTGTGAAGGTCAAACGGTCCTACTACAGCACAAAGTGAAAAAACTGAGAGGACGTGGTTTATTACGAGAATTCATAAATGGTCCCTTTCTCTTTGTCCCACCCGGCTTAGCTTAAAACGTTCATGATCAGGATGAATTGGAGGTCAAACTAGGCTTTCAGGTTGGACACAATGCCATCGGAATCGTCATCGCTGCGATTGCTATAGGGAGGTTCTCGGAAAATGTGCATCTCTCCTCGCTGGCAAAGTGCAGGAGTAGCGACCATTTTGTTTTGCCATCTGCTACTCAGATGGCAAGAAAATAGTTATTCAGCCTTCTTGTCTAGGTCTTCCATCGTGGCTCTGCCTGTGCTGGATCTGCGAGTTCGCTAAAGGACCCTAGTTAGATGCATGGCTGCCTGATTGATGCCTGATTCATGCAGCCCATTCTGGTGCACTGCCAGACCACCTGTTGAATGAAGGGCCCAACTTAGATCCTGAGCTGCCTGATTCATGCAGCCATATTGGCACATTGCCAGACCACCTGCACCATTAGGCATCACCAGCCATGCAACAGTTCTGTGGGGCACCACATGTCGTATGCATAAGTTCAACTCAGTCCTAATTCTGTAGCTCGCCTTGGAGTCCTGGTGGCCTTCCCATTATTTTGTTTGCTTGCAGGGAAGTAAGTGCTGCAATCTCCTTTCAAAGCCCTCTGCAGCAGTCAACATTTTGTTTGTCCTTTCCCGTCTATGAAGAACTATGAAGAATTCATTGTTAATTCTGTGGATGCACCATGGTATCTGATCGTGCTGAATCCTGTTCACTGTTGGAGGACTCCGGTGGTTCTTTGAAAGCGTTGGGAAGGGAGGGCTCACCTCCTCCATAGTCATCAATGACGCACCAGGTAAAAGTTTTAGCCCAGGGCCAATTCACAGTGCTTTCAGTAGCGCATTAACGTTGAGGCTCACTCCTCTTTAAAGGTGGGTGATGTACCGGATCCCCAGGCTGTGCTCCGCAGGAAAGGAGTGATACATACACGATTCAGGACCAGGTCTCATAATGGCATTCCTGACTGGACATCTTGATGCTGCCAAAGGTTGCAAGTGATTTGACAGGCCTTGTTACCAGTATGATGGTGAGTGCTGGGGGCCCACTTCAGGCCATGAAGCATACATATGTTTCTCTATCACAATTTTATGCACATACCGTATTTTTATATTGATGCTGACCATAAGTGGTCAAGCTCCTTTGATTTAGCTCCTCAATGGCTCCCTGCCTTCAGGGTGCATGGTGAGGATATCACATCAGTCCATAGTGATTAGGAGGTACACTGTATGCATCATGTGATAAAGTCAATTGGCCAATAAAGAAAAGTGCAACTTCCCACAAAGCTTATTTTGGAAACTTGTAGGAAAGTGCCTCTTTTGACAAGGTTAGCCCCCACTTTTTGCTTCATTCCTGATGTGATTTCGAACTGTAAGTGCACTGGGTCCCTGCTAACCAGGTTCCCAGTGCTAGATCTCTTTCCTAAAACTGTACCATGATCAGCACAGCTTCAGCTACCCCTGTAAGTCCCTAGTAAATGGTACCTAGGGCATGGGTACTGAGGAAGGTCCACTGGGGCTGCAGCACCAATTGTGCCACCCCAGAGACCCTCACTAAGACTATGCATATTGCCATTGCAGGCTGCGTGTCTGGGTGCAGAGAAAACCGAAGAGTCAACATGGCACACAGCCAAGTGTGCCATGCCTTCATACACTGCATGAGATATAGGTAAGTCACCTTTACTGCAAGCCTTACAGCCCTAAGGCAGGGTGCACTATACACTATGGGGCCGATTCCGATTCGGGCCGGAAATCTCTCCGACCGAGCCGGACCCGGAGAGATTTCCGACCAAATCGGACCCGTGCAGCCCGACCGAACGAGTACGATGCGTCCGTATGCTATCGTACTCGAGTCGGTCGGACTCCCATTGAAGTCAATGGGACCCGGTCGTACAACGCGTACGCGGGCTCCCATTGCCTCAATGGGTGCGAGGCGAACAAGGGTGCCCCCTACAGCGGGTATGCGGCGAAGCGACTCGCACCGTACACGCACAGGTAGGGGGGACCCATGGGTCCCCCCTGTGTGCGACTCGCGCGGCTACGCATACAGGGGGGTCCGACACGGACCCCCGAAGTACGGCTCCGACTGCTCTTTCGAGCTGGACGGCGCGTGTCGGTCGGACTGCTCGCGGCGCGCATCGTACTTACCCAGCCGGGAACGTCTCCATTGCGCGGTGCGAGTCGTGTCCGAGCGAGTCGGTCGGTGCGGTTAGACCCGGGAACGAGTCGGTCGGAGCGGTTGGGACGCCCGAACGAGTTGGTCGGCGATTTCGCATCGTACTCGCTCGTCCGGACGCGCGTACGAATCAGTCGGGAAATAGGGCTCCGAATCGGATCCGGTTATGCCGAATCCGATTCGGAGCCCTACCGGCCGAGATCGGAATCGGCCCCTTAGTGTGGACATATCTGCATGAGCAGAAATGACCCTGCAATATCTGAGCCATTGTTAGATATTGTAAGTGCACAGGGAAGCCATAGAAAGTACATGGACTGGATACTTGTAATTACAAGTTTCCTAGATCCTTGATAACTTCACTGTACCCTAAGAAGTTTGGTACCAAACACCTTGTCGTAATAAATCCTCACCGATGCCAGTGTTAAAGATTTAATAATAAATGCACACAAGAGACCTTTTAGAGGGTTCCCTGAAAACTTACCAAGCACTGGTATGGTATTTGACTAGTCAGCCAGCTTTCCTCCACCAGACATGTTTCTGACCTCATGGGGTGAGTGTCCGTGCTCTCAGAGGCCAGAAACAAAGTCTGTTCTGGGCAGAGGTGCTTCACACCTCCTTCAGGCCAGAATGGTCTTCCAGAGTGGGAAGCTTCAAAGGCGATACCATTTCCCTGGATAGAGGGTGATGCCAACCCCCTGTCCTGCTCCACCTTTGGTGGGAGGACAGGCAGGAAAATTAGTTAGATGAGGAGTAGTGCCCACATTTAGTCAGCACCACCTCTAAGGTGTGACAGGTGATGTGAACACCTCTTCTTAAAATCCACCATCTTGGGATGGTGGGAAAATAACCTATCAGGGCTAGGGCAGTGCCGCTGCCCACAGGAAGTGGTCACATGGAGGGTGTAGACACCCTAAAGTAGGTAGCCTATTGGCTACTACCTGACACTCTCTTTAATGCCCCTAAATATAGTATTTAGGTGACATCCCTCGACCGGAAAGCTTAGATTTGATGGAAAAGAAGAAGAAAAGGACAAAGAACACTGCTGCCTGTATACTGAAGCCCTGCTGAGGGCAAAATTGGCGCCAAACCCAGCCTGCTTCCTCTAAGACTCGACAATCATGGTGTGCTGTGGCGTACTGAACCAGTGAAGACTCTAAAAACCCTGCACTTCCTCCAGCCTTCCAAAACTCACCAAGAACCTCTTGTGAAGTGAAGGTATCACTCTCTTTTGCACACCGCAGGCACTGATCCCACTAAGTTCGATATTTTGAGTTGCTGCTCCCTGGCAACTCCAAAAAAGCACCTGAACCAGAAGAGGTATGTCAGCTCCAAAGGGTCAGATCTGTCGCCCCACCGAGTTTGGAGACACCAGGACCTACCAGAGCTGCACTGTACCAATACCTGGGGTACAGGACCCCCTTCAGCAAACAGCAAGACAAAGAGTCTGTGCTGGAGTCCAACTACCTGAGTCCAACTACCCCAGAAACAAGCACCCATCGAGGGATATCAAGACCCCTGAGACCCACGTCACGAGTGGCCCAGCTGTCCCAAAATCACCTCTCTAAGATGCCTGCTCCTGATTGCAAGGACCTCTCGATAGATGGCTGACCTAATTGCTCTGCACCCGGCCTGACCAGCACGGGTAACAATGACCAATCTGTACTCCCCTGGTCCTGAGACCCTTGCGACCTCCTCCCTCGAGTGGGACCCACTGGACTTACCTTTAAGTCCTCCTGTGCAGTGTCTTTCCAGGTGGCCCCCTTCGTCATAGCACACCAGCTACCATCACAATCAGCATCCTGCTCCTGGATGAATTTCAGGACATTCCCGATCTTCTGCTGCTGGAACTTTGGACCTGGTGCTGCTATTGACCTAAAACAAGTAGGTGAAATTCGTCAAAGAATTGCCGATTTTATATGCATTTTTTCAGCTTTCTCCCATTGACCTCAATGTAATTACGCACAAAAGTGATATATTTTCCGAACTCTTAAAAATCGCGAGTTTGAAAGTACTTACTGTAATTTGAAATTCTTGGTCTTAAAAAAGACAAAAAAATCAATACTATTTTTATTAATTGGTCTCGGTTTTATTCTTGAGTATGTGTCTCATGGGAACCTGCATTAACCACGCGTGCCGATACAACACAAGCATTACCACGCTTGTCTTTACCACGCATATGCCTTTACCATGCAAATTCCTATATCGCAGATGTCTTTACAACAATTTTCATTGTAAAGGTGGTAAAGGCGTATGTGTGATATAGGCAGTCAGAGCTCTAGACTCGGAGAGAATGGGTGGGAGTTGGGAGGTGTTGGGGACTTGGAGGGACTTCCTGCCCAGAAGAGATTGTGAGGTACAGGAAGGATTGGGGCACGACTTGGTGAGTAGTTTTCTGGACATGGTTGGGGTCTGGGTAGTTTTTGGGCTGGGGGCCAGGTTTTAGGGCTCAGGGTGGGTTGTTGTGGTAGTTTTTAGGGTGGTCAGACCAGTTTTAGGGCTCAGAACTGGGGGCGAAGTAGTTCTCAAGGCTGAGAGCTGGGCTTTAGGGCTCAGGGCGAGTGGTAGTTTTTAGGACTGGGGGCCAGTTTTAGAACTCAGGGCAGGGGCCTGGGGTGTTAACAGGGCTGGGGTTGGGGTCGTTTTTAGGGCTGGGGGCTGGTTTTAGGGCTCAGGGGGGGGCTGGGGTTTTTGTATGGCTGGGGTCGGGGTAGTTTTCAGGCCTGGGGGCCAGATTTTAGGGCTCTGGGCAGGGGTCTGTGGCGTAACCTTTACCAAGCCTATGCCTTTACCAATCATGCCTTTACAACAAAATTCATTGTAATGGCATGAGTGATAAAGGAATGCATGGTAAATACATGGTCGTGGTAAAGACTGCATTGCTAAGGCATGCAATGTAATCGTATGCGTGGTTCCGTCATACAACGATGTCTCATTTATTGCCTCTGTGAGTACAACAAATGCTTAGCAATACCCTCTGAAAAGTCTGACTGCCCAATAGGGGACACACTGGACTCTGCACAGCGTACTTCATTTTAGTACACTATATAGAGAGCCTGCTTCCTAACAAAACTGTTTCAGTTTTATTAAATGTGTCTTAAGCAACAGGCAGGTGTTGGAATGGGAATTCTCCCTGCATGGTGTACAGTCATATTCCCCTGCCCTGAGTGCCCCACTGATATCTGTTTTCTGATTTTAGCCTCAGCCTCTTTCAAATCTAGCATGTGCCGAAGTGCTAGATCTGTCCTTTGACACGAGAGAGGTCCTGACCTGAACGGATGCACAAAGTGTGCTCTTATTGGTTGCACAGCAGTCTACTGTTCATGTCATTTGTTTAGTATGTAGCATGGTGGTGATAGCGTAGCATGCTTTGTGAATTGTTTGTTCTGACCAGATCATTTGTATCTGTGTCACTAGAGTGGATACCTTGTGGTCCACTCATGCAAAGTTCCACTGCTACACACTAACATAGGTCCTAGCGTTAACACCAAGCGCTGACAACAAGCACCTTGCTAAGAAACTGATCGCTTTGCTCACAGCTCTGAAAACCTAACACTTACGATTTTAATATTTCAAGATTTCTCTTGCCCCTTTTAAAACGATTTTAAATTGTCTATTGCTTATTTTGCACATTGTTTTGCTGTATTCGTTTAAGGCTCTTACCTCTCAGCCTGTGTTTTCCGCCAACAGCCCCGGTCCACCACGGGTTTTCCCGTTTGCTGTGGAGGGCGAACGGCGCATAGTTTCCTTCAGTTCCGGTTGGGGCGGAGGGGTGGAGACAGGGGTCAAAGGTCTTGCACTGATTATTTATTCAGCATGGCTTGCTCGTCGCGAAGCGGACACGCGCAGCGGGCGCGCCTAAGGCAAGCCCGTCTGCGCCCGTCCACGCCAAGTCCGCGCCTAGCGCCAGAGATGCTGCCCTTTTACCCTCAGACCAAGGAGCTCAGATTTCCTACACAAGAGGAGGTCTCTTCGATATCCGGGTAAAGAGGGCTCCATGTCATCATACTATGGACCCTCAATCCATGGATAACACCAACTTGGACCTCCTATGCACCTTGTGTAATGTGTGTGTGAAACCGGGAGGGGGCGTTAACACATCTGACCCCGATGAGTCAGCCAGACTCCCCCTGAATAAGCAGCTAGGACAGGGCTTCCTCATCAATGCGAGATCGCTCATTAAAAACAAGATAGCCTTCAGAGACTTTGTCTCAGCGAGGAAACCCATTTGAGTGTTCGTTACTGAAACCTGGGCCTCGGACTCGTCGGGTCCAGACCTTGTCAATGCCATTCCACCAGGATATACATTTACTAGACTGGACAGGACTGGACGAAGGGGGGGTGGTTTGGGTATTCTCCATAGAGACAATATGGTTTGCCGTACTCAACAGCTGAATACACCCACAGATTCATTTGAGGCACTGTACTTTTCTATTAATGTCCTCCCCTCGGAAAGTTTCTCTGGCGTTCTGTGTTATCGGCAGCCGGGCCCCGGGGCAGCCTTTAGTCATGAGTTTAGTAACCTGCTAGAACCCTACTTAGACAGATCCAACTTTACTATCTTGGGTGATTTTAACTTCCACCTAGAGTTGTCTGATTGTAAAGACATGCAGGTATTTCTGGATACCATGAGCAGCTGTGGTTTCTCTCAGTTGGTTAAGGGACCCACCCACATAGCAGGCCATTCCCTGGATGGTGTATTTTCTAGTGACCATCGGGTAGTGGTCAGAGCCCCCATACCACTTTCCTGGTCGGATCACTTTGCGGTCCCTTTTGATCTTAGTATTTCAACTCCAGTAAATGACTTAGCTGGAACTGGGAATATGGAGAAAAAAAGAAACCTTAGCAGGATCAGTAAGGAATCGCTGTCTCTGCTCCTTAGTAAAATCCATCTGTCAAGGTCCAATGATGCCAATCTGGCCGCAGCTGAATTGGCACACAAACTATCAAAAGTTATTGATGAACTGGCACCTTTGAGGAAACACTATTCAGCAAGAAAAAAGCCGTCTGCACCCTGGTTCACAGACAGATTAAGAAAGATGCGACAAAATTGCCGTAAACAGGAGAGGCAATGGCGGTCTAAATTAGAACCTTCAGGCAGAACTCTACACAAGAACTGTCTGAATGAATACAAGGCTGCTATTATAGAGGAAAAGAGGCTTTACTACCTGAACTTAACAGACGGAATGAATTCCTCCAGGGAACTCTTTAAGGCTATCAATTTCCTCTCATCTCCCCAGGTCACAGACTCCACTGATTTTTCCCAAGAATTTTGCAACACACTATCTGATTTTTTCAAGACCAAAATATCAGATATCTATTCCCAGCTGGAAGCTTCCAATACGAGTTTGAGCCTTTCTAGTTGGTCGATCCAGTCTCCAGGGGAAAAAACTTACTCAGAGGAGACCCCTAAACTGCTCGCCTTCCCTCTTTTGTCACCAGATGTGACCGATCGACTCCTAGAAGGAGTCAAATCTGAATCACCCTTAGATCCCTGTCCCCTCAAGGTTTTAAAAGCTGGCAGGGAGGCATTTATCCCCATCTTACCGCCGTCCTGAATATAGCCATCTCAGAGGGACAGTACCCGACTCTATGGAAGACGGCAGTTGTTAAACCACTCATGAAGAAGCCTTCATTGGATCCTACAGAGCCTAAGAACTATAGGCCCATCTCCCTCTTGCCTGTTCCAGCCAAGATCCTGGAAAAACACCTAAATCTGCAACTGAGTGCTTACCTTCAGGATCACCATCTATTAGATGGCTCACAACATGGGTTCAGAAGCCAACATAGTACGGAAACAGCCCTTACTGCTGTCTTCAATAATATTCGGACCCAGGTTGATGCAGGACACACCACTATACTGGTTTTACTTGATCTAACCGCGGCTTTCGACACCCTGTCTCCTCAAAGGTTGGCTGCCCGCCTCATGGAGATTGGGATCGGGGTTCGGCTCTGGATCTCCTGGCCTCCTTTCTCAGTGAGCGTGCACAGACTGTCAAATTGGGTCCTTTCTATTCAGCCGCTAAATCTGTATCTTGTGGTGTACCCCAGGGCTCGTCCCTGAGCCCTACACTTTTAATATTTATGTTGCCCCTTTGGCCGAGGTGGTGAGATCTTTTGGCTTAGAGGTGTTGTCCTACGCGGACGACACCCAAATAATGGTGTCTATCACCCATGATGTCAGGGACTCTGCTCTTAATTTCAGAAATTGTATGCAGGCAGTCTCCACTTGGATGACGGAAAACTTCCTGAAATTAAATGGGGAAAAGACGGAGGTCCTTATCTTTGGCAACCACTCAGATATCTGGTCCAAAGAATGGTGGCCAGCTTCACTCGGTGCTTGTCCCTGCCCAGTCTCCCACGTTAAAAACCTAGGGGTCATAGTGGATAACTCTCTGTCACTAAATCGATAGGTTAGTAGAACAGTCTCCACCTGTTTTGGGATTATCAGAATCCTAAGAAAAGTCACTCCCTACATCTCCTTTGAATCACGCAAGCAGGCGGTCATCGCATTGGTAACGTCCAGATTGGACTATTGCAATGCCCTTTACTTGGGCATTAACAAAGGACTGATTAAACGTCTGCAGTTGGTGCAGAACGCGGCTGCAAGGCTGGTGACCGATCTGCCTAAATACCACTCAGTCTCCACAACAATTAGATCACTACACTGGCTTCCCTTGGACCGAAGGATTCTGTTCAAAACATTATGTTTAACCCATAACGCCTACTACGATGCTGGCCCCGAGGGTATCAAAGCTCTCCTTCATCGCTATGTCCCCACCAGACAGCTTCGATCCTCGGAAAAAAAACTGCTTATAATTCCGAGATTCAAGAAGGCCAGATGGGGAGGTAGAGCGTTTTCCACTGCTGCCGCCAAATTGTGGAATTCGCTGCCGGAAGAGCTCTCTAGTCAGGTGTCACACTCTCTATTCCGAAAAGCAGTGAAGACCTGGCTTTTCAAACAGAGCCTCCCCTGAGCATTTCTACCCGGTCTACCATCCGTTGTCTCACCCCGTTATCAGCGCCTTGACGCCCTTGGGCTAAGTTAGCGCTATACAAGATGATAAAAAAAAAAATATATATATATATATATATATTTACATGTATGCCTGTGTGTCACCTGCATGGTGCATACATCATGTGTATCAGTGAACCAGAGTAATGGCAGCAAGTGGGTTCCATTTTAGAAGCCCGTGGCTTGTTAATGTGCACAAGATGAGGGTGAGGTTGTTTTCCTCAACAGTGAAAGTGTATTGCTTGCATTCCTGAAGTTAGTGAGAAGAGACCTAGACAGTAAAGAGGAGAAAGAAGAAACAGGCTTCCCTGTAGAACTTCACTTTGGTCCTTTTGCTGCCGTAGCTGCTAATGATTCTTTCTGAGCACTGCCATTTGATAGCGGGTAGTGGTGAAGGATGGGACTGCAGTCTTTGTTGTTTAGAGTGTGAAGTATCCTTTAGAGGAAGCCAGTTTTTTTTCTGTCTTCCTGATCACTGCTAAGTGTGGCTGTTGATAGCTGATAGCCAGGTTCAGAATGCTCTCACATCTTTGAACCTCTGTGGTGAGTGCTCCATGTTCAAGATTATGCTGCTGTGGGGAGCATCTCTCAACACATAGGCTAAGTATGGAAGCTAGCTTAGAAAGGACACATGAAAGGAGAACTGACCCAAAATGGTTCTGAAACACCCCCTCTCTGCTTTATCTGTATAAAAGTGGGAAATATTGACCTATTTGTTGTTGCAGTTCCAAGTTATCTTTGACCAAGGAAGGGGCCTTTGCACTCTACCCAGAGGAATGCTATGTGTGTGTGTTAGGTGTATTATGTTATATAGATTTGTTGAGCGCACCTGTCACCTGTGAGGATATCCAGGCACTTGAGTAGGTGTATAGGTCAATCGAGAGTAGGTGTGGGTCATCTGAATGAGATCCGCAGGGTTAGTTGAATTTCCAGGTCTGCCACCAGAGTTGGCATCTGCCTGACATCTAGCACCCGAGAGTTGAGATTTACATCATCTGGAGACTGATCTGGAAGAAAGAGGCTTTGTCCGGAAGTACCTGGAATACAAACTCCATTAGAAGAAGGAAGACCAATCTTGCAAGAGGTGCTGACTACCAGGGCAAGCAAGAAGCAGATAACCCTGGAACTGTGGGTCCATCCATCCAAAAGAGACTTGAACGAAAGCGACTGGTGTCTCTCTTACCTGTAGGGGCCTGAGCTATGGCATTGTCTTTAAGTGTGCTTGAAGCAAACAGGTCCACTGTAATTCTGAAGCGGCAGGACATTGGCACTGCTGAAGTGTGCCTGAGTCTACTGTGTCTCTGTGGTCAAGAACATTATTCCACAAAGTTGATCAAGCTGCTGTGCCACTATATACAGAGCACCAGGCCCCCTAATGGGTCCTGACAGCAGCTATGAATTCTAACCCTGCTAAACTCTGTGCATGAAATAGGGCCTGTGACCATTCAGGAGTGTCACTGAAACCAACGCGTTCTGACAGTCAGGCTCAGGCAGCAGCCCATAGCTGCTACGTCAAAGACTGGATCTACAGTGCCTTTGCACTTGTATGGCTCTACCAGGAGAGGGGGGAGAGACCAGATATGTGCTGGGTGCCCAACCATGGCCAGCATATTACTAAAGACTCACATTGGTGACATTGATATTCCAACTACAAACTATAAAGCTAAATACACAAACTCTCAGTTACAAAGGGGTTGCACTGAACTTGTGATTGAAACCTACCACATTATCCTTGCAGAGTTAGGTGGGAGGTAAGGTAGGAGGGGGGCCTTAAATATTGGTGACAATGCGCTAGTGGGATGGCGTGTAGTAACTCATTTTTGAGTGCATTAGAGTACTTTATTTCTTCAAATATAAGCACTGGATTGGACAATCAGTTTTTGTGCTACTATGTGGTTGTTGAGTTCTGAGTTTGAAATCCCAGAGAGGCCTTTGAATACTCACCATTGGTACAAGTGAGAGTCAAGTGCTGAAGGTTTAGTACTTGGCCGAGCTTGTAGAGCCATATTAGGAAGGACCTCAGGCATCAGAGGAAGATGAGCCCAGTCCCCACGGCTGTGGGACAGTAGCCTCTGCTTGCCCAGTAGCCCACATGAATGGAGGTTTAACAACAGAGCTGTTATATATTGTGCTTAGAAAAAATATGCTTTCTTGATAGTGTAGTTAAGTATTCACATAATTCCAGTTGCCCTGTGTATTAAGGCGAAACATGCATCCCTAACATGCATGGGATCCATTACTACAGTAAATGGAAGCAAAATTTATTTTTCTTCATAATAGGACTGTACTCTCACCTTCCAAACACCTTCTCACACACACAGAATTGACCACTGATCCCGCCTATAAAGTTTTTGCTATAATAATTAAAGATATGAATCACAGAGTTAAACTATGTTCCACCTCCTCCCTCTTAACTACTAGAAAGACATCCTTTAACAGTAACTCTATCGCACAAAAATATTTTCAGTTTCCATCATGTGCCTCTTGAGTATCGGAACTGTGTACAAACGAGTATTTACACACTTCAGCATGCCTGTTTCTTTTACATTTGTGATATTCTTATTGTTCAATCTGCCAAATGTCCAGTAGAAAAAAATAACCCCAGCACATGATAGAAGTTAAGGTTCTTATAGAGTTCACCTAAAACGTTAGCCAATAAAAACACCTATTTAACAAATATATCGTTAAAGAGAGCGTTTCTGCTCCTGATGCAGTGGCGGCTGGTGACATTTGAAAGTGGTGAGGCGTAAAAGTTCAGGATGAGTGCTCTGTGATAAGTCAACGTGGTGAGCGAGGCCGACTGCCACAAGGAGGGTTCGGGGGAGGGGTTCTCCCCCAGGGAAACTTTTGAAAAAAGAGTGGGCAAATGGTGCATTTTCAAACAAGTTTGAGGAAGGTTAATAAAGCAAGGGCCAGACGATGATGTTAGAGGGGAAGGAGAAGGAGGGAGAGTGGAAGGGGGAGGGATACGAGAGAGAAGCAACAGAGAGAGAGAGGAAGGGAGAGGAGACTCCCACATGTTTGAAAAACAGGCCTCTGCTGATACTGACCAGTGCAAATACAACATCTGCCCATTGGTCAAACCTTGAGCACGAGCTGAACTTTTCACTCTCCTTGTGTGCTAACTACAACATTAGGTTAGTCTCAAGCCACACTAAACTTGCCCCTGAGCACTAACACACTGGCATCATCAAATTAACTTTATTAGATTTGAATAAGCCAATCATAAATGTTCAGATTACAGTAAAACACTGTCAATCTTAAGAGCTTCATATTTCTTCTCGAGTTCACTTCCAAGCACCCTTCACCCAAAGGTTCGACCCTAAAAACTCACACTTCTGTATGAAGTGTGAATATAAACTCTGCTCCAGTGCAGCTTTGTCACCCAGGACTCCTTTACCATGCTGTGCGTGGCACTCTAATCCACACACACAATCACTGCTCACTTGGCATTGGCAACAAAATCCAAAATTCAAAAAAAGCAAAAACACGGCTGTTAAACTCGCAGTCCCTATCACTTGACTAAGCAGGCCTGGTACAGATGGCAATAAAAGCGGCGAGTCCGCGTCAGCGATTGCAGTGCCAAACAAATCACTTGCAGACACACAGCCTTCTTCAACTTCCTTGTCAATATATTGAATATAACAAACACACTCTGGAAGCTTTCTTCACGCGTTCCCGTCAGTCGCGGCCGGCAAGTCCATGACGGGCGGGTGGGAGGGGGTGGAAATGGGGTCATCGCGGGGGATGGGGGAGGCGGGAGGGGTTTGCCGTTTAATTAAAGAAAAATATCAAATAAAACTTATTGTCCTGCTTCTGGATGGGTCCCGAGTCCGACTCCCGCTCCCGCCGTCCACCATTTTCCAATTCCGACCTGCAGCCCTCGTCATCAAGGAAAGGCAGCCTCCCTCCCTCCACTCCACCAATCACAATGCTGCAATGGCAGCGTTGTGATTGGTGAGGCACAGCGGAGCGCGCCCCACCCGGGCCATTTTCTCTATGTAGGCTGCTACATAGAGAAAAAGGGAGAGTGGGCGGTCCTGCTTGAGAGCAGGGGGGAGTAGCTTGCCCACTGTTGTGGGTATTGACTGTTTGGTCGGCCCTGGGGCCGACCAAACAGTCAATACCCACAACAGTGGGCAAGCCACTCCTCCCCTGCCCTCGAGCAGGACCGCCCACCCGCCCCCAACCAGGCACTTCTGCTCTCTCGCAGTGCGAGGAGCAGAAACATAAAATGGTAGTTTTTACCATTTATGTTTCTGCCTTCTCGCACTGCGAGAAAGCAGTTGGGCGACGCCCCAATGGGGGAGCCGCCACTGTCCTGATGCTGCAATACTTGTGCACTGAAGAGAAGCTGTGGAGACATCATTTGTCTCAAGAATATTTGGGTTAAAGATGTAGATTTTTTTGTCATTAGAGTATACTTTTATATAGTAAAAATTACACATGAGGCATCATCACATGTCTGACAGCATTCTATTCTTCCACAAGGACTTTGTTTGTTAAATATAACAGTGGAATAATATGTAATAGCAGCGTAATGATGCATCGAGTCAGGTCAGGTCCTATCAAGTGGAGAATTATTTCGATCAACAACACTGATCAGGGTCTTAGATTGTACGTATTGTTATATTCTATAGTTTTTCTGTTCTAAGTGTGAATTGTATAGAACGTTCTTTTATGTATGAGTTTCTGACTCCTAGAGATGGAGTCTTTTCTCAGTATGAGCTTTACAAAAATGAATGACACTAAAATAAAATACCAAAAGCATGGACCTCCGCATCAAGAAATCCACTAAGTTATCTTGCCCCTACAAGAAACATTTATGCTGCTCCTTCAGGCAAACCTCAGGGCTCAATGGCCTATAGAGTCCTTCGGCCTAGGAAATGACTTCTTACCCCTCAGTCTAACTGAACTGTTGCATGCTGTTGTTTAGTCATTTCAGTACAGTTGTTTCTCAAATTCATAATGAAATTAATAGGTCGCGTACAACATAATTTAGACTATTTACCAACCTTGATAGCCCCCACTTGTTTTTTAATGCTAGTCAGTTGCTTCTCAGTGAGAGCGTTGCCTCCTCTGTCCCTGCTCAATTTACCCAAATCCCATAAATGCTCCCCTCCTTGCCAGGATTCTGACCTGCATCCTTCGCAGTCTCGACGGGTTCGTGGTCCTCCAGCTCCAGTTTGGGCACAGTGGTTCCTGCTCTTGTGCTGCCTCTGCCAGAACTGCCCCGGAAAGCACACTGTGAGATCGCCCTATGCCCTCTGCTGAGCTCGCAAGCTGCTCAAGCCCAGCAGGAGCCCTGGCCCGGCAGTCCTGCGACTGCCTCCGACGCCACCGTCAGCAGAGGAAGGAGCCGCCAAACACGAGGCAAAGGAAACGAGGGCAGACCCAACAGAACCCAACCAAGCAACCCCCAGCAGTCGGTGAGCTGTTCTCTCCTCTCTCCCGTTTAAAAAAAGATGGAATACATTATTAAGGACCTAGCATCGAGGAAAGAGAAGCTTACCGCTCCGGGAGCCTCCGCGACCCTCAGCTAGCCGGACGCCATGTTCCCCTCCAGTTATTGGCCTGGAAAGTAAAAAGCGATCAGGCAAGATGTTTTATAAAGGAAGTCAAAAGTGAGATATCAGGAAGTTCTTATAGGACCAGGGAGGGTATAGAAGAGGCTTTTTAAAACCATTTTGGGAAGGTGTATTATGAGGATCGGGTAACAACAGAGGAACAGGTGCAAGGTTGGTTGGGTCAGGATGCTCTCTGTCTAATTCTCAATGCTAGCGGAGATACTATAAACAGTACTATAACAGAAAGTGAGATTGGGAAGTCAATTATGACAGGAAAAGCAGGCAAAGCTGAAGGTCCGGATGGCCTTCCTTCCGAGATTTATAAAAAACTGGAGAAATTTGTCATACCAGTAATGGTAAAACTGTTTGCGGGTATCTTTGAGAAAGGAACTGAGATACCTACTTCTTGAAATGAGGCTATAGTGACCCTGATCCCTAAACCAGAAAAACCTCCCAATCTCTGTGACTCCTACAGGCCGATCTCGCTATTAAACAGCCACTATAAAATCTTCGCAAAAACACTTGCAGACAGGTTGAATGGGGTTGTGGGGGATCTCCTGCATCAGGATCAGAAGGGTTTTGTGAGGGGAAGGGGGATTCAGGATCTCACATAAAATCTAATTGGAGCAATTGACATAGCATCTGTTTATAAAGTTCCCTTGGCAGTCATTACTCTAGATGCAACAAAGGTGTTTGATAGGGTAAATTGGCCCTATCTCCAGAAAATTTTAAGGCTGTCCAATTTGGGTGAAAATGTTTGCAGAACTATAGAATTGATATATAGAAAACCATCTGCCAGGGTCCTTGTAAATGGAAACCTGTCAAGGTCCTTTAAAATATCAAGGGGAACCAGACAGGGATGCCCATTATCCCCGCTCCTTTTTAATTTATATAGCGAACCCCTAGCGGTAAAAATGAGAAATCATGAAGGAATATTTCCTTTCAGGTTTAGGGGATGGGAGAGAAAGGTTGGTTTATATGCCGATGATCTCATGGTGTATACCTCCGACCTGCACAGTTCACTTCCACTAGTATATGAGTTATCTTCACGATTTGGGCGTATCTCAGGCTACGAAGTGAACAAGCACAAAGCAGTGATAATGGCCTGGAATACTAATCCTCAGCAGCTAAGTGTCAAAACAGAATTGAGATATTTAGGTATTAGAGTGGTACAAAATATTGATAGAATACCAGAAGTTAACTTCCAAAAAGTTAGCAAGGAAATTAGAAAGCAACTTCTAAGTTGGGCTCATCTGCCTCTGACAATTTTTGGAAGAGTGAATCTTGTAAAGATGATGATTCTCCCTATACTCACTTTTTATCTCAAAATATTTCCTTGGCTTTTAAGGAGGAGTGGCTCAAAAAGCTGCAGGCCAAGATTAGAAGCTTTATTTGGGCCTCGAAAGGGGTCTGAATTGCATTGAAAAAGCTTAGACGGAAGAATGATAAGGGAGGTTTGCGGCTTCCAGATCTGTCTTACTATGCATGGATCTTTTTATTAAAAGGTGGGAAGATGCTTTTTACCGAACAAGATGGATCAGACATCGGGAAAATGCTCAGGGGAATGTTATCAGATGTTAAAAAAGTGCGTCTTAAGACTCTACAGGGTTTTGCAGTTACGCGGCACAAAATAAGAAAGGTGACAAACATCAACTACTTCAGTGGGCAAGCACCAATTTGGGATGCCCCTGGCTCCCCAGAGTGGACCAAAGACAGCCTGGCTGTTCCACTGAAGGAAGCAGGGGTACTGAGTTGGGGTCAGCTAGTGGAAAATGGTAGTTTGATCTCCTGGAACACGGGTTAAGAGATTACCAGTAACAGGCTATCGAGGTTCAAATATTTGCAAATAAAGAGTTGGTTTCTCTCTGCTTGGGAGGACTTGGGTGTCTCTGATGAATTAGAATCTTCGATAGTCGGCAGTGCCACAAGAAGAAAGGAAGTGGCAAAATGGTACTGGCTGCTGGTGGACCTGTCGGACGGCGATTTTAAACTGCCAACAGACCTATGTGGAAAGACCTTGCTGGGGATGCAGTTAGAACAACTATGGAAAGTATCTTGAAACATTCTATACTTCACGGTGCGTGCTGCAAATTTAAGGAGGAACAACATCTTCTGTCTCCACAGGGCCTATTGGACACCACTCAGGTTGTCCAAACTGAGGAATGGTGCCACGCCGAGATGTTCTAAATGTGGCCAGGAAAAGGGGGATGACATCCACATGTTTCCGGAGGGTCCCAAGATCCAATGTTTCTGGACCGACGTGAGTAATTGTACGTCTGGGATACTCGGCGAGACACTTCAGGTAAGCAAAACCCTTGTCTTTTTTGGGGTTTTAGAAGACTATGAAGCTTTCTCATTAAATGCAAGACAGCTAGTTTTCTTTTTGATTTTGCTCGCCCATAGGGAGATCTGTAAAAAATTGGATAAAAACCGCTCCCCCGACCAAGGTGGACTGGATGATTTCTATAAAATATACGCATCGTCTAGACAGGGAGACAGAAAGTAAGAGTAATGAATTTTGGGCTCTTTATGAAAATTGGTTAAAAACCTTTGCTGATACAGTCCAATGAGTAGGCCCTTATACTTTAATACTTCACTACTCTGATGGTCGCTCCACAGATGGCTGTGTCAGACTGAGCCAACCACGGAAGGCGAAGTTGTGTGTAAAGTGACCCATCCTTGGCTCAAAATAAAACAAAACAAAGATCTCTGGCTGGTTCTGTGTTAAGGGGGACCCCCAGAGCACATTTTTCCTTTGTTTGTTTTCTTTCCAAGGCAAAGGAGGACTAAAAAGTTTTCTAAAAAAACAACAAAAAACATAATTTATACTAGTAAATCAATACAGCATGTGTTCAAGTAATTCTCTTTGCATTGAAGTTTATCTTTCTTACTTGTACTCTAATCACAAACTGTATTTTACAGTACAGTTAGTAGTCCTACAGTAGCACTACTAACGTACTACAAAATACTGCTCACAAAGTTACTTGAGAAGTTATATGCCTTTTCCTCCCCCTCCTCCTTGCTCTCACCTACTTTTTATGTGCAGAGATCTCTGCCCCCTCTATGGGGATCACCACACATGTAGGTATACGTTTTAGTATTAAATGTGAGAGGGAGAGGAAGGAGAGACTTGGACAAGGGGAATACCTTTGACTAAAGAGGAGGGGTTTTGAGAGGAGTAAGTAGGTGTTAAGGGAGAATGAGGTAGGGATTTAAGGAGGGTTAGACAGCCCCCCACAACAGAGTAACCCACTGCTATTCCTAAACTGCACTTCTATTGTTACTACTTCCATCAAATTCCCAAACAGTTGTAAAGGTACTGGAGTAAGTACAGCACCACACATGGCCAACCTCTGGTACTGCAGCACCCTCCAATCGAAAATAATGGAGGTAAGGACTTAAAAAAACACATAGGAAATAATGTTAGAATAAATTACCTAATTTTAATTCTTTTTTAAACAAAATTATTTTAATGTTAAGCACATCTGTTATACATTGTACATAAGTATTATTTTATTTTGAAATATGTTAATGGCCTTTTTCTTTTTAAAAATAAAACTTTAGATACATTTTATAAATACATTCAAATAAGTTTTATTAAGTAATAAATAAATGTCAACATTTTACTTTAAGTAACCTTAATTAAAAAAATATTTCAAAATATAATTTTAGTCCAATATATTTACATTTATTAAAAATATAATTTTAAATGTAAATAATAATGCAATACGATTTAAAAAATATTGTACATTTAAAAACTTCTATTATAATATTTAACATTTATCATACACATGTTTTAAAAACTTTAATAAACTTTAATTCATTTCCCTATACTTTGCAATACAGAGATATCTGCCTGCGATTTCAGACATCTCTGCCAAGTTTCTGAACACGATATACAGTTGTATGGTCACTGCTACTAGTAACTTTACAGTAGTATTTGACACTTTTAACTGACTGCACCCTCTATTACAGGATTTGGGGACATGTAAGTCTATTCATTTGACTTAAATTTACACTCATAAATGGTGAAGAGCCAAAAGTAGTAAAGTTTGACAAAAGTGTAAGAGTAATATAACATATGAAGATTTGCTCTTGTCTAAAGTTATATTTGTGAGTAGTCCCCTAAATTTGCTGGTTAGATAATGAAGGAGAAACACTGATTTGTTATTTTTATTGTTTCTTCAATAAATGTTGCTCCGTCACACTTGAGGTTGCAGGCTCCACACATTTGTGACTAGAAAACCTGTACCTAATTTAGCTAGCAGAATCAGTTTATTTTGGATGCTGTTTGTTCCTGTTTAAATACACAGTAGCAGCACCATAACAAGATGATTCATTTAATGATATGTGGGATAAAGTAACCCCTGCTGTATATTATGAGGATAGTGCAAGTCACTGAGATGTTTTGTGACCATGTAGAGAAACAAGACCGACAACCAGGTTCCTTTATAAGGTCGTAGAACTCCAAGGTGAATTGCAATACCCTTAGAGAGTAAGTAGGCTTACAGTGCATGAAAGGTGTACTTTCTTCCTTATAATACATGATCACACTATCGCCCTTCACACAAACCACTTAGGTCCTTGGCGTGGTGCTTTTTCTGGTGAAAGAGGTAAGATGTTTGTAAACATGAAGAATAAAATGAGAAACTCTAGTGCAAAATTAAAAATGAGATATTTGTTGCAAAGCGGTATCAAAAGCAGTTTAATTCAAGTTAGATTTTTTTAAAAACATGTCATTCAGAATGTGTAGAAACATACACAGAGATCATATCTTTCCTGTATTTACCTAAAGTGGGGAAAAAATAACATTTTGTCCTAAATATATAATTTCTGCTTAACACTGTTCAACTAGAAAAACAGAGCTGAAGAAGGAAAAGCCAGTTTTTGGTTTTGTTTTTTAAACTGCAAATTTAATTTTGCTGTGTGGCCTGTATTTCCCCTTGTGGCACTGTGACATCAGCACCCAACTGTGATACCTTATTACAGCTGAGTGGCCATGTAATTCTTTTAGTATAGGTGACTAGTTGTATCGCAGGTCACCTGTAATGAGGACATTTGAGATTAACTTTTATTCAGGAATTGCAAGCTCCCATATATTTTAAAGGCTTATTGTTTTTTTGCATTGTCCATGTCGATTAAAATACTGAGGAGATACAGCTAGGACTCAAATTCATAATCACACGATCATAACACAGTCAACCGTGGGCAACATTGCTCTATGATTTAAGGTAGCTCACTTTAATTGAGATTATCTTTTTGATCCTTCCACAATTGTCAATATTTTTATAATTGAAATCAATATGTGAATTCATATTTATGTTCCACATTGGCTCATTTTCTACATGGTTCATTTAATCAATAATATAGCTATCATATTTCTTAAGAATAAACTTTGTTATGCACCTCTTTGGCAAATTCTAAATTGAGCCAACGTTTCTTGTCTTAACATGCATTGTGCTTGCGTTGGATTTCTTATTTAACTTGTGTGCTATTAAAATGTCCTTTGTTTATATGTGACCACCTCTCAACTTTCACATTTAAATCCTCGATCTTGGATTTAAAGCAAAAACTAATACATTACTGGGAATTCTTTCTACCGAAAAGCGAAAAATGTCAGCTACATTGACATTCTCGCTGATATGATGGTTGGCGTCGGGGTCACATAATGCTTACACCTTTGTCACTTGAAAATTAATTTTGCTATATTTTAAAAAATGTTGTGAGAGTGGTTTTAACCATTTTGAATTGTTATGTGGAGGGTCTGATGTGCACTTCAGATCTGTGAAAGATGTGAGTTACAATTCAGTTCTTCTGCGTGTTTTGTCTTTTGTCATAATGAAGTACAGGATGGTGTACACATTTCTGAAGAGTCAGTGTTCTGCCACGCGGGCCTATAGTGAGTGTCACAATTTAGAGACATGTATTTCCTCAGGCACTGCCACAGTGCACCTCATCTACTTTTTTTACAACATTTTTATTAGGTTTTGTACATATTAGCACAAAGTATATAAGTAGGCTATAACAGTGAAAGTCAGTAATACCATTCAGTCTAGTTAAACACATAGGGGCTGATTTCGATGGCAGCCGGTCGGACTGCCGCTCGCTATTGCGGCAGCCAGGAGATCGCCCAAAAAGCAGGCGGCAGTCCAACCGCTGCATTTTGATATGACTACTGTGCTGGTAGTTGGAAAGTGCTCCGTATCACGGCGGCTTGTGCTGCGGCCAACGAAAAGGGCTGCAGCACAAGCTGCTGTAATATGGAGCTCCTCCTGCATCTCCATGGACCGTGTGCTATGCACCATGTCATGCATGGCACACTGTGCATGGAGGTGAGTGGGGGCACCTCATGTGCCCCAAGGGCCACTTTACAATGACCCATGATGGACCGGTGCCCTGTTTGGGGGCCCCCATATCCCTTTCTGACAGCCTTTTAATGGCAGTGTTCCCACCATGAAAAGGATGTCGAAAAGGGATATTGTAAGCCCGAAAGTGGTGCCAGCCTTGGCACCACTGCCATTCAGGGATACGACTTCGACCACCGCCCCGTCAGGATCTCTGATACTGGCGGAGGCAGCGGTCTTCCCTCCGACCACTGTGGGTCTGACCACCAGTATTGGAATCCGGCAGTCAGGCGAAGGGCTGTCGGAGGTCGGACCTCCACCTATGGCCAGTCGGTAAGCCATCGTAAGCAGGCCCATAGTTTTGTTCAGTAGGAGGAATGTCTAACAAGTAGGTACAGAAAAGTAGTTAGGAACATGTTTGACAGAGGAATGGTCCCAGGTTCACAGCGGTAGTGATAAAGCTTTTTATAATGTACAATTTTGGGGGATAAATAATTTGTGTGAACCACTGATTTTTATGATGAATATAGTCGTGACCGGGAATTCATGATGTTTCACTTCAAATAATTTGATTCTAATGTTTAGAAGTGTGTTTATTAATGTAGTTTAGGTATGCCACATTTTGGTGAGAGACAGCATTTTTTTTAAAAGGATGCAATTCTATTATGCTCATCCTTCTGATTTTCCCTCCCAATCAATGTTCTGCTGTGAGTCTTCTCTCCCCACAGTTTCTGCATAGCACAGTGCCTTGTGATGTAGTTAGTAACTTTCTTTAGAGAGCATGTATTGTGAATAAAACTTCCCATCGTGTTCCCACTGAATCTTTCTGAAGGACACTTACTCTGGAACTTCCGATGTAAGCATATTTTTGTAGGAGACTTTGTCTGAGAATGTTCCATATTGTATTTTACATCTCCGGATTGCTATTGCTATGGAAGCTAACAGAAGGATTCTTCTACCTTGACAA
Source organism: Calotriton arnoldi (assembly GCA_963921515.1). Classification (NCBI taxonomy): domain Eukaryota; kingdom Metazoa; phylum Chordata; class Amphibia; order Caudata; family Salamandridae; genus Calotriton; species Calotriton arnoldi. The sequence goes on from CAWUFW010002309.1 coordinate 2,156,952, forward strand.
TGGTTTAGTGCTAAAGAGTCTGAAAATTATGATCTTGCTTCTGATTAGTCCAATGTGAGTTTACAATAGTCATGCTGTGCTCAATCTGTAGTTTTGCTAATTGTATATGTGTATATCTATGTATAAAAACTCTGGGTATTAAAGGTTCGGGGTGACTTTTCATTTTCTTCCAGAGACTCTGTCCAATTTAAACAAGACGTTTTCTTTTCCTTTATGATGCTGTCAATTCTCTTTATAAGCCTGAAACTTAGATATTTGAGTGTCTTTTCTGCTTAATTGGGACGTAAAAGAGTTCTGATTTCTGATCTTGTCCTTGTATCTGAACCTTCATGACATTTTCTACATTTCTCTGTATTGCTTATATTAAGATTTTAGTAAGAAAATGTTTAACTTTTATTTGATCTAGAACATAGTTACTCAGTGGTCCCAGTTACTATTTGATTTCACTCTGCTAAATTGATAAGTCTAATGATGTGGGGGTGGTGACTCTTGCCTCAAAAACTAGTATAGTAGTTATGAACCACAAGAGGTAAATTTTGGGGTGTTCAAATTATTGAGGTTTAATGAAATATTGGGGTTCGGGCTCCCACAGTGTTATAGCACACAATAATTAACTATATTGAAAAAAAGAAAAACGTTAATTGTTTACAGGGTGAACAATCAATGGGTAAAAGGGAACTAGTAGGCTAGATTGCTATTCTAGAGGCTATAAAGACATCTTTATAATTAGGTTATTAAGTACATCTATGATGCTGTGGTCATAGGGTTGGTGGTGGTAGGATATTTTTGGTAGAGTGTATTTGGTAGGGGTCTGGAGGAGCACACCTCATGTTTAGGAGTTAGACAAGGAATGCCAGAGGGAAAACTGGATTTAAGGCATTTGGAGAACAGGGGAGGAATGAGGGAAGATTTGTTCAAGATGGCAGGGCATCAACTCTAGTGGGTGCTACAGTGGATATCCAAAGTGTATCTAACTCGCTAGCGATATAGCATTTGCGACAGCCTCAAGCCTCCTCCCTGTGTGGGGTCATGATTTCAGCCCTCACCCAGTGCATGACTTCTTGACTCCACTTATCTGACAGACTTCCATTTAATGGTGAGTGCTAGCTTGGAAATTATTAGCGTCTAGAGAGCGCAATGCAGTTTTTGCTTTTTTTCAGCTGCTGAAAGGAGCCAAGGGTGCAGGCCTCCCAAGATTCTATCCTTGGAAGCTCTGTTAACTTGGCTATCTTTCACAGGACTCCCATCCAGAAGAATGTAATTTCCAGGCAGCCCGCAGCTTATGGCAGAAGGCCACTGATAGGATCTCACAATGGACACAAGTTGTGTTGGCTGTCGGGAACAGTCACCTTGGATGGGGGGAAATAAGCTCTATGGAAAAAAAATATTAATTTGAAATGGGTGTTACTGGACACCTTATGAGGGAATTGAAGGCCTTTAGCTTATTCCTTTTCATGGAGTACTGTCAGGAACTTGAACTCCTAGGTATCTCAAAGTGATTGTATTGCTGTATGCATGTAAATCAAGATGACATATGCTGCTGGCTAACAAGTCAGAGGACATTCCCCAAAGTATAAATGACTCTACGACTCAGTGTGGCTCTAGTTTCTTGTCTGTGATCGCCCAGCAGTTCTGGAGTATATGCCGTATAGAAACTGTCCCTCGTTAAGGCCAAACTGTTCAATGAATGAGAGGAACAGTATGAACTGCTCATAAAGGAAAAGGCCACCTAATGTTGTAATCCTGGCATCGTCCCAGTGGTGCAAGTCTAATCACTCTAATCGCCCTTATAGTGTGAGGAGACCTGGTAACGGTATTGTGGGGACATATAGGACTACGTATTTGGTGGAGTGTAGGCCTTTTACTAAGCACTGTAGTGTGCCTTTCAGGAGAAGGGGTGCATCTCAGGGGAGCCCAGCCCCCAGGAGCACTTACTCATAGAGATCTTGATGACTCCAGGCTTTATTCTGAGTTGACAATTCTTCAAGCTCATATCCAAAGAACCAAAGGAAAATCCCCTAACTCCCTTCGGCCACCCATTAGTTTAAGCTTAGCTAGTGCTACCCCATGGCACCCTACATGCCAAATCAGGTCCCCTGGATGGAGTCTAGCCCATGAAATGTCTTTAATGTAAGGAACAGTGATAAATTAACATAATAGTACAAGGTAATCCGACCTGTGACCGACAATGGTAGACCCCTCCAGAAGCAGGTTTGAGTCTTTAGGTCCCTGACCACCCTAGCAAGGTTACCTTTGATTGGTCTTGGTTGGCAAGGTAGATTTGAAAGGATAAATAACCAAAAGATGTATCCTCCCAGCAGAGGGGGCCACCTCCCGGTTTGAAGTGGTCAGCAGAAAGAGGCAGGATTTTTGGCAACTGATGTGGAAACCTGAGAGCGTAATGAAGTTAGCAAAAAGCCTGTGCATGTTGCAGTGGTTGTTATGCATGTCTCCTAGGTATAGTAGAATGTAACTGGCGTAGAGAGATTTGACGTGAATTGTTTTCTACAGTGGGTTTCCCCAGATTATTCACTCTGTCCTCGCTTGCACCCCGGGTGGCTCCATAGCCAAGGCGAAGAAGAGGGGGGAAAGGGGACACCCCCGGCTTGTCCCTGGGTAGATAGGAAAGAGATTGGAAATGAAACGGCCCAGTCAGATTCTGGCCAGCCGGGTAGGGCAGAGAAGTTTTACCAGCTTATTAGATTGAGACCCAAAACCATTGATGGTCACTACCTGGAATAGGTAGTCCAATCCAAAGGTGTCAAAGGCCCTTTCTAGGTCCATGACAAAACAGGCTGTATTAGGCCAATGGTGAAGGCTGCCTCATAACCATGTATAACTCTCTCACATGCTGGGAGGGGCTTTGACCCAGATGAGATGTGGGATTGTGATGAGATGGGGGAGAGTGTGAAGAATGCAGAATACTAGGATCTTGCTAAGTATCTTATAGTCAGTGTTAAGAATAGATATGGGGTAAAAGGAGGCCAGATCCTGAGGTAATATCCAGGTTTCAGGCTTGAAACCAGTAATACCTTTCAGAGGGTGACGGTTAGACTGCCGCTGACATTCCATTTGCATATACCTCTCCTAGTATGGGAGCCAAAAGGGATGAATATGATTTATAGAATTCTGGGAGAAGTCCGTCTGTGCCAGGAGTCTCTCTGGGAGATAGGGCCATTATAGGTAATTTAATGTCTTGGACCATTATGTGAGCCTCTATTTCATCCTGTAACATTGTGGGGAACTTAGACAGAGGTAAGCCATTCAGGATGAGAAGTGGATCTCCCCTAGAGTCTCGAATGGAAGTGATATGTTGGGACCGGTTTTTATTGTTGGTAATCCAGGTCACTAATCAGCCAGTCTTATCCTTTTCAGAGTGAGTGCAGGTAGAGTAGGACATGTAATTAGTACATCTCAGCCGTTCAAACAGAGCAGATTCCTTCTCCCAGAGTTTACCTAGAGAGTTCTCAGTGTCCACACAGGTGTCTTCAACTACCTTCAGGTCTCTTTCTATGACTCTGCGAACCCCTACAATGGTATGCATACTAAGCCCTTGTGGGACCACTTTGAAAGCTTCCCACTCAACTAAAGGGAAAGAGGTCGTACCTTTATTTTGCATAAAATACATTTGGATTCTATCTTTCTTGGTAGCTTGAAACCCTGGGTCTTTGAGGGTGGCTGGCTGGAGACATCAAGTGGGTATGCCTTTGAACTGACAATCCTGTTCAGGCACACATAGAGGAAGTGTGCTGCTAAATAAAATGAGTAGAGTCTGAGCTGGAATGTGATGGCACCATACGTTGCTACATGACCAGTGGGTAAGCCAACCTGAAAGCACCCAAACATTAGAAGCTGTGGGTGCAGAGGGGAGTGAGGGGTGGGCACTGTCATAGTTTGTATGGAGTTCACAAATTTCCCCTAAATATCCATGGGATATGGGCCCCATGTGCTAATTGTCTGAAGAGATGTTGGAGAAAATTTGATTGGTTGACATTAGAGTCATAAATTCTGCCAATGACTAAAGGAAGAGACCAAAAAAGAGGACAAATCTGCCCTCCATGTCTGGGATTTGCAAGTGGACTACAAAAAGTAGTTCCTCTTTAAGCCAGATAAGTGCCCCTCTGTCATAAGTAGAGTAATTTATAGTAAAGACTTGGCCTCTCCATCTCTTCTGAAGACAAGACCCTTCAACCTGAGTTATGTGGCATTCTTGGATTAGGGCTATTTGGATCCCTCACTTTTTAAGATAAGAATGGGTCTCATAATGCTTGGATTGGATGCGCATTCCTTTAATGTTCCATGTTATAATGGAATAATGTGATAGGTTGTGTGCGTGCATGGAAAAAGGAGAGAGATAACAACCTTGTGATCATAGAGGGGTACCATGGGCCATGGGTGGAGAAAAAAAGACCTAAAGATGTGTGAGTAAGTACCAGCCTACATTCAATCTAGAACATTAACTATGGCCAAAGAGTTGCGAAGTGGTAATTCCAAGGGTGAGGGGGGCAACTCGCCGACTGCCAAAAACAACTTAAATACGTAATGTGCCTCATTTGGAGTAAATTAGTGTTATTATGTGGGGGTGAGATAGAAGGAGGAATGCAAAGAGCGCCTTGAACTACCAAGAATCAGTGTGGCAGGGCCCCAAGAGCATTGAAGGACAGATGCTATATTTAAAAGTGGCAAAGCTAAGAACTCCTGGACTTGGGGGTAAATCTGTGCTTCTTTAAAAGAGATTGTCCACGATTTGTGGTTTGACCATGGAGAGAGACGTGAACAGGGTCATCTTGGTCAAACAATTAGTAGGTGCCCCCTTCTAAGCCATCAGAAGAAGTAGTTGAGGTGGCTTTAGGGGACCCAGAAATATCCGCCATCAGTAGGGCAGATTGTTGACTGTCTTGAGCTTGATCACTTGAGTGGGGCACAAATGGGACCCCAAATATTTCCAGCATCTTTTGGGGCAGCACCTTACTAGAAAGTTGGCCCTACCATCTCTGGGGATGTCAGCCTGAGAGGAAGTGCCTTGGCTTTCAAGCAAGTGTCAGGGATCTTTACGTTCCATAAACACATAGGTGTTCTGTCCCTGGGCAACTTTGAACTTAGATGGGAAAAGCAAACCATATTTTAGTTTCATTTCCCTTAATTTCTGTTTAACTCATAGGAATGACACTCAGTGGTTTTGCACTACCAGTTTGAAATCCAGGAAGATCAGGATCCAGTGATTGTCGATCCCATAATGGCCTGCATGTCTGGCAATTTCCAAGATAGTGTTTTGGTCTTTATAATGTAAAGATTTTGCAACTACGGGTCACTGTGGGCCCTTGGTGGGCAACAGTAGGTTGGGACACAAAGGGCTCTCTCCAATAAAAGGAAAAAAGTCAGATCTGATGAGGTATAGAAGCTCCTAATACAGGACTCCAGATAAATTATCAAGGGCTGGTTTTCTGGATCCTCAAGCAGACCCACAATTCATAGGTTACTACATCTCTTGCACCCTTGATGTATTTTGCTCTGCCTTCATGGAACTGGACATGCTCCTTGAGCCACCATATTTGCTGTTGGAGACTGGATGTCTGGGATTGTTATTCTTGGGAGATCTTTTTGGACTGGTTGACATGGTCAGAGAACTTTCTATGGTTGCCCCAGAGTATGCCGATATCCATGCCAACAGCATTGACTTTTGCTTAGAGTGATGTCTTCGAGGTTTTGATTGCTTTCAGGCTGACCTCCAGCATGTTTGCCTTAGTGAGGAGCTGATCCAGGGGATGGCCTCCTCATGAGGCTCCGGAAGCTGGGTCCTCAACTTAGAAACCTTGATGTGGCTCATGGTCAAATCAGCCAGTATGTGTGGAAGGTGTTGCATTAGAGCTGCTGGGAGGCCTGGAACCTGCTTGCCATGTGCAGCACATTAGCGTTTGGAAGGGGATGGAAACAAGTGCAGACCAGGCCTATGGAGAGGGTCTGGTGCATGTTCACTGATTTATTTGGTGTCCACCGCAATTGATGTGCCTGCCTTGGGGGTTTCCCCACGTGTGGCAACCCTACAGACAGCTGTTTTAGGTCCTGTCTAGTATAGGCCACCGAGAGCTGAGCGGGCTTCAAGGCACTGCTGGCCTCTAACTTTCTTCACTGCGAGTACTCACCTCTGATGTTAGGCCTTCCTGGTGTGGGGACATCTGGTGCCAGAGCAGTGCACAGTATTAAGAGACCTCGCACTGGTTTGTGGTGAGGAGGCCCCAATGGGCCAACATGACCATCCACTGATGTTTTTTAATTGTCCTTCACTGCACAGGACCTTCACGGCCTAGGGGTGGGGCACAGTCTCCATTCCTGTAGTGGGGTATTTTTAAGTGTTAGTGGTCTCCCTGAAAGGTTATGGCCTGAGCAGGGACCACCACTGTGGCACAGTAGGTCACTATCTGGGACGTAACACCCCACTTGTCTGCTCCTGCTTCTCACTCAAGCCAGCCTCACACAGGTGATGTCAGTCCCTGCGCAAGACTGGTGTTCGGTGTGGTAAAGCGGTAGTGCTCATATTTAAAAGATTGGCCACCGAGAAGGTGCCTTAGGCTCCTCTCACCTCACAGATGGATAATGAGGGGTAAGATATGCTGAGGATAAAAAAGATAGAGGCAAATCCACTCTGGGAGCTTGCTCACTATGTGTCCACCTTATTGGGCTCCTTGGCCATACTCCTTACACCCACAGTGCACCTCATCTATAGTGGCTTTATTCAACAATGTAGTGGATGAAGAAGTATTTTTTGGTGGAAGCCTAATTGCAGTTGCAGGGCTAGAGGAAGAGGGCCAGAACAATATCTGCCAGCCTTGGTCACCCCACCTCTTTCAATCAATCAATCAATCAATCAATCAATCATGGAATTGTAAGCACGCTACTCACCCGTGAGGGTCTCAAGGTGCTGGGGGGGGGGTCAGCAGTTCCGTTTAACCGAAGAGCTGGGTCTTGAGTGCCTTCTTGAAGGTGGTCAGGGAAGGGGCACATCTGATGTCGATCGGGAGCTTGTTCCAGGTCTTGGCCGCGATGTAGGAGAATGCTCTTTCCCCTGTTTTGACTCTGCGGATGCGTGAGGTTTCATCGAAGGCGAGGTTGGCGGATCGGAGGTTCCTTTTGGGTACATGGAAGTTAATTCTGTCATTGAGGTATTGGGGTCCGGTGTTGTGAAGGCTTTTGTAGGCGTGGGTGAGTATCTTGAAAGTGATTCTCTTCTCGACGGGGAGCCAGTGGAGATTCCGTAGGTGTTGGCTGATGTGGTTGTGTCGAGGGATACCGAGGACAAGTCTGGCGGTGGTGTTCTGTATTGTCTGGAGCTTGCGGAGTAGAGACTTGTTTATGCCGGCGTAGAGGGCATTTCCGTAGTCCAGTCTGCTGGTAATGAGTGCATGGGTGACTGTCTTCCTTGATTCGGGGGGATCCATTTGAAAGTCTTACGGAGGATGTGGAGGGTGTTGAAACAGCTGGAGGTGACGGCGTTGACCTGTCGGTTCATGGAGAGGGAGGAGTCGAGTAGGATGCAGAGGTTTCTGGCATGGTCCGTGGGGGTCGGGGGCTGCCGAGGGCGGTGGGCCACCGGTGTTGTTCCAAGCCGATGGGGTGGTTCCGAGGATGAGGACTTCAGTCTTTTCCGATTTGAGCGTCAGGCAGCTAATGCTCATCCAGGTTGCTATGTCCTGCATTCCTTCCTGGAAGTTGAGTCTGGTGGTGGTGGGGTCCTTGGTGAGGGAGAGGATGAGCTGGGTGATATTGGTGTAGGCTACTATGCTGAGGCCGTGCTGTCGGACGATGGCGGTGAGGGGGGCCATGTAGATGTTGAAGAGGGTTGGGCTGAGTGATGATCCCTGGGGCACTACTCAGTTGATTTCCGTGGGTTCGGAGAGGAAGGGTGGCAGCCTGATCCTTTGGCTTCTGCTGGTGAGGAACGATCGGATCCAGTCAAGGGCGGTTCCTTGTATGCCGGCGTTGTGTAGTCTGGCGGCGAGCATGCGGTGGGCGGTGGTGTCGAAAGCTGCTGATAGGTCGAGTAGAATCAGGGCTGCGGTGTGGCCTTGGTTGAGGAGGGTGCGGATGTTGTCTGTGGTGGCGAGTAGGGCGTCTCCGTGCTGTGGTTGCTTCATAAGCCAGATTGAGAAGGGTCAAGGATGGTGTTGTCCTCGATGAACCTTGTCAGTTCTGCATTGACGGTCTTCTCCTCAACTTTCGTGGTGAAGGGGAGGAGTGAGATGGGGCGGTAGTTCTTGAGGTCCGTCGGATCCGCTGAGGGCTTCTTGAGCAGGGGCCTGACTTCCGCGCATTTCCAGTCGTCGGGGAAGGTGCCGGTCTCGAAGGTGGAGTTGATGGTGCGTCGTAATTCTGGTGCTATGGTGGGGGCAGCTCTGTGGTAGATGTGTGGTGGGCAGGGGTCTGTGGGGGCCCCCGAGTGGATGCCTTTCATGGTCGAGGCAGTGTCTTCGGTAGTGATCGGTGTCCAGGAGGAGATGGTGGGCTGGGTGTCATTGCCAGCTGGCGGCATGGTTGCGGGATCAGGTGTATGGTCTTTGAAGTTGTCGTACAGGTTTTCGATCTTCAGGTGGAAGTAGGATCTGAGCTTGTCGCAGAGGTCCTGGGAGGGGGTGATGTCTGTGGCTTCGCTGGGGGGTTTGGTGATCTCTTGGATGGCGCTGAATAGTTCCTTGGAGTGGCTGGAGTTTGCGAGGATTTTGTTGTGGATGAAGGACCTTTTGGTGGTTCTGATGAGTTGGTGGTATTCTGTCATGGCGCTTTTGTAGGTGGTGTATTTTTCAGGTGTTCTCCAGGCATCTAAATGTGCACCTAACTTCTTGGAGGTCGGTGGTGAATCAGGTGGCTTTCCTGGGGCATTGTTTGTCAGAGTTGCATAGCGGTGCGAGTTTGTCTGCGCAGTTGGAGATCCATGTGTGGAATTCCCTGGCTGCAAGGTTGGCGTCGGTTGGTTGCGGTTGAGGGTGGAGTTGAGCTGCTCTTCAGTGATTTTGCTCCAATTCCTTCATGGAGGGCGCAGTGCAGGTTTGGGCGGCGTGGGTTTGTCGACATGGAAGTGTACGCAGTAGTGGTTGGTCCATGGGGGCTGCATGGTGTGACTGAAATGGATGCTGTTTCATCCTGCGAAGATGGGGTCGAGGGTGTGTCCTGCCTTGTGGGTGGGTGTGGTGACAAGTTGTTTCAGTCCGATGTTGGCGAGGTTGTCTCGTAGGGTGGTGGAGTTGGGGTCACTGGGGTTGTCGAGGTGGAAGTTCAGGCCACCGATGAGTATGTAGTCCATGGAGGCAACGACGTGGGGTGCGATGAGGTCGGTGATGGAGTCAGCAAAAAGGGCCCAGGGGGTCTGTAGGGGAGGGTGCCGTGGAGTGTGGAGTTGGGGCTGGTCTTGACCTGGAAGTGCAGGTGTTCAGCGGCGGGGAAGGTGTCACTGGAGGTGGAGAGTCGGAGGGCGTTTTTGTGCACGATGGTGAGACCTCCTCCCGGGTGGTTGAGGGCGGTCCTTCCTCTGGATCTTGTATCCGTCCGGGATGGTGATGTCCGGGGCAGAGGAGACGTTGATCCACGTTTCTGTAAAAAAGGCGATGTCGGGTGAGAGGGTGTCCAGGAGGTTCCAGATTTCTATGGCGTGTCTGTGCAAGGAGCGCACGTTGAGGAGGATGCATCTTAGGGTGTCGGTGGGGTTGGTGGCCGGAGCGGTGGTGAAGGTCTGGCAGCAGTGGCGGCAGGAGAACTGGCTGTGGGTCATGTTCAGCGTGGCCTGCTGGCAGTTGTTGTTTCTTCCAGGGTCGAGTGTGAGGAGGGCGGCTGAGTCATAGCGGTGGATGGTCGGAGATCCAGAGTTCCTGGTGCTGGCCGCGGTCGGGTCGCAGACGGGCGCAGACAGTCGCCATTAATTAGGGGAGGGGGAGGGACGAGCAGCTGGGAGGCAGGAACGGGCGTGGGCAGGGGGAAGGGGCTGCAGGGGCAGCAGCCGCGGGGAAAGAGCCGGGCAACACAGAACAGAACGAAACTAGGCTTAGGGCACAGAGTCAAACAGCTAGACAAACAAACAAAATCAGTGGCAAACAAACAGAAAGGAGTGGCACAATTACAGTGTTAAGCGGCATACAACAACGCAGGACGCAGCAAGGGGAACTGACCAGGCTGGAACGAGCTGGCAGGCTGGGGCGGGCACCGCAAGGAGCGGACTGCAGCTGTCCCGAACCCCAGGCAGGGGAGGTGAATATGGAGTCAGCGGCAAGGCACAGCGGAGCTCCTGGGAAGAGAGAGCAGATCTCAGACCAGAGGTCAGAGGTCTTACTTCATTCACTATGCTACTCCATTTATAAGTTGACGGTTAACAGTGCGTCCATTGTTCACTGGTAGACTCCATGGTACTGCATCACCACACATCCACAACTGCAATGTACAATAGTACCTATCATGGTATGCAGCAGCAGTATGCATCAACCTCTGTCTCACCAGAAGCTATGTCAGGCTGAACAGCCTGCAGACCAGAAAGATCTCTGTCACCACCAACTGCTGTGTCATATCATGGGCTTGCCCTTCTATTTTCATCTCTGCCTAAACTGCTAACCAATTGGCGGTCACTATCTTATCTTAGTGAACACACTAGAGGAATTTGGTTTTGATGGAAGGTTTTTCCTGTAGTCCTTTTAATCTAGTTTCTGGCTCAATTGAGAGGTGCATTGTTGTAGTGTGGGCAGCTTTCGTTTTCATGCTCAGATGGATATATCTTTTCAGGATCATTGAAGGATAAGCTGAGGGTTGTCGGAGCTGAATAGAATGTTGTCCACTTTGCCATCATGCTGGAGATGCCCTCGATATGTGCCCTCCATATGTTAATGAAACATACTACCAAAAGGTATAGATTTTTTATTATTTATTATAAATAAGTTATTTAATTTCAATAACTTAATAATATATTGTGCATTTATTTTAACATTTTATTTCATAATACTTTTAAAGCATATAAAATATATAATATTAAATACTTTGTTGAACATTTAAAACAGTATACAAAAATTTAAGAAAAATACACATTTTTATTCAATAAAAATATTCATATCATTTATATATTTTACTTAAACACAGAATCAAACATATTTTCTTTAATTTAAAATTGCAACAAATACAAAACTAATTTAAAAATAAAATATTAAAAATGAAATGCCCCAATATGTTTGTAAACTAACCTTCTTAATAATATAATAAACTATCAGGCACATGCATACAAAGGAATTCCTCAGCACACGTCTGTTATGTCACAATATACATAAACATGCTTGATGTGAGCATAAGTAAAATACAAGTAGGTAAGTTCTTATTTCTTTTTCGTACTCGGCAACACGAGGAGCGACGTCCGTGTGTGGGATCAAACTACTAAGAAATAAGGGTTATACACAGGAAGACAATAGCCTTGATAAAGTCGCGGGATTAATTCCCATGTAAGCGACGAAACACGTGTCGGCTGTCTGAACATCGGAAAATAAAAAGGAAAAAAGAAATAAGAACTTACCTACTTGTATTTTACTTATGCTCACATCAAGCATGTTTATGTATATTGTGACATAACAGACGTGTGCTGAGGAATTCCTTTGTATATCTGTCAATTGGCCAAGGCCATTTTGTGTTTTGAGGAGGTCAGTGGTTCTCTTCACCTTGCAGCACCGTGATCAATACAGCAAGTAAATATCAAATATTTGTGTTATCTCTCCCGAGTGGCGCCTTCATTTACCCAACTAAATACCACTGCTCATTAGGTGCTATCAGGCACATGCATCAAGGTAGGATTTTGCGAGTCCTTAATTGCGATTATTAAGGAATCACAATTAAGGACTCGCAAAAGCCTATGCATGTAGGAATCGCTAAAAAAATAGCGATTCCTACACATTCCTTATTTGCGACTCGCAAATTGCGAGTCGCAAATAAGGAATGGCTTCCCATTCATTCCTATGGGCCTACAGGCCCATAGGAATGATTGGGAACCAATTTCAAGGGTGCAAGGGTGTCAAAAGGACACCCTGTTGCACCCCTGAAATTGATCTGTGCACAAATGTTGCGCCCACACATGTCCAAAGGACATGTGTGTGTGTAACCTACAACTTTGAAAAATGCACTTTAGTGCATTTTTCAAAGTTTTACAAATTACCATGAAGTTCAACTTCATGGTAATTTGCGCCCCTAATAGCGAAATCGCTACTTCAAAGTGGTTCTTGCATTGCATTTAAGGAATCGCAAAATGCGATTCCTTAAATGCAATCGCAATTTGAGAACTCGCAATTAATTGCGAATTCTCAAATTGCGAGTGCCTTGACCCTTCATGCATCGCAAATGCCCTTTTTGCGGGCGCAAATGACCGATTTTTGCGATCGCACCGTTTGCGCTCGCAAAAATGGTTTATGCATGTACCTGTATGCTCCTAATCCATTGTCAAAACAGAAATCCATTTTCTTGCTTATTATAATTTGTATACCCTTAGTAAAACAAACACAATATTTATTAAAATGCGTTCTCAATTTAAATTAAGAAAATAAGATAATACACATTTAAATTTATTTACTGGGTTCAGAATTATTTTTATATTAATAAATATACCATTAAATTAAAACAAAACAAAACCAAGTCCCCAATAAATCCCACAAACCTAATGCATATTTTATCAACCAATAATTTAACACATAAAAGAAATACTGTAATAAAAAAGAAGTTTCATATAACACAGTATTTTTTAAATGTAGCACTACATATCTACTACCCTAATAAAACCAATAACCCAAAAGACTAAATTGTAAAAAAAAATCAAATGAATCCATATAAACGTGACATATATTTATATATGAATAGAACTAAAAAACAATCAACTATCATAATACCTAAAAATTATATTACATGCATCAATATTTTATTATGCTGAATTTCAAAGTTCTATAATATTTACAAATATAATAAATATACTTCCCCTTCATGTTAAGTCACAACATTTTTTCTACTGATAATTTTGATCATGATTTTATGGTGAAATGCTATTTTTGAGTCAATTTTTAGGTATCATACTTGGTGAACATCTCTGCACAAGTAAGTTCTTCTTAAAGAGAGAGGAAGCGAATGTAAACTCTTGAGGGTGCTCACCATTGTTTCCTGCAGCATTTCTGCTCATGGAAGAACTGACATCAACAGTGTGTCAGTGTTTGCGTTTGTCAGATTCCTACTCATGTTTCCGCAGGAATGTCAAGCACAGACGGGAGGTCCCAACCTCCCCTGGTCAATGTATCATACACAACTGAGTCAAAGTAATAACAGTAAACCAGGGGAAGAAGGGAAAACAGGGAAGGAAGAAAATGTCCCACGAAGTACCCCACTCTAGGACAGGACCAGACACCCAGCAGAAATCTCTGTCGAACAAAGACAGAAAGTGTAAGTATGCAAATAAATACTAAATCTAAAAAGATAATAAAGGAAAATATGTGTGACTCTAAGATACCTGAATAATTCCCTTCTTCCAATTAATACTGACAGGTTGTTCGAGTGGAGTGTGATTCGTTGTCTGCAGAAAGTGAAAGGAAGGGCATAAATAAAGAATGCAATAAAGGAATGAAAGAAAAAATAAAAGGAGAGCACACTGAAACCCACCTAAGGACTAATAGTAATGACCCAAGATGATAGGACTCCTAACTCAAGAACTAATATCCTAATATCAATCCAACGTAGTGTAGATGTAAATGAGAAAATAGAGCTATGCTAAATTCCACCTTACCGTCAGGTAGAATTAACAGGAATTCCTTATACTTTCAGGAATAATCTTTATAAGACATAAATAGGGAACAAAACAGGAAAAAACAGATCTCCAAGGACCAGGGTCCCAAATCAGATAAGTATTACAGTATTATCACATAATTTGCATGTTCAGCTATAACAGCGCTGTTACCATAAAGAAGTAATTGCAGCTTTATTTTTGCCTTTTCTTTTGTTATGTATTACAGAGGACTAATCTGCAGTGCAGAGACGCGGGAGCCGATCCAGGAAGCCACTGCGAGATTGAGGGAGAGCCTGGGATGCTGCGAGTAAGAGGCGCAACGAGGAGAGGAGCAAGAATGCCAGCAACCCGACGAAGGATCCAAAGACGCTGGAGGAACATGCACCGGAAGTTCAGGTAAGTGACCCGGAAGAGCATTTGCCGATCCCGCTGCTGGAACGTGAAGCGTTTCAACACAGGGTCAGAGGAGCTTTATGCTCCTCTGCTGGTGCCCGCGCATGTGCAGCAGTGGGATCGGCATTCATGATAGTTCGCCGGTGCCCGCTGTGTTATGCATGCGGGACCGGTATTCACAACAGTGTTGCAGCAAAATTTCCAGAAATTGGCTTCATCCAGTCACAACAGGAGATAGGGATGAAAAATGCATACTGTACGTCCTCAAAACATCAACACATTTAAACCCAAAGGGCATGGAGAACAAAAAAAACAGAAACAAAGTCTATTCTATAATGTATTACCCTAGGCTTTAATGCTAGATACAGGTTTTCTGGATGAGGAAGCCTCACCCACATAATGTGGCATTCTTCATCAAAGGCTCACTCATCCTACCCTGGTAAAATGGTGCTATCAGGGCGGAGTCATCCACACAGTGTGAGGGATTTCTGAATAAGCTATAGTTGGTGGATAGAACAGGGATTCAGATTTAAAAATACCTTAGGGTAAACCTGCCGGATTTCCCTTTACTGATAAGTACCCGAGGTAAGGTTAAAAACTAAAGAAAAGGTTCTATGACCTTCTCCTCCACTCTCCTGCCGACATGGTCCTGCCCATTATCTAGCCTAAACAAGGTCTCTGGCATTCATCAGAGCTAACCAATGAAAGGATCCCTAATCATCTAAAAGTCACACCTTCATGCATGTAAAAGTGAAAAGCCCTACCTTCATACTCTGGGCAGGTCCTAACACCATAGACAGCACATAGGGGGTCACACTTCCATCAAGGAACGGGCTCTGCTGGATCACCTATAATATTGCCGTTGGTCTGCCAAAATGGCTTTGGCATATGGATGCTACATGCGGCAGTCATAAAACTAAGCTTATACAACTACCATTATCTATGACCAATGTGAAAAGATCAATCCCAGTGACGCCCCCATGTAAAGGATTTTGGCTTCTGACTAGAGATCAGTGAAGTCAATTGCTTTTAGCTCTTCTGTCAATGTTCTAATCTTGTCATGAATGCAACAACGTTTACTCTGAAAACCTATGCACAATATATGATGTTTAAAGTGGCTCCTGAATGATTTACTGTCTCAATGTGAATCAATTCAGTCTAATGGCTTTCTAGTGGACTGTCACTTACAAAGGTGAGATGGACTGAAAGGTAAAATATAGAGATACAATTACCTTCACTGGTTGGGCTCAAATCTATGACCCAACTTATATCAAGATTTTCCCTTTCCCAAATAGTTTTGGCTCTTTCTTATACATTCTTTTAGGACAACTATGTTGCCCAAAATACAGCATTGTATGTTGCCAGGACAGATGTGGATTCTCATTCTCAGGGCACCCTCGACACGAGTGCATCAGCCAACACCTACGGAAGCTCCAGTGGCTCCCCATCGACAAGAGAGTCACTTTCAAGAAACTCACCCACGCCTACAAATGCCTACACAACACCGGACCCCAATACCTCGACAAAAGGAACCTCCGATCCGCCAACCTCATCCTCACCGAAACCCCACTCATCCACAGAACCAAAGCAGGGGGGAGATCCTTCTCCTACATTGCGGCCAAGACCTGGAACGAGCTCCCGATCGACATCAGACACACTCCCTCCCTGAACACCTTCAGGAAGACCCTCGAGACCTGGCTTTTCAGCTGAAATAGAACTGCTGACCCCCCTCCCCAGCGCCTTGAGACCCTCACGGGTGAGTAGCGTGCTTACAATTCCCTGATTGATTGATTGAGGGCCCCTATCTAAAGTCATTTCATCCTTACCGGGTGATCTGATCTTTCATAGGGCATTATGTGGAAAAACAAGTTTGTTTGAGCTTGAAGGTCAGCCTGCTTTTGTTCTTCAGTGGCTAACCATTCAATCTCCTATAATGAATGTTCCCAATCTAACTTCTCAGTGGAGCTATTCGAAATAGAGGCTGATCTATAGGTTGAATGGGGCATCAGAATGAGGGGATTTGCTAGGCCTCATTCAAATGATCTGTTGTCTCTTCAGACTAATTTCCAAGACACTGCTCTTCAGTGGGATTTACTGCCAATCTTGCTTCTGTCCAGGTTCTAAGTCTTTTTGCTAATATTGCCTTTAAATGTTAGAGCTATAGGGGAGAGCATTCTCTTTGCACAGCTGTCTAAGAGCTTGCACCTGGATGCCAAATCTGTAACCATTTTTAGAAATGCAATTCAGGGGTACTAGTGTCTGTACATGCACACATTTTAGTTACCTGATACTTACCTTGTAGGAATCACTCCGCAGTATCAAAGAGGAAATTGCACATGCTTCATACAAACCAGAAGGCTCATTGACCTGTGACAGAGTTTCTTTCTTCCAAGCCTCCTTTAATTTCCATGCGAGCCTCATTGAGATTCAATGACGAAAGCGCAGGGGTTCAACACATATAAATTAAAGTGGGGAAACCAGGAGTTGAACAGATGCAACAGCTGTAGATTTTTGGCAAAATCTACATCAAAAACTAACTCTAAATTAATCACTAATCCAAAATGAGGTCAGAGATCTTGAGAGTAGAGCAGAACCATCACACCAAGTGGAGGTTACAAATTCAGAGCTTTACGAATGCCACAGCTGTCTGTTTGCTGTGCAGAAGCCCTAACCAGAGAGAGAAGTTTGAAAATAAAATGTTCAACTACCATGAGAAGGTGCCTTTCAGTGCCTTGTGTGGGGTGCTCTTGGTGTACTTACTCTGTTTGCTGGTGAATGAATGTTCTAAGATGGATACATTGCACGTTATCAATATGGACAGATTATGCATTTTTATGTCTTTTTCCTATGTGTTTGACTGCATAACTCCAATGGTTCTGTTTAAAAAAAATTAATTAAAATGTAAACTTTTTACCTTGCAGTAAATGTTTACCTCATCACTATGTTGTACTTGTGGTTCTACCCAGATTCCTTTCTATAGCTCATCAAAACTGGATCTACCAGACACAGTTGACTCAGAGACCATCATAGAGCTTGCAGCTGGTCGAAAAGGACAGTGGGGACTCTATCCTATAGGTTGAAGTCTTCTGTGTGCCCAGGATAGCCTACTGACCTAGCAGCGCCTTCTAAACAAGAGGCAGTGGGCTCAGAACAGCAGGCTATATTGATCATAGCGAACCCTGGTATTCTCTAGGTTTGCATTAAGATCACAAGCTTGGTTTCTTCAAGAGTGATAGCAGGTCAGAGTAAAGCAAGGATTCAAGTAGAAGTATGGATAAATCTTCTGTTCTCTAACATGGGAGAATAGCACATTTACTCTTTCTTACAATGTCTTTTACAAAGGTGCAACTCAGAAGACTTTAGGCCATACAAATGTCCAATTCCAGATATTAAAAAACAAATACACCTGGCAATACATCATTAGAACAGGGGATTTATTAATGGGCTATAATAGCAATTTGGCTTGCAAATGTCCACTTGTTTAAGCTTTCTACGGATTCCCAGCACCATTGCTTTAAAAATGTATTACCTCATTTAGATACTGGCAGATGGTCCGCATGTCCACCAGTGTGGCAGAGGTCATGATCTCTACCACTGTACACTCTAGTACTATCTATCATTTTTAGAGATCCTCACCTGCCAGGCAGGGCTTTCTATGCAGTGATATTAGTCGTGGGGGCTTCTTTTATGCACAGAACTTTTTCCAAGAGGGTCATGTCAGAACCACCCATTTGGCAAACATTTATGCTCTGAGAAAAGTCCACAACCCCCTAAGTGGGAACAACAAATAAAAAGCCATGGCACACAAGGAGTTATCTCCCTTTGACCATTCTGCATTTTCCGTGCCATTATCTGCCATTCCTTGCATGGAGGACATCAGCAGGGGAAATGATTAATGGAGTCATACTCTCAGTAGGGCAGGATGCCCATCACTGTCATCCAGAAGAGCTATCAAAGCCTCCATTTTTGTAAATCTGGTGCTTCCTCTGATGCTAAATAAAGCAAGGAAGATAAGTCAAACTCTAAATGAGACTTTTAATTAAGCCTGGGCAGTGAACTCCGCTCTGCTTGCGGAGTTTGCAGAGTTTTCCGCACTCTGCGTTATGCGGAGCTCATGGAGTTCCGAAAAACTCCGCTCTGCGGAGCGGAGTTTTTTTCCTCGCTCGTGTTCGTCAACGTCAAGTTGGCGAGCAAGGAAAATCCACCTCCCGGCAAGATTTTTCCTCGTTCACGATCGTCAATGTCAAATTGGCGAGCTCAAACGTGGAAAATCAACCTCCCTGCGAGATTTCTCAACGCAGGCAGTCAGATTTCTCATTGCAAGAGGTCGCGTGTGCTCGTGACTGCTCGCATTGAGTAACTTAATCTACTCAAGTGGCAGAAAGGAAGCAGCACCCGCTTGCGCTGTGCATGGTGCCGTATGCGATGATTGCACAGTGTGGACAAACACTCAGCACTGAAAATCACCACGTACAGCATTTATATAATGCACTCCACCGCAGAGTTTTTTTTGCAAACTACGCCCAGGCTAACTTTTAATTTGAATCAAGACAATATTTAGGTATTTTAGACTCTAATATCTTTAAAAAAATTTATGTGGCCCAAAGTAATTCTCTTTTGTTCTGTTTTTAAATAGTTATGCTATCTTCAGCCTAATAGCTTTTGATGTCATAAGGGCTACAGGCAGTAGCGGCTGCTACCGAACAGGGGTGGTGAGGCGGGTGGGGACGGAGGGTGGGAAATAATAAAAAAACAGTTACCTATTCCACCGACCACCAGCCGCAGCCTCTTCTTCCTCCGTCCTCCTTCCCAGGAAGCACAAAGCCTCCCAGAATCCCGTGACCAAACACAACGCTGCCTTAGAAGCATTGTGATTGGTCTGAGCGCCGTGGTTCGGTGCTCGGACAGGGGCTGGCAGGCTGTGCATGTTCTCCAGGCAGGCTGTAACACAGCCTGCCTGGAGAACATGAAGAGTGTGCATGACGCTTTGGGTGGCCCTAGACAGCCGGCCAAACCATCATGCACACTTTAGGTGCTGCCACCACACCTCCCCCTGTGACGTGGGGAGCCCTGCCCTGCCCCCCTGGCTTCAGCTGCAAGCTGAATACAGACAACAAAATGATAATAATGAACATTATTATCCTTTTATTTTTTGTATTTAGCTTGCAGTTCAAGCAGTGGGGCAACGCTCCTCCGCCTTAGTGGAGGAGCGGCTACTGGCTACAGGTATTCTCGAAACAGGCAAGTCATTACTGAGGGTTATAAAAACTTCAATCACAGCTTTAGTACTGTGTTGTTGCTGACATTTTCAGACTGCTATAAATAAACTGAGCTGTTTACTTAACTGCATGGTCAGATGTAGCCAACCTAACTGTTTTGCATCACGTTTTGCATAAACATGTAAATGATTCACTAATTTCAGTCAAATCTTTCCCACTAAGGCATTATAACTAATTCATCTGAATAATCCAGATAATATTTTAAGATGTAAAGCAGCCTGTTCATTCATGGGTAGTTTTAGAACATATATGACAAAAAGTGTGGAGCGCCTGTTATGAGTTGAAGAAGAGAGGTGATGTTGAATGGGGGGGGCCTACGATTATTTTGTAAACATAAGTGATATGACTTGAAACAACGGAAGAGGAACCATTGATGTAGGAAATTATTAGTAAATACTCATTTGAGGGCAAATGGTGTAGCCTGTCTCACTGCATTGTGCTTGTTCAGTGAGATCACTCCAACCCCCCAATCTCTCTTGTGAAAAAAGTTTTCTGCATTGGCAAGTCCAAGTACTGAGAGAAATACTATGGATTATGCCTGTATACTTTTTCATGGGAAATACATTTCAACTAGAAGGCAACAGATTCCTGAAGTAGTTGCTGCACACTATGGCTCGTAGTTAGCTTTAGGACTGATAACTCACCATTAGTCTTATTGGAACGTTTTTGAAAGTGGCCAGTAAAAATGTGTCGGTTTCTGGGCTCCCAGGGTGGGGGGGGGAGAGCAGAACCCATCACAAACACATAGGGGTCGATTCCGATCTCGGCCGGAAGCACACCGAATACGATTTGTCCGGAAAAAATACGAGCCGAACGCGGTTTTCCCGACCGATTCGAACAGTCGTCCGAGCGAGCAAGTACGATGCACATTACTGCTAACATTCCGACCGAGCCGTACGTTCCCATTCCAGCTCCAGTTCCCCAACCGAGCCGGATCCGTAAACGCCGATTCGAGTTGCACGGAAGTAAATACACAGCACCTTCCGGCCGGACTAGTACGATGCGCACTCCGTACGTGCCGAACTGGTCGCTACGTCCGGCACGTCAGAGCATCCGGGAGAGCTGCACATAAGTTCCGATTCGCGTCACAAGACGATCCACGGCTACGAGACAAACAAGCCAGCTACGAGTACGAGTCGAAGCCACGATAATCCCGAACGAGACAAACCAACCATGAATCCCATCGCGCAGGTCCTACCAATACTGTACATCTATTACTGGAACCGGTACGGATGCGTACGGCGCAGACGGTAAGTCAGACACCCACTACACAAACAAACGACACGTACCCGACATATGTCACACACACACATAGGGATGCAGAAATGACGTACACTAGCAACAGCCGAACCATAGGGGCGGGATGGCTATCACCAATGCCATACACACCCATAGGGGGCCTGATGGCTACCACTACCACCACCCCCACTCATGGGGGGCTGGATGCCTGTCACTCCTACCATCCCCACTCATAGGGGGATGGATGCCTACGACTACCACCACCCCTACTCATGGGGGGATGGATGCCTAGCACTACCACCACCCCTACTCATGGGGGCCTGGATGCCTACCACTACTACCATCCCCACTCATAGAGGGATGGATGCCTACCACTACCACCACCTCTACTCATGGGGGCCTGGATGCCTCTCACTACTACCATCCCCACTCATAGGGGGATGGATGCCTACCACTACCACCACCCCTACTCATGGGGGGCTGGATGCCTACCACTACCACCACCCCTACTCATGGGGGCCTGGATGCCTGTCACTACTACCATCCCCACTCATAGGGGGATGAATGCCTACCACTACCACCACCCCTACTCATGGGGGGCTGGATGCCCTACCACTGACACCACCCCTACTCATGGGGGCCTGGATGCCTGTCACTACTACCATCCCCACTCATAGGGGGATGGATGCCTACCACTACCACCACCCCTACTCATGGGGGCCTGGATGCCTAGCTCTACCACCACCCCTACTCATGGGGGCCTGGATGCCGGTCACTACTACCATCCGCACTCATAGGGGAATGGATGCCTACCACTACCACTACCCCTACTGATGGGGGCCTGGATGCCTGTCACTACTACCATCCCCACTCATAGGGGGATGGATGCCTACCACTACCACCACCCCTACTCATGGGGGCCTGGATGCCTGTCACTACTACCAGCCCCACTCATGGGGGGCTGGATGCCTAGCACTACCACCACCCCTACTCATGGGGGGCTGGATGCCTAGCACTACCACCACCCCTACTCATGGGGGCCTGGATGCCTGTCACTACTACCATCCCCACTCATAGGACATGTAATGCATGACACAACTAGCATACTCCAACATAAGGAATGTCAGCAAAAGACATCTCCCCAACATCATGACAAGAGTGTGTAGTCTGTGTCAAATGCCTACAACACTGAACATGACATTGAACATACAATGTGACCCCCTATCACATGTGTCACACAAAAATGTGTGTGGCCTTCACAATGCAAGCAGACCATGACCACTGTGGTAATGGGGTCTAAACCCCCATCATCACAGTGACCAAAAGGTAAGTGTGGGGTCCATAGCTGAAGCACATTTTGAACAAGGTGTCAATGGGGCCTAAACCCCCATCATCACAGTGACCAAAAGGTAAGTGTGGGTTCCATAGCTGAAGCACATTTTGAACATTGTGGCAATGGGGTCTAAACCCCCATCATCACAGTGACCAAAAGGTAAGTGTTGTCATGGAAAAAGCTGCAACTGCCAAACAGCATGGATGATTCCTGGTCACAGAACAACAAACACATCAGTGGCAAAGTAGTGGTTGTGTCCCATAGCAACATAGATTGGGTGAGGCAAACAGTGCAGTGCAAATAAAACATACCTTTGGCCATGTGCAGACAAACATCACCCATGGGGGCTGACATTGTCTCCATTTATCAATTACACAATGCCAGAAGTGACCATCATAATGCAGACCCACATATCTGCACTAATGGACACACAAATGTAGATATCCTGTGGAGACTGTAGATGTGAGGTGAACAAATACCATACCATGGCAGCAATGGGACAGACAAACCATGATTATTGTGCTGACTGATGACCTAAGAGTCCCAGGGACAGCAGGGGAAATCCTCCAAACAACATACAGGCAATGGCACACTAAAGATATGCCAATGCAGTGGTGCAGATGCACAAACACAAACAGGCAGCCTCACACTGCATATCAAACACAACAGGTGATGGGGGTGTGTGCCAGTGTCCCCAGGCAACCACACAACACATGAGGAGGCCTGAATTCCAATTACACAGATGTGTATACAGTGCCATACAAAAGTAACTCATGGATCGGATTCCCCTATGTGGGCAATCAGGCATTGTTAGATGAGAGGGAGCCCAAATTACACATGTCACACAAGCTTGTAGGAACAGCAACTAACACAGTGTTGTAGGGATTCTGCACATACACAGAGCTATGCACAGGATAATAGGACCTCGGAGTATAGTGGTGAACCAACCATGCACCTTAGTACCCACAATCCCAATCCGACTAGCTTTAGCGTCTCATTAGCAATGATGCTACCAATGATTAGACAACCCAGAACACGGTCTCTCTCTCTCAGGACTCGCGGGAGCAAGAACACCCTTTTATAACTCACTCATACCTGTCCACAACGTGCATAATAAGAGACACTGTGGGGCAGATTTACAATTAACTAACGCAGCACGGCGCAGCAAGTCATTTTGCTGCGCCATGCTGCGTTAGTTTGGAAAGCACAGGGATGCGACATATTTACAAGAATATGTCGCATCCTTGTGCTTGCCCCTGCGCTGGCGCACAAACTGCAGCCATGCGCCGGCGCAGGCACCCTTGCACCATGGTGCAAGGATGCCTGCGTCGTGGGGATATTGTTTTTGTGCAGGAAGGGGAACCTTCCTGCACAAAAACAATCACTACAACCATTTTCCTCTTTCAATGCGTGCTGCAGAATGCAGCACGCATTGAAAGAGGAAAAAACGAGGAGAAATGAAAACATTTCTCCTCGGTGCGCCTCGCTACGTCACCTCTAGGGTGGCGTAGCTTTCAGTCGCATCTCCAGAGTTACGATTTCTCGTAATTCTGGAGATGTGTCTTGTTCCATGAGTGTTGCGTGGGAACACCCACAGCAACACCCATGGAACGCCCCTTCACCGCAAAGTGCTACGTGTGAAGGGGCCGTATTTACAAGGAGAGGAAAAGTCACGCAGGGTGGCTTTTCCTCTCCTTGTAAATATGGAGCAGCCCCCTGCGCCACCAGTACGTCACGAAAAGTGACGTACTGGTGGCGCAGAGGGCTCGTAAATCTGCCCCTGTATAGTTTAAAATGTTTATTTCAACTATCGTGCTCTAAGATACAGTACACGTGCCAGTACTATCAGCATAATGCATAATGATAAAATAATAAGCATAGTTACAATTCCATAGAATACAAACGGGGAAAGCATTTCATAAAGCAGTGGATATAGGGCTAAATGACCATACCACCCTCCCCGTGCTATGAGCTAGTTTATTATAAAAATAGAAGACCTCTGGGCATTGTCAGGCGGACCCTCATACCTCAATATCTAGATGCAAGGTTTACATCATCAGACAAGCACAGCTCTTCTCCCTGGAAAGGTTTTTCTCCAAGTACCTCTAACAGTGAAATCACAATATTAAAAGCACACGATTTTCTCCAGTGCAGCTGCATTCAGTGTTATGTCTAAGTGCGAGGGGCTGACCAGATCAGCAAGAACAAGGGACGTTGTTTTTCAACCTTGTACATGTTGTGCAGACGAAACCCACAGTGAACAGGAGAAAAGGTGAAAGGCAGAAAGGCAGACAGTTCTATTATAGCCGGGCACAAGCAGAGGCTGGAAAAACAAAGTCACAAAGTAACGTGCGCAAAAAGGCATCATGGTATCCAGGCCTAGGCCAACGTAGCAACACAGACCA
Source organism: Calotriton arnoldi (assembly GCA_963921515.1). Lineage (NCBI taxonomy): Eukaryota > Metazoa > Chordata > Amphibia > Caudata > Salamandridae > Calotriton > Calotriton arnoldi. The sequence goes on from CAWUFW010002309.1 coordinate 2,181,372, forward strand.
TGAGGCCACAAACCACACAACACCCTCCCCTGGTCAGTCCATTGGCGAAGACATAGGACGAAGACAGAGGTCAACTAGATAGAGCAGAACAGAAACGTCTGTGTTGGAACAGTCCCCAATGAAGGACAACAAATGGGAGAGGGAAATAAATCTCAGAATAAAAAAAATCCAGTGTGGCAGGACGCTGAAAGCGGAGGCCCCCTAATCCAATAGAGTGTAAGTGCAGAAAAACGCCACACCTTCCAAGAGGACATCGTTGGAAGCGTCAGAAAAAAGAGACGCCATCCAGTTCAACAAATCAAAACTGCATTCATGGTCCTCGCAAGAGGGAGCAGTGATCAGCCATGCGGGACAACTTGCGTGATACTCAATATAACTTTGTCGTAGGAGATTCTGAGCAGCTGCCCGGATATCCCATTGTGCCAAAATTCCAAGTGCAGCCACACGCGCCATTAAGCCATCACCGGAACAATCTCGTTCATGGGCCTCTAAGGGACCCACTAACTGGACAAAATCCGGGTCAGACAGAGACGTATTGGAAAGGCAATAATCCAAGGACCATGAGAAAGGACATCGGATGCAAGACATCACAGGTTGCACGCAAGTGAAATACGCAAAGCGAAAAGAAAGTCTATAGGACACACTCAGTGTCGCTAATGGCAGGATGCGAAAGCCGGCGAGGATGCGTTCACGGAGCATCCGGAGTCGACCTTGGTTGATGAGGCTCCAGGATGTGCAGCCATTGCGTAGCAAACAGACCAAAAGCAAATACCAGCCGCTAAGGCGAGGATCAACGGAAATCCGCCAAAGATGCTGGAAAAAATGGAATGAATAAAAGCCGGTATTACACCAAAAATAGTTTGAAAGGAGGTAACAAGGCCAGAGCCCACAACTTTAAAAAAGTGCACAAGACCTTCGGTGCGTGATGCATTGAAAACACGGTGAATCAGTTCACCGAAATGCTGTGGGAGGTTTGTGTTCAAAAGGGCCTGTATTTGACTGTGGGTACTAGCCACCTGGAGGATGAACGTCTCCCGTGCGGAAGTGAGCATAACCTCCTGGTTCAATAATAGCTCCTTTATCCTGCTCAATTTATTGAAATCTGCCTTCAAAGTCGGAATGGAAGGCCAAATGGAACTATCTACGATGTCGTGCGGGGGAGGAAAAAGCACATTTGTACAGCACACAACCCGGTGGGAAACAGTTACAATATAGGGGATGCCAGCCAGCATTCCACAGCAGTCCTGATTATTCAGAAGGAGATAGCTACCATTTGCAAGCACAGTGAAAGTAGGAGATATAGCAGGAGCAGGAATTCCCTTTAAAACACAAGCAAGATTCGGAGCCGAAACATTACAAGCTCCGTGCAATTTAATGTTTTTGCAAATAAGGGAATGACCCACAGTAGAATCGCATGACTCTCCTGTGAGAAAAACTTCCTTTCCGTCCCTAAGGCATTTATACACGAAAGGCAGGGACCACAGTTCATGCAGGAAGGCACTGCCCAGGGGCTGAAAACGGCCCACAGGATAATGTTTCATGCAGAAACTGAATTCAAATAAAGAAAAAGGCAAGGCGATAACCCCGTGAACTAGCCACACTGCAGAATCCAATTCCGCCACAGAGAATGGTAAGGGCTCTATTTTCTCGATATGTAACAGAGTGTATGTTGCATCTTTCATGGACATGAATTGCTGTTTCTCAGTTAAATTAAAAGGCAAGAATAAGGCAGAGGTGTTCAAAAAATGCCAAGGAACCTTACCCATTTTAAGCGTTTGCAAAGTCCATGCAAACTGCATCACTGAACGCAATTGATTTTGACCATGATATAACACAGAAACATCATCTTGTACAATATCAACAACATAGGAAACAATATTCTCTAATGTGTAAATGCGGGAAGACAGGGTATTAATACTATTGTCAACAACAGCAAGCACTTTTTCTAAATTTGCTTGATCGATTTCCCGAAAACGGGAAGCTGCTTCAATTTGCGAAAGCTTCCAGAGTTCTTTGTAAGTTTCATAGATGAATCTCTTAGGTCGAGGGCCACGAGGCCCCAGAACAAAATCGGACAGATCAATGTTGCCTGACAGGAGGGATAAATGTTGTTTAACAGAATCTAAAGAAGAGTGCTGCAACCACTGTTTACACAATTTACCAACAGAATATGTTGTAACAGTACGAGAGTCAGAAAACCTGGGATCTGGTCGATCCTGTTTGTAACCAGGAGCCGTTTCATGAAAATGCAGTTGGCAGGCATTAGATGCTATGGGCCAAGCCAACCAGGGTGACTGAACAAACGTAGAGACATTAAACGAATTGTTTTGAAACAAAGCTTGCAAAGTGGCAAGGGAAATATTGAAATGCAAGCTGTCGCTGGGAGTGGAAGACAATACGGGAATAAATGGTGCATTTAATTGTTTGGAAGTAGCCAAACCCCAACAGGTCGTTTGATAGAGTGTATGATTTAAATATAAAATTTGGGCCGGGATTAGGCACGCACGGTGCAAGGCTTCCGTGCCTTGCACCTGCCATGATTTGGTGCCCCAAATAGATTTCAAGTCAATGGTGTTCTGCCAGTGCTCATAGCCACCCACATCTAAGGCGTTCAAAAAGGAACCCGAATATAGCAATTTGGTGTGGGTCAACATGATTTTCTGAGTGGACGAAGTGTTTAATTTAAAATAATAGGACCCAGGGTTCGATCGATCAAAGTCTGTAAAATAAGTAAACTTATTTCTAAGAGTCTGGGAGCTACCTGGCAAAGGGGTCGGACAATGTTCCCATTGGGTGTAATTAAAAGGACCCCGAAGGGCACTGGGTTTATGGAGAAAGTGGTTGCCCCAATGCTGGTAACACTATACGTCAGCATAAGTTGCAGAATTTAAATACAGATCCTCAGCATTAAAGGCAGCATAATATTTCAAATCAGTAAATAACGATTCAACTGCATGCACATCCCAATCGTCAGAATGAATATTACTTTTAACGACATCACCCATTGAAACACGGAGGACATTGGGTATATTAATAATCTCGGTAGGTTCATGAATTTGGAAATTTACCATATCCCATACGATGCCATCAGCAACTGGGAAAGCCGAAATGTTCACAAATGTGTGGTCATGCTTCATGATGTGAGAAGAAGAATGCGGAGCCAAAGTCCCAGCAACACAGTTCACTGCAGAGCGTTCTGGTAAATAGTGACCATTGATGAGTAGAAAAAAAACTGTGACAAAGCCAATGGACATGAACAGAAAAATCAGGAATAGTACCAACCAGATGTACGTCCATGGTGGGATCAAAAAATTGTCTCTGTACCAGGATACAAAAATACTGAATCTGGACGGGATAAGTGCTGAGGTGGAATCAGAATCAAAGGAATAACGGGTTGGGCTCAGTGGCGTTGTTGGTAAGTGAGCCACCGACTTGGTGGCGGGGTATGTATACTCGGTCTCCTCGTTGCAGGGGGAATCCGGGTAGTCGAGCAGGCGATCAGGCAAATCTACCATCTCGATGGCAACATCAGTGACCGTGTGGGTTGGAGGGCCACAAACATTTGTCCTGGAAATGACTGGACAAGAGACCGCTGGTGTTACGCTATTCAGGATCGGCCAGATGTTGTAGCTTGACATTTTCCACTGAGATGTATCTGTTGTCCTTGCGACCAGGAAGCGGTGGTAAGATGACTGTATGAGTACCCTTCAAGCAAAGGTCTGGAACCGGTGCACGATAAGAGGGGCCAAATTCTTTTTTGTTCTCCACCTTCTCTCGGACCAGGTCTCCAACCTTCGGAAGCCAGCCGGCAACCGGAATCTGCAGCGCAGCGTCTGTGGCTGAAGGTAAATGTTCATTTGCAAGTTTGTCACGGGCTTCTTGTAAGTCCTGCAACATAGTAGAATGGTTATCTACATCAAAGATTGCGGATTGCGCCGCCATGTCTAGACCATCAAGGTCGGGCACAAACATTTGTATGCCAAAGAGCATTTCGTATGGGGTCCGCCCACCCAGAGGTCTTCTAGGGAGATTATTAAGTGCACGTTGTACGGTATACAAGTGGTCCAGCCAGTTCCTGCCAGTACCTAAGACTCTAGCTGTCAAGGATTGCTTTAAGTCACGGTTCATTCGTTCAACAATCAAAATGCCCTCAGGCCGATATGGAGACGAAAATTTCACCCGCACCCCCAGTGACCCCATCGCGTCCTTGTACGCCTTAGAGGCGAACGCCGGACCTTGGTCAGAATGAAAGGTGCCACAGGCAAAAATTCCCACAAAGACACGCAATTCCCTTATGACATTTCGAGCGTCAGCACTCCGTTGTGGCCAAACCCAGATGAAACGTGTGCACGAATCCACTGCAACTAAGATGTACTTATACGCAGTGTCTGAGGAGAAGGGACTGCAGTGATCCAGGTAAACACACCCAAAAGGTCTGTTAGAAATGCAGAGCGGGGTTTGTGGTGGTCGTGTAACCGTGGAAGGCTTAATCTGCTGACAAACGTCACAAGAAAGCACATAAGTACGGGTCTGTTTATATAAACCACGCCACCAGTAACGCTGCTGCAAGATGGAAACCGTCGCAGACACGCCAGCATGGGCCGAAGCCAAGCCTTCGTGTGCGGCCGTTAGCAAGGAAAGTCTGCGGTCCGCGTTGGGAATCAGCCGATCACCAACGTCTGGAATGTTTACGTAAGGAACCTGATCGGGACCTACTTGATAAGAGTATTTGGAAGGGAAACCCTGTGGGTAATTAGCTCCTTCCTTTGTTGCAGCGATAGCTGCCAAAATATCATTATCTATTTTAGTCATGGATCTTGTAACTGCTGCTACTATGCACGTGGCTACTGCTGATTTGGCAGCTTCATCTGCCAAACCGTTACCGACAGCGTGTGCGTCCACACGCTGGTGGCCAAGAGTGTGAATCACCTGTGTGAGAGGCAGACGTTGTTTCAGATCTGCCACTCGAACCCAAAGCATTTTATGCTTAATTGTGCTGCCTTTTGCATCTCTATAGTTGTTTTGCGACTAAAAGAATAGATTGTCATTGAAAGATTGAACACAGTAGTAAGAATCACATACAATAAGGGTGTCACATCTGGATTAGCGAACTCAAGTGCGAGCACCAAAGCGTGCAGCTCGGCCAATTGTGCAGTACTGTCTCCTAATGCCTGTGTGTGCACTACAGTCGATTTGAACTCACCGTTCACCATGGTACCTGCAACAATAGCACATGCTGCTGAATAAGCATGCTTGGAACCCGTGGCCGGTTGTGCCGAACCATCGGTATAGATGATACATTCGTACTCCTCAAGCGGTAGCAAGGACAGAGGAGGAGGATGAACAAATTCATACTGTAAAAACTCCTGTGTCTGAAGAGAGGAATCAAAGATAAAGGTGACATCTGGAGACGTCAGAGATGTAGCCCATTGTATCCAACGGGGGTGCAAAGCCTTAGAGTTCGGTACACTTGCTTTCGTCACTGCCTCAAGGGCAGGATATGGTGTTACCACCAAAATGCGTTTTCCCTGTGCCAGTGCGCGTTCCTTTAGAATCGCCATTTGCACTGCAGTCAAAACTTTCTCCACAGAGGAAAAGCGCATTTCCGCGGAAGTGTAAAGATGTGACTTGTATGCAATCGGTACTGTGTCCCCTTCGTTAAAGGTTAAGTACGTGAAACCCACTGCCCCTGGAACGATTCTAATCACCAGGTTTGTGTGGTTATCACGAGTCAACAAGAATTTAGATTCAAGTAGATCAGACTGCAAACATTGCAGTATAGAGGAATGCTCGGGAAGCCAGCATGACTTCGAAAAGTTAGGTTGTATCAAGGCATAAAGAGGCTTGATACGCTGGGCATATTCGGGAATGTAAGTACGCCCAAAGTTTAGAAAACCCAGCAAAGACTGAAGCTTCTTCAGAGTAGTTGGAGGGCACAAAAGTGCGCATTTCTCCAAGAAATGGGGAGCTAAGCCCTTACCTTCATTGTTGAGCTCATAGCCCAAAAACAAAACGGTAAATTCAGCAATGTGAGATTTGGCAAAATTAAATTTGTATCCTAAGACCGCAAATTCAAGAATAATGCGGTCCACTCAGGAAAGATGCAGCCATAATTCGCCGTCTGTCAGATAGATATCGTCGACGTACGAACACGCATCTGGGTCTATGCTGTCCAACGAAGAGACAACACGGGCGGTGAATACACCCGGGCTGTTCTTGTAGCCCATGGGTAAACGCCGGAGCTTGAAACGTTTACCACCGGAAGTGAAAGCGCTCCATTGGCTGCACTCCGGGGACAAGTTGTGCGTGTAAAATCCATTGGATAGGTCAAGTGTCGTCTTATATTTTTTACGAACAAGACTGTCTACAAGCGCAGAACTGTGGGCATTTTGTACCGCAAAGGTCCGACAATGAGAGTTCAAATGTCGGTAATCCAAAACCAGGCGGTACGATCCATCAGGTTTAGATACCGCGAAAAGGGGATTATTCATTGGTGATACGCATGTTTCAATTACTCCCTGATATTCTAACTGAGTCAGAATTTCGGAAACAGGACCTTTAGCTTCCCGCTTGATGGGATATTGGGGTTGTGGCTGAGGCAGAGACCACAAGGGAATATCATGGGGGGGAGAGTCTTCATCCCAGCCCACGTGGTTGCAGTATAACGCCGGAGCCAGGGCCCCAGCCCATTCAGCTGCGAGAGCCTCCGCTTTGTCCTTGGGGACATGACGAGAAAAGCTCGGAAGGATTACCTCCTCCCCTCTACGTGCAGCAAGTACGAATGGGGGTGGCCAATCCGCCTCTGCCAACAAAATGTCGTAAGAAGAGGTCAGATTCTCCCAAAAAATCCCTTTAATAACACGTTGTATGTCACCTTCAATTTGAAGGACAATATTAAATAGTCTGTCAGGGGGTGCCACTCGGGTGTCAGCTGTCTCGACAGTAATGAATGTATCAGTTGCTGTCGCCTCCACATGAGGACGTAGCGCCTCCCGCACTATGGTAACTTCCGCGGCGCTGTTTAGGAGCGTCACTGCCCACGTCCAATTCAGGAGTCTTGTTCTCACCATCTATGGCATACCTCGCTGTTACAGCTGCAACTTTCTTCTTCTGAAACTGTGGGCGAGAACGTGGAAATGCTTCTGGTTTCCCTCGGACTTGTTTTCGAAGTTGGTCTCGTCCCTGTGGAGCCTCACGACCCCTTCCTCTATCCTGGCGTTCTCCTCCACCTGCCTGGGAGGTCGATGGTGCCTGTGAAGAACGAGGAGAACGCGGATCAGGGACTTGAAATCTCTCTGGAGATTTAATTCTCGCTCTGTCGCGCAAATCATAAGTGCGTTCAGAAGATACGGAAACCGGGGATGCGCCACGCAACCCTGGTTTCTTTTGTTGCTTACCCTGTTTCTTCAACCTCCAGTTCTTTTTAGTAAAGAACGGTCTCTCATCTTTCTCAGACTGAGTTTTTTGTTGAGGCTGTGATTGAGTTTGTGTTTTAGCAAAAGGCTTAACTCCCAGACTATTGCGGCCAATGGTTTTAAAAGCTTGTGCAATAATTTTCGGTAATTCGTGTGGCCTGTTTGGTTCTGGGACCAAAGCATTAGCTACTTGAAAGTTAACTGCATCGCCCTTGACGTTCGCAAGGATCAAATCAGCTACTACATCGAACACTCCCACCAGTCTCATCCCTAATTCCACAGCCGCTTCAGGGCCATGCTCATCCTGTACACGTTTAATTACAGAGGGGAGAACTGTCATGGAAGGAGTGCCGAAACACTTTGCATATACTGCTGCGAATACCTTGCCCCAGTTGTTGCATTCTGTCAACTCGGGAATTAAGTCTTTTGGCAAACTGATCGTTAAAATCCTGTGTTTTTCCACAGGAGAAGTATTTGGAAAAACTGCCTCCAGCTGGTCAAATTTTTCTGCAAGCCAATAAGGCAAATCATCCTTATTTTGTGGGCGCTTGCCCATCACCGAATTAACCATGACGGGACTTATGGTTACACCGCCCGGTCCAGCTGGATGCGCCGCAACTCCAGGAGGGGTTCCCTGGACGTTGCCTGTAACATATTGTACCAAAGCTCTGTGCACATGTATCAAAGACATATGCAATTCACGCAGTTCAGCAACCGCTAGCGTCAAATAATGCAGATGTGGGGTATACCCGGCCAAAACTGGCCAAGTGGCCCCGTCTATAGATAGGGGGCCTAAACGAACCGGGGTGACCGGATGTGGGTGGGCGGCATTAAACCAAATACGGTGTTGCCATGCCGTAAGTGGTACTTCAAGAGCCTGATAAGGCCGATAAGCAACGGGTAAGGCAGTGAGAGCGTACTCATGGAACAAATCGTCTGCTCCGTCCACCGCAGGAAAAGTGACCCAGGAGTAAAACACCTCAAAGTGGTGAGCCGGGTCAGCCTGCACCACAAAGATGAGGGAGACACCTGCGTCTGGCACTCCATAAGCCAATAAATGAGCCCTGAGCGCTGCACAGCTATGTGCCGGTATATTTACATTCACAGCCATCAAGACCAGGAATGATCGACAACCTAATATGCGGCAGCACAATATAGGGTTTTATTTAAACACCTTTTAACAACTTCAAGCTTGAAAGAACCTATAAAAACGTCAATATAGGAGGTATCACCCTCACACATGCTTCCGGAAGCGTCTGCGAAGGGTGTTGTGGACAAGCACAAGTACAACTCAAGCGTCTCGCAGATAAGCAGCCCCACGTTGGGCGCCATGTTGTAGGGATTCTGCACATACACAGAGCTATGCACAGGATAATAGGACCTCGGAGTATAGTGGTGAACCAACCATGCACCTTAGTCCCACAATCCCAATCCGACTAGCTTTAGCGTCTCATTAGCAATGATGCTACCAATGATTAGACAACCCAGAACATGGTCTCTCTCTCTCAGGACTCGCGGGAGCAAGAACACCCTTTCATAACTCACTCATACCTGTCCACAACGTGCGTAATAAGAGACACTGTATAGTTTAAAATGTTTATTTCAACTATCGTGCTCTAAGATACAGTACACGTGCCAGTACAATCAGCATAATGCATAATGATAAAATAATAAGCATAGTGACAATTCCATAGAATACAAATGGGGAAAGCATTTCATAAAGCAGTGGATATAGGGCTAAATGACCATACCACCCTCCCCGTGCTATGAGCTAGTTTATTATAAAAATAGAAGACCTCTGGGCAATGTCAGGCGGACCCTCACACCTCAATATCTAGATGCAAGCTTTACATCATCAGACAAGCACAGCTCTTCTCCCTGGAAAGGTTTTTCTCCAAGTGCCTCTAACTAACCCTGGGCGGTGAACTACGCTACGCTCGCGGAGTTTGCGTAGTTTTGGTAACTTCGCGATTCGCGTAGAGCGCAAAGTTACTGAGCACTACGCAATTTGCGGCGTAGCGTAGCTGTTTTTCTTCTTCGCGCGCTCAATATACGTTCTCGCGCGCGCGGTAACGACCTACCGTGATTCTGCGTTCGCCGACACGACTTCCTATCCGTTCGCGGGTGCCACGAGATTCGGAATCCGGCCGCACGATCCCGCGAGAGTGTGCAAACGCGATCACGTCATTCGGACGCGCAATCTGACTTCCGGCGGCAGTGTTGGTGATCCCGAACACGAAGAAACTACAATCTGGCGAAGAATATCTCTCGAGCATCATAAAACCTTCTCGAAAATGATGATTTTGCTCCCAAAAACTCCTCAGATTGTGATTTGGCTGTAGTTTTTTGTGCAAGGAGTCCTTTTTCTTTTTTTACTTTTTTTTCCAAGAGGAAGGAAGTGCCCCTGATTCTCAAACTTCCTGTTCCTGTCCAGCAGGCTCCTCCCAGTGCTTTGTCCATGTGCTGTTCACTTTCATTTGGATTTGGATTTGGAGCTGGAAGGATCACTTTTTGTGTCTGTCTGCTGCATCATATCATTGGATTGGATTTGAGGACTTTTGGATTTGAGATTTTACAAGTAAGTTGGAGAATTGGTGTACTTGTTTGTTTGATTGGGGCTTGTTTGTACCTACATTTTTTTGCGATTTTCATCGTTTTTAAAATTAATTGTTGTGGCCTGTAGTTTCAGTAGGGGCCTAGTTGTTTTTCTTTGATTGGAATTTCAGCCAGTAGGCCCAGAACCAGAGGTACCCATGGGTGCATGTTTCTGTGGTGTCTGTTGAATTTAAACATCATGTAGGGCATGCATGGATGGCATTGGATTGAATTGGTAAATGTGATTTTTGGGGTGTATTTCACTTTTTGGGTGTAATATATACCTTTGTTGGATGTGTGTGTGTGCTTGTTGTGTAACTTTCCAACCTTTCGTAGCCCTGTGGATTTTCGTTTTTGCATTTTTGTATTAAAGCTGTGTTGTTTAGCAGGCCTCCTTTGTCTGGTCATATTATAGGCCTGCTTGAGTTCATTGTTTTCCATGGCTTGTTGTGACTGTGAGTGACCACTTGGCTTGGGGCCATTTTGTGGTGGTAGTTTAGTAGTGTGCTGCTTTTTCCATATAGGACTGCATGTCTTTTCTTTGTTCCCCTTGGCTTATGCTTGTTGTTGTGGGTGGCCTGGCCATGTGGTGGCGGCCATTTTGTGGGACCAGCCACTGTGCTTTTGCCATAGGCCTCCAAGCTTGCGGCCTAGTCTGCCAGTAGGCCCAGAGGTAGTCATCATGGGTGCATAAAAACTGTTTCTGTGTTGTCTGTTGAATTGTAACATCATTTAGGCCATGGATGGCATTGGATTGAATTGCAAAATGTGGGTTTTGGGGTGGTATTTCAGTTTTTGGGTGTGTGTTAAATAAATAGGCCTTTTCAGCCAGTAGGTAACCCTGGGCGTTCAGCTCGCGGACTTTGGGCAACTCCGCACTGCGCAACAACGCGGACTTACACTTTTTATCTTCTTCGCGCGCTCAATATACGTTTTCGCGCGCGCGATAACGACTTTTTGTGACGATCGCGATGCCGAACACGCAGAATTTACAATCTGGCAAAGAATATCTCTCAAGCAGCATAAAACCTTCTCGAAAATGATGATTTAGTTCATTTTGCACAAAAAACTCCTCAGGTTGTCATTTAGATGTAGTTTTGTGAGCAAGGAGTCACTTTTTTTTTTTTACAATTTTTTTCAAGAGGAAGGAAGTTGCCCAGAGTCTCCAACTTCCTGGTCCTGTCCTTTGTCTTCACTTTCTTGTTATTGTGGGTGGCCTGGACATGTGGGTGGCGGCCATTTTGTAAAGCCAGGCATTGTGCTTTTGCCATAGGCCTGCATTGTCTGTCTTGTATTCCTTTTCTTGTTGTTGTGGGTGGCCTGGCCAAGTGGTGGCGGCCATTTTGTGGGACCAGCCACTGTGCTTTTGCCATAGGCCTCTAAGCTTGCGGCCTAGTCTGCCAGTAGGCCCAGAGGTAGTCATCATGGGTGCATAAAAACTGTTTCTGTGTTGTCTGTTGAATTTTAACATCATTTAGGCCATGGATGGCATTGGATTGAATTGCAAAATGTGGGTTTTGGGGTGGTATTTCAGTTTTTGGGTGTGTGTAAAATAAATAGGCCTTTTCAGCCTGTAGGTAACTCTGGGCGTTCAGCTCGCGGACTTTGGGCAACTCCGCACTGCGCGACAACGCGGACTTACACTTTTTATCTTCTTCGCGCGCTCAATATACGTTTTCGCACGCGCGATAACAACTTTTTGTGACGATCGCGATGCCGAACACGCAGAATTTACAATCTGGTGAAGAATATCTCTTGAGCAGAATAAAACCTTCTCGAAAATGATGATTTAGTTCATTTTGCACAAAAAACTCCTCAGGTAGTCATTTAGATGTAGTTTTGTGAGCAAGGAGTCACTTTTTTTTTTACAATTTTTTTCAAGAGGAAGGAAGTTGTTGGGTGGCCTGGCCATGTGGTGGCGGCCATTTTGTGGGACCAGCCACTGTGCTTTTGCCATAGGCCTCCAAGCTTGCGGCCTAGTCTGCCAGTAGGCCCAGAGGTGGTCATCATGGGTGCATAAAAACTGTTTCTGTGTTGTCTGTGGAATTTTGACATCATTTAGGCCATGGATGGCATTGGATTGAATTGCAAAATGTGGGGTTTTTTGGGGGGTCTATTTCACTTTTTCGGTGTGTTAAATAAATGCCTTTTTTGCGTGTGTATGTGTTGTTGTAGTGGTTGTCTAACTTTCCAAACTGTTTTTAGCCATGTGGATTTTAGTTTTTGCATTAAAGCTGTGTGTGTTTTATCAGGCATCATTTGTCTGGCCATATATAGGCCTGCTTGAGTTCATTGTTTGCCGTGCCTTGTGCCTGTGAGTCACCATGTTGCTGGGGGCCATTTTGTGGTGGTAGTTAGTAGTGTGCTGTTTTTGCCACATAGGCCTGCGTGTCTTTCCATTGTTCCTCTTGTCTTACTGCTTCCAAATCCATCCCCATTGCCAGCTGCAGCTCCCTGATGCTGCATACATCTCACGTGATGCACAAATTTAGGCCAAACATGCTCCACTACATTTAAGTTTTTGTTCTTTGCTATTCTTATTCTTCCAGAGTGTACACAGTACACCAGGAAAGCCCTGGCCTTGTTGTCCAAGTCTCATAAATGGCTACACTGTTGTTGTTCACTGAGTTTCTAAAATTTAATAATTGAGGCAACCACACACTAAGTTCTATTTTATATTAGTTTGATTTGTGCTATCATTTGACTGATGTTCTTCTGGCTTTTTTGCTTTTAGGTGCACAAAGACTGAGGAGGAGGTGTGTCATCATTGCCCGTTGCACTGCCAGACAGACATCCTGCTGCTGTACACAACGTGACGTGTGACCTGACCAGACATCTCTGCAACTGAGTGCTGCTGACATCTGAAGAAGAGGGGCCCAAAGAAAGCAGGTACCAGGTCCTCCAGTACCAAGAAAGTTGCTATTGAGAAGAAGGAACAGAAGAAGGAAGTGACACTTAAGTCTGGTGTGCCGCCCAATACCTTTTTTGGGGAAAAAAAAATTACGCCTGCAGCAGCGGTGTCCGGGGGGCAAGCTGGGGGCAGCACCTCTGCATCAGTGGGCCCAACCCACCAACCCAGGCCCAAGCACATGAGTGTGGAAGAGGTAGCCAGCCTAATGGTGGAAAGCAGTGATGCTGAGCCTGAGATAAACTTATCGCTATCTCAAAGTAGTACCCAATCAACGCAGGAGGAAACACAGCAGATAAGTGGTCAACAACAACAACAGCCGCAACCACCGCCCGCAATAGTAGTTGTTGTTCCTCCCGAAGTAGGGGCAGTTCAGGAAATTGAGCCACATGCAGAGGTAGAACAAGAAGCCACTCATTCAGAAGATCCATTGTCTTCCAAATCTCCAGCAAGGAAAAGGAGGGGTAGTCCATCAAGTTCTTCGCCAAGCCCCCCTTCTGATGATCTAGATGCCACTTGGAAGCCACAAACTGAGTCTGAGAGGGAGACACGTCCCAAGACCAAGCTAGGGAAAAGGAAGGTTCCAGAAAGCCTTACACTTATGGAGGTCGATGTAGAACAGCAGGATGATGATGATGATGAGCCAGTCATCACGAACATCACTCCCGGCCCGAGGAGATGGAGACCAACATTATTACCCTATCCAAAATCGCTGCGAGGGATGTAGCACGCATACCTCCACAGGTAACACCAACACGACCTACAGCTTCCATATTTGTATTAGCAAAGGCCCAGCAGTGACCTACATCCAGCACAACCACCACCTCAGTAGAAGTAGGTAGTGGTACAGCACAGAGTCAAATTCAACACACACCCTCCAGTTCATCCGGCATTGGAAGTGGCACCTCCAGCAGGAGGCAAAAGTTAAGCTCCCCAGTTTGGGACTTCTTTACGGTTAGCGAAAAGGAGGAGAACATTGCTATATGCTCCATTTGTAATACCTCTGTTAGTCGTGGTAAGCTTGGTACAAACTATGGTACCGGAGGCCAAATGACCCATCTGAAAAAACACCACTTGATCAGCTGGGAGGACCACCTTCGCGGCATAAAAACTGCAACCATTGGTGTTGTTGGGGATAAAGGAGTAGAAGATCCGATCACGGTGGAAGAGGAAGGACAGGGAGACATTCTCTCTGGTAGTGGTACACAAAGTCTCCCTGTCCCCAGCATTGCAGTGTTAACGTCGCCCACATCTTCAGCAACATCTCAGTGGCACAAGAGTAAGAGTCAGCCTGAGACACCAAGGAGTACCGCAATGAAAAAAAGTGCGTTGTTGAGCCTAAGAGAAAGGAAAACCATGCAGCCTACCATTATCAGCATGTTTGGGGGGAGGGGCAGTACGAACGCAACCACCCAATAGCACGTTTGTACAATGCGAAGCTGGCTAAAATGTTAGCACTGGACCTTCTCCCTTTTTCTTTTGTTGAAGGGGTGGGTTTTCTGGAATTTGTGTCAACCATCTGCCCAAAATGGCATGTTCCCAGCCGCTACTATTTTGCCAGAGTTGCTGTTCCAGCACTACATCACGACGTGCTGGAATTGCTTGGAAAAGCCTTGAAGCAGAGTGCTGTTCACAGTATCCACCTGACAACAGACATGTGGACCAGTTGCCAAGCCACAGATTACATGTGCATCACTGCACACTGGATCTCTTTTGCGGGGGTTAGAGAACAGATATCTGCTGGTGTTGACGCTGCTGAGATTTTTCATGCCACTCGCAAACATGCAACTGTAGCCATGTTTGCCATGGAGAAATCTCATACTGCTGCAAACATTTTGGAAGAGTTTAACACCAAGGTCTTTGAGTGGCTGCGCCCAAGAGGGCTTAAGATTGGTTTTGTTGCCACGGACAATGGCAGTAATGTAGTTAAGGCCATGGGCGATGGTGGCTATTTCAGGGTCCCATGTTTGGCACACTGCATTAACATTGTTGTTCAAGACTTTTTGAAAAATGAATCCAAAGTTAGCAACTTACTGGCCACCTGCAGAAGAATAGGCAAACATTTCAGCCATTCTTTTAAAGCCCGGAAGCAGCTGAGGGTCATTCAACGTGAGCATAAAATGCCAGTCAAAGCACTCATCCAGGAGGTGCCAACACGTTGGAACTCAACTTATTACATGCTTGATCGTCTGTTTGACCTGTACATACCACTCAATGCTTATGTCATGCAAAGATTAGGGGAACCTACTGTGAGAGGCATGACCGTTGAGATGGGTCAATGGGACCTCATTAAATGCCTGACTGAGATGCTACTTCCTTTTGAGATCTTCACACGTGAAGTCAGCAGGGAGGACTGTACTATGGGCCAAGCTATCCCATTGTTGCACATGCTAGAGCAACAGCTGAAGGAGGTGTCTGAAACGTACGCAGGTGTGGATGACAAACAAGACGCATATCATTTGGCGAAGTCCTTAGCCGCTCGCTTATCTGTAAATACAAGGATTAAAAATAACATTGTGTCACAACAACATTATATTAGTGCCACAATTTTGGATCCACGGTACAAAGTATTTCTGAACAGTAAGGCAGTAATTCCTTTTTCGGAAGTGGATGTTGCCAACTACAAAACTTTGATAGCTGAGGAAGCCTCTATTTTCAAAAACGAACGTCTGTTAATTACAGGCCCCCCACCCCAGGCCATAACAAGTACTACAGGGCATCCAGAGTCAAGTTCTACTTCGGAGCCTGAGGGCAGTGCGTTTGCCTCCCAGCAATCACCGATACCAACAATAACATCAACAACAGCAAGAACAGGATCATCCACAGTACAATCAGCAACTGATTGGTTTCTACGGCAGGGGTATGGTAAGTCCAGTGCTGATGCAAAGGCAAAACAGGCCGAGCACATCGGAGCACCCCTGAACATTGAGCGGACTGTCCAGGCCTATCTGGATGACCCAACAGAGGTCTTCATGGATCGAAACCCATTCGTGTATTGGTATGGGAAAAGAAGCCAATGGACAGTGCTCAGCAGGCTGGCGATAAAGTATCTGGCTTCCCCTATCGCAAGTGTCTCTTCTGAGCGTGTTTTCAGTGCTGCTGGTGCCATTGTAACTTTGAAAAGGACCAGTCTCTCGCCCAAAAGCGTGGAGAGGTTAACCATGATCAAAATGAATCAGCACTTTATACCACCGGATTACAAAATACGTGAATCACAGCAGGAAGAGGAGAGCAACTTGGATGACGTAAGTAGTGGGTTACAGGACCTACTTCTGCCCGAACCACCAGAGTTTGAGGACGAGCTCTTCTTCCTTGACAACTAGGCTTTCAAATTGTTACTTTCTTCCTTCCTTTATTTGTCTGTGTATCTGTCTTTCTGGTTCAAATCAAATCACAACAAATCCATCACCACCGTCTTCTCTTTTTATTTCCCTATTGGAGTTGCACGTCTGTGCATTTAACTGTCCACTCTTCAGAGTCCTGCTTCATCTTCCTGTCTCACCCTAATTAGTACATTTCCATCAAGCCAGACATTGGAGTACAAGAAATGTTGCCTTTAACAGTCCCTCCATAAGAAGTGAAACGTGACTATAGCTATCCTCCGTTTTGTTTCCGAGCCGAAACTCATCAGTGTCTGAAGGCTACCGCCTCTGCAGGCATCCACAACTCTTCACTGTCAGAACTTGGGCAGGCATCCAAAAGTAAACTCATCACTGTCCGAAGGCTACAGCCTCGGCAGGCATCCAAAGCTCCTCACTGTCAGGACAGAAGGTACTTGGCAGAGAAAGACAAGACTCTTCGAAGAAACTTGCTGACATTTGTGCAAACTCAATTGACCAGCAATGAGCGCTACCCAGGCCGCGGCCCATCATCACAGTGCTGACCATGTGAAGCAACTTAAACTGTGACAAAGTGCCACAGATGAATAAGACGAAAACCGAAACAGTGACTAACACTCAAAATGAATGTGGAGTAATGATGAGGCCACTGCCCCGTTAAAAAAAAAACACACACCTGTCAGAACTAGGCATCTGATGATCTGACAACCAAAGAGAAGATCAAGACAGGTAATGATGGCATGCATTGGATGCTTGCTGACTCTGAGCGATTGCTGTTGTTTGTTGTGTTGATGTTGTGCATGAAGTCGAACTCTACTCTACTAGTTAATCTACAAAGTGAAAGTGACTCAAGTGACAGTCAATGTTTCCCTTCTTGTTGTTTAATAACCAAATTGTTCTCCTACTACTGCAGGTGCAGGCCAATATCTGTTGCAATTTTTTAATATGGAATATGGACTTAATCGGAGTCACTACAGACTGAGTTGGAGTTGGACAACACGTACCACACCATGATGATGACCATACTATCTTTGCACGCAGTCAGTCAGTTGGATCGGAGATGATTGAAGGAATAACTGCGTTTCATGAAGTGGCATAAAAGGTAAACATAAAAACAACAATTCAACAAGAAAGTAAACACAGCAGACCTACATGTCCATGTAGTGGTGGAGTCGAGTGTAGTCATATGACTGACAGCGGCGCATTGATTTTGTCACTTAATTTTGAAAATGCTAGGTTGCTGTATATGCCTTTTGTCTGGCTCTGTCAAAAATTAAGGTAAATGGAGGTTGGGTCACGGGCTGGTGCTGTGGTGGGCCTGTTCTGTCCTGTTGTTGTTGTAGCTTAATGCTGTAAACAGAATATACACGATATATCCAAGCCGCCTCAGTCTGAAAGTGTTCTCTCTTCTCTTCTTGGACTCCACCGTAATTGATGCTTTTTTTTATTCATTGATTTTTCAATACCCCTTTTGTTTTTCCATTTACACTTACAGGCCGGCCTTTACCCTGTGCTATACTGGGAGACACAACTCACACTTACCTTACCAATCCGCATCAGGCAGGCAGTGGCACCCAAGATTGATGTGCGGAGCATCCATGGAAGATAGGACCAAGAGGAAGGACGAGATTCAACTCCACAATTTGACCAGGATAATACAGTAACTTTAGTATCATTCATCATTCGTCTTTTAATTAATTTGAATCCTTTTTCTCTTCAATCATTACGACTGTGTGTTGTGTTGTTGTTTGTTTGCTAATTGATCCCTACAACTATTTTTTAATTTTCTTTGCTATCTTTAAAAGTAAGCCCGGTACAACATGGAATTTGGGTCTCTGAGGGCATAAAACAGGCAAGGCAAATTGCATAGAATATACTGCTGCCCTGTACTGTCTAATTGTCTAGTAGTAGTTAGTAAGTACTACTCATTAACCATCAAGTTATCTTCATCATCATGCATGCATTTCCTTTTTCTCCCTTTATAGATTTATTGGATAAGATCATGGTCGTCTGCCAAGATTGCGCTTTGCTTTTGTTGTGTCCAAGCGTACTGTTTTTCTTTGTCAAACCTTTCCCCAAACCCCCTTCCCATCCATTCATCAAACCCTAACCCTCTTCCCCCGGGCTGTGATTTATATTGAGGTGTGATGTGACTACATAAAATGTAC
Organism: Calotriton arnoldi; assembly: GCA_963921515.1. Taxonomy (NCBI): domain Eukaryota; kingdom Metazoa; phylum Chordata; class Amphibia; order Caudata; family Salamandridae; genus Calotriton; species Calotriton arnoldi. The sequence continues at coordinate 2,199,796 of CAWUFW010002309.1, forward strand.
ACCAATTGATCACACTCTTGCTGGGGCAGATGTGGTGAAAGCAACACTAATTCAATTTCAAGGCAGGGCGAGGAGCTTCTTCTGCTTGCCCACCCATGCTCAGTCTATGTGCAAGCCAATTTTTTTTCCAAAGGGACCGTCACCTAATACATCATAATTAATTGCTGTCAATGATTGGATTCATCATCAACATCCTACCACACAGCAGTAAAGGTTACGAATTACGATTGTGTTAAGTTAAGTGACTCACTCGACACAACTACAGTTTGTAACTTCTTGTACTAGGCTGTCCCCGCCACCATTATGTTTTATTTGACTTTAGCAGTTGCAATATTGTTTGTTTGGCAGTCTTCTTCTGGTGTGGCGCCGCAGCCAGGGCAACTGACGCTGGACGCTGGGGATCACGGTTCGATCCCTGGCTCCGGCGGCAGGGGTCTGCCCAGCACCATGCGACTCTGGGCAATAGCTCGCTTAATCTTCCCAACGGCCCCCAGCGCCGAGATACCCCTTCGGGGGTGATTCGTGCGCTATACAAGTACTGGATTTTACATTTTACTTTACTTCGTTCTACTACTCCTCCCACAGTCGCTCTCAGGCAAGAGACTGTCTTTTTTTAAAAAAAATTTGCAAATGCTACTGCCAGTTTCTACTAGTACCACCACAACCATGGCATCTTCTCCATTCTCTTGGGAAACCATGCAGCCATCGCTGTGCCGAACTTAATCATCATCAATCACAGGTAAGATAAGTTTGGTGGGAGGTATAATGGACTAGGAGGAGAGACTGACAGTACTAGTAGGACAAATAACTCAGTGAGGGGTACTGCATCTATCTGTTTGTGTTACATCATCGGCAGATTATTTAAATCAAACACTGGCTGTGGCCCTGCAGGAGCAAGGAAACCATGTGACGTAAATTCGTAAAACAGTAACCCCCCACAAAACATTAACATTGTATGTTTAAGTATAAATATAATTTATTACCCTAACAAAAATAAACTATCCCACACCTGACCCACCCCTCTCCCTAAACCCAACCAATGTCGAAAACGAAAAAAGTCCAAAGAATGTCCAGAAACCCCAACGCCCAATTCCCACCCACCAACAAAAGGAATAAAAAAGGGGCCATCCAACAGGGTCCTATAGTTCTTCTTATATTCGGCGGGCTTTTAGGTGTTTATCCACCAGTATTTTGACACGCTCCTCTAGTTGCTCCTCTAGCCGTGAAATCCGGAGGAGCATCTGGCGGCGAAATGCCCTGCAGTGGCATCCAGGGTGGGGGACAGCAGTGCTGGCTGATAGAGAATTGCGGCGGCGGGCGGCTGCCAGACCGCGGCGCCGTACCACTGGAGGTGGGGCCTGGCTGGGGCCCGGGGCATCGGAGGAGGCTGCAGCTGCTGCCGCCTCCTCCTCCTCCTCCGCCTGAGCCACCAGCCGCCGGTACTCCTCACAGATGGCCTCCAGTTTCCGGTGCCGGGCCCTGGCTGCCAACTCCTTCCGGGATGGTTTTTCTTGGGAAGGAGTACTATCTATATCAAGAAAGAAAAAGAATATTGTTGTAACCAGAACTCTTAGCAAAACAGTAACACAAACTTAATTCAACACATAGTGGCACAGTAGCACTACCAAGAAGCACAGTACATAACATTTGTGGTAATAATCTATCTATCCTCCCACTTCCTCGGCCTCTAACATTTGTGGGAGTTTCAGGCATTATACTAGCACTATGGACTCCAGTACACAGTACACCAGTCTTCTTCTTATCTCTAGTTTAGCGAAATTACATAACCTGGTTGTAGCCGGCATGCCAGCTCAGTCATCTATGCTTGCACCCAAGACAAACATACGAGTCATGACGCAGACTCACGTTAGTTTTATTTACTACTGTCTGCAGGTGGGGAAGCTCGTATTTTTCTATTACGGGTGGCACTGGCCATACTCTCTCTGTTACATGAAGGGCAATTGGTCAATTTCACTTTCACAGTGCCCTGGCTACTACAAAAAGGCAGATTATATATCTGATCCAATGATAATTGCTTATATATGGGACGACGTCATAAGGTCAGTAGCGGTCGGTGGTGGGAGTGCTGCCGGGCGGTGACGTGGGGAGGGGTAGGGTGGGGGGTAGTAAACTATGGATTACGGCCAATTACAGGTAAGTAAACATATAAACAAATAAAACTAATTTTGTTGCGCGCACTGCATCGCATTTGGCGGTGCAGTGCGCACAATGAAATTCGCTTTATTTATTTTTATGTTTACAGTAAAGTTACCTGTATTTGGCCGCGTAATACATTGTTTACTACCCCCCACCCTGCCCCTCCCAACATCAGCGCCCGGCAGCACTCCCACCACCGACCGCTACTGCATAAGGTACTTTGTTTTGATTGACTGTGTAACCAACAGATAGGCCACCCTTTGCAGGCTGGCTGACACATTCGAAAATAAATTAACATAGGTAGGGAGTGGTCCTCGGAGTCGAAGGAAGGCGCTTGATAACTAACTATACACAATATATATGATGTGCTTGCAAACTATTGTGAGTCAACTGTATTCTGAAAATACAACTTGTATTCCCCTCGGCTTTGCTACTCTGGCGCGGTTTCTTTTACATTCCCTTAAAACTAAGACTCTGCATCCCATGACAGTCTCCACCTATGCTGTCTATGATGAATACATACAGGCATCCATCCATTCTAAGTAAATGTCTATCATTCTTCTTAATCTCTCCACAAACCTTACTTTGTTTCACCAACAACAACCCATGCGTCCACTCCTTCCTTGCTTGCCTTGGCTTTGAGTTTCACCCAAACACCGCTGATGATTCTTGCTATCCACAGTATCCACCCATACTGTGTCGCCCACCCAGGCAGGCATCCATTCTTCTTTCACCTTCCACCCATCCTTCAACAACACATGCATCTGATTCCTATCAGCCACCTATCCATGCTTCCAACATATCCTTTTCTGCCAGTCATATTAAATCTCGCCCGTCCTTCCTCCTTCCACCCTTCTTTCCCTTTTTGTTCAACACATCCATCAAGGTCATCTGATCTGACTTTTAGTCTTCTCCATAAAACTTTCACAGCTGAGTTGGAGTCAGATAGAAGAGGCCATTGGTTAATCAAGTCACGCTGCTAATGCTATTGCTACTGCATTGCTAATGCTAAGTAAAGGGTGTCTTCTTCAACCGTTGTATAATGTTCACTACAACTTCATACCTAATAAGTCTCAACAACAGTACAGTGAGTGAAGTGAACACCCTTCCAGCTAGTGCAATGTCAATAAGTAATGAATATAACTTACCACCGCCCGCCACTGCTGCTGGCTCACCCCCTGTAGCTCCTGCAGGTGCCGCATCTCCTGCCCCCTCTGGAATGGTCGCATCGCCGCTGGCCCCGCCGGCACTGGTGGTCGCTAGTACGCCTAGAAAAAAACATGACACATTTTTAGATGCCTGCACACCTCCCCCTATTTATTCGTTTTCACTAGCAAGATTGAAAAAAAAGTTAATACATACATATACATCACTAGTCCAAATCGGGTACTAGAGTAGAGTCAGTAGACACTAGTAGTGTTATGGTCCCTAGGGTCATTATTATAGTATACTCTACTCTTTGCAAAGTTAGCCTGAGCCATGCAACCATTTTTCGCTTCATGTCTTTTGCGCATGTTACCTCGCAGCTTGTTGTGCAGTAACAGTAAGACGCCTTTTTGAGCCCACATGAGCTCATACAGCTACTGTCTGAGCGTTGCGTACAAGAGGTCGAAAAACAAGCCACTTTGTTATGGAGTTCGGTTAGTCCATATTGCTTAGCCATAAGTAACATGTTACACTTTTTGGCATGACTGAGAAATGCTTGCATTATACTATCTAACGTGCACCATTTTTCTCATAACAGGCAGAAGATTCCCTTCTACGAACCAGAGATTTGCAGAGCTTATGAATGATGCATGTAACCAGTAATTGTACGTTCTATGGTGAGGAGTCTCCCAGAATTCGCACAGATCTTTTGTCTTCTATCATGCACTTGTAACAATGTTTATTGTTTTAATCTTATGCATTTTGCTGTTGGAGCTGGCTGGAGTACACTGAATTTTATAGAACAACATACAGAGCTTGTTAGTTGAAAATAAACCTTTTGAACTTACACATAGACTCTGTGGTATTTGGTGTGGTGGTGGTGGTGGACTTACATGAGTGAGTGAGTGAGTGAAAGGGTGTTATCTGTTATGGATTGTGTAATCATTGGGTATCTTCGGGTGGGGGTTCGGGGACCTAATGAGACACTATAGCTAGTCGTTCAGGGGACTGTGGGTTCACTTCTGACTGAGGAGTGAGGAAGGTCCAACCTCCCATCACCAACATCCTATTTTCTTGTGCATAGTTCTGTATGTGGCTGTGCAGAATCCCCACATCAGTAGTAGAATGTACTATATCCTATCAAAAATAGTCAAATATCTGGTTGGGCATTTTGTTTGTGGTAATTGTCAAAGCCTCAAGATTAAGAAGACTAGAAGAGGACAACCCAAAGGACTGGACTCAGTGGCTAGAGCTATTGGTCAATCTGAGTTTTATTCAAAACCGTAAAATAAAGAGTGGCAAACTGGGCAAGCTTAGCGACAGACTAATAGTAGTAGTACAGACATTCATAGCAGAGGCAGTTAGAACTTAGAGGCAGGGATAACCAGAATTTAGAAACAGATAGTCAAGTCAAGATCAAAGAAGCTTTTGTAAAAAATAGAATTAGGAAGTGGAACCAGAATTAATAGTTCGGAAAAAATAAGGTGCAGTAAAAGTTAGGGCAATATAATTGTTAATATTAACCACTGGAGGACTTACTGGGGCCAGCAGCAGGGCCCTCGGTAGAGGAGCGGTCCTCTGGTGGTTGTCCCGCCGACTCGGACCCCGTCTTCTTGCCCCTGGGTGCTGCAGATCAGTGATCATGTAAGATATAATAAAGAAAGACACAAACATTAATGATTGCTGTGAAACAAATAAATTATCTAAAAAAACGCTCAAAAACGTTTTAGGAAACAAAAATTGCAATAAAATTGACCTATCTAATCCGATTGACTACTGGCTTGCGGGATTCACGGACCGTCTACTTATTTAGGAACACTAATTCAGTGTTCCATTCTGATTGATTCAAATCTAGAACACTAACTAAGCCTAAGTACCACCTGACCTAGCCCACCTATTCCAGACGGGCCAATTGTTCACTAAGTCTGCATTTCCATTTTTTTTAGCCCTCAAAAATGCATAGATGAGAAGGAGGACACATGCATAAATTTGTGCATACACCAAATTGTTGATTGGTTGCGTCTGATGTTCTGCTACTGACTGACACTGCTAAGCCTACCACTCACTAAACAAACTACAAAAGGTTCTACTAAGGACTGGGGTAAGCAGCACTCAGTGACAGAGGATGCGTCACGCAGACCGCTCAAAAATTATCAACTAATAGTAACTAAACCTAGTATCATTCCATCCACCACTATTTGACAGGAGGACAAAGGAAGGACTAGAGTCTCTCTAGCAATAGCATTACCTAACTTAAGTTCTCTAAAGTAAACTCTTACATAATAATAAGGACAAGCGAGCGCAAAGTTGCAATCAAGTAAGAGTAGCGCCCAGCAACTGTGTCCTACAATCACAGAAGATTTTGAAACGTAATTTACCTGCAATGTAAGCAGCAGTATTCTTGTTATTCGTGAAAATATTATACACAATACTTATACTACTATATATATTAGCTACTCACCAAGCCCCACGACCTCGACACCTAGCAGGTCCAACAGGTCCTGCTCCCGGTCCAGGATGTCTGACCACCGGTGTGCCAGCTGGTTATGGGTGCGCCGGACCCCTGAGCAGCGAAACACTGCCCGGCGCACCTTCGCCCACCGGCGGTGACGCTCCTGGGTAGGGTACCCGGAGCCTGGCCTGAGGTGGCGCTGAACAAAAAAAACAAGGGCGGCCACCTCCGCCTCACTAAAAAGCTGCCGGGATTGCACCCCTGCAAGGCGCAGTCTGCCGCAAGGCAGGCGGCTCTTGGGCGCACGCGCCTTGCCCTTGGAGCCGTTACTGCTGCTGCTACCCTTCGCCATGGTTCTGGGGTGTGTGGGACGAGGCGGAAAAGAAAAGTTAGTAGGGAAAAATAAAGTTAGGGGAAGAAGTAGGAGCTTAAAGAAGAAAGTTATATAAAACAGTAGAAAAGTAAAAAAAACACAGTAAAAAGTAGAAATAAATGCAAAATATAGACTTAGGCACAGAGAGAGATAGATAAGAAATAAAGAAAAATTGAAAAGCAGTGTAAAAAACTAAGGATTGCAAAGATTGAGGGAGGATAGAAAAGCAGGCCCAGAACCATAGCATAGAGTGAAAAACAAGATGGCCGCGTGGGTAAGTTCGCGCGATATTTCTCCCCGAGCACGCAAAAAGCGTTGCGAACACGTACAACGCGTTCCCGAACATGAAATGCGCATCGCGAGCACGCTATACGCGACCCAGAACAGGAAATAAGGGATCACGAACGGGCGGGACAAGTGAAAAACAAGATGGCCACGCCCATAGGCGACCGCATGGGTAAGTTCGCGATATACTATCCCCCGAGCACGCAAACAGCGTCCCGAACATGCACAACGCGTTCCCGAAGAAGAAAAACGCATTGCGAACGGGCGCGACAAGCAACTACGCACGCTCGCTTAGCTCGCGTAGCGCTTCAACGTCTATGCGTAGCTTCGCGTAGCGCGACTACGCGAACTATGCCCAGGGTTACCTCTAACAGTGAAATCACAATATTAAAAGCACACGAATTTCTCCAGTGCAGCTGCATTCAGTGTTATGTCTAAGTGCGAGGGGCTGACCAGATCAGCAAGAACAAGGGACGTTGTTTTTCGACCTTGTACATGTTGTGCAGACGAAACCCACAGGGAACAGGAGGAAAGGTGAAAGGCAGAAAGGCAGACAGTTCTAATATAGCCGGGCACAAGCAGAGGCTGGAAAAACAAAGTCACAGAGTAACGTGCGCAAAAAGGCATCATGGCAGCCAGGCCTAGGCCAACGTAGCAATGCAGACCATGAGGCCACAAACCACACGACAACAGCAAGAGACAGACCCACCACAGCACTACCCCCAGGGACCCCACATTGTGGTGACACTAGCCTGCATGATAATCCCACTGTGATGACAAAGGTAGATATCGTTCACACTGTGAACCACAGCCAAGTGTCCTGAGCAACAAACTACCATCACACCTACACAAGCACAAATCAATCAGCACGGCCTGTCAGCCAAGGCCAATATGGAGGTAGGGGTCTAGCTGTGCAACAACTCACATTTGCACACACTCAACACCACACACCTTGATCTCCACCAATGTGCAGCAGTGAAGCTCACATGGACTGGTGACATTGCACATGCACCCATGACAATCCCAGGGGTGGTGGTGGGAACTAAGGTGCAGAAACCCATCACACATGGCCAGTCACCAAGACTCGTAAATGTCTGACACACTGCACAGTACGCGGTACATGGGCATGTCGTGAAATCCACCCCAATCAATGGGATCCCGGCCACAGTCACACACCAATGAAGAAGCCAAGGTGACCCACAAAGAACACACATAGACAACTTCCAACATTGCAGCTCTGACCCTGAGGAGTGGCAGAAGTCACACACACAACGTGTCACAGTCACTGAAAGCTACCACAAACTGTAAATTACATGACTTGTGTAACCAACAAGTGCCAAGGGAAATCCTGACTGTGTCCCATCTGCGTTTGCCCACATCACCAGCCCTGACAACAAAGACAACTAGGGATGACAACCTGATGAACATTAGTTTGCCACGCACCCACGTCCCGGAGAAACCAGGTCCAAGATGCTGGATGAACACAGGACAACTCAGCAAGCATCACAAACAGGAACATCTGTAGGGACACAGCCTGTGTAGGAAAAGGGAAGGGAACACACACAGACATGCTTACACAACACACAACACGGGCCCAGGCAATGTCACAGGATTACACACTGCCATGAGGGCACTCCACGCCTGTGGAAGGTCCGCTGTGCCAAACCTTGCCTGTACACGACTCAAACATGTCAGCAGAACACTCGGTCAGTGAGTCAACAATTACAACACACTGAAGGCTCTGCTCACATCAGCCTGGGTACGGGAGTGTCACTTCAGTCATCTGCATATACCCAAAACACGTGTCAAGCAAGTTGCACTGTATACACAGATGAGTCCTTCAACATTGAAGTGCTAAACTGCATGTCCAGTGGAGATGGGCACACAGTCAGGGAAATAGAAACATTGAACAGTGGTAAGCCCACCAGATGTGCATGAGTGAAAGCCACAGATGTTAATTTACAAATGCAAAACGTACATCCCTGTGTCAAATGCAGAACATTACACCATCAGACTGCAACAAAGGATGCTATGGATCCAGACTAGATTAGGACACATATCCCATGGACCACATGGAGTCCATCACAGCAACACTTCATTTTCCTGATCTGAACAGTATTACAACAGCAAATGCATGATGATACTTATCTACATCATGTACATCAAAAGCAAAACCACTAGTAAACAAAAAGAGGCTTTATTCAGCCAATGTGAATGAAAAATTGGAAGTCCAAAAGAAACTAAGGCCAATGGCCAGTCCACATTCACAGTCCGAACAGGGTGACATGTGACAACTTGTCACCCATTGCTTGCCTGCACTGAGTACGGATAGGGGACATCCCCCTCGGAGGGGCATACAAGGGGCAGGCCAGGCACCGCAGGGACAGGATTAGGGGATGCCAGAAGGAGGCAGTGAAGGGGTGGTGGGTGCAGGAGTGTCACCGGCAACTGCAGTGGAGGTGTCTGACTCAGTGGGGGCCGGCACCACTGTAGGGCACAAGTCAGATGGTGTGGGTGCCGGCACTACTGCAGTGGGCCGGTCAGATGGAGTGGACTGGGTCCCCACTGCAGTGCCCAAGTCAGACGGGGTGGTTGTGGACTCCACTGCAGTGCATAACTCCATGGGAGTGGAAGGGGGGGCAGATGAGGTGGGCAGAACAGAGGGGGGGGACCCGGTCTCCACACCAGTGGCACAAACAGGCTGAGCATCTGGGTTGGGGGTGGAAGAGCAAGTAGTAGGGGGAAGGGCCTAAGCAGTTTGGGGATGCGGTATTGGTGTGTGGGGGAACCTGGGGCAGGGTGTGGCGGGGGAACCTGTGGAGTGGTGGCCTGGGGGATGGAGGAGAGAGACTGTGTGGTGGAGCCGTGTGGTGGTGGTGGTGGGGTCTTGCCCTTCCTGGTCCGGGGGGACTTCCTAATGGGGTCCTCAGTCTGCCTGTGCCTGGGGGAGGGTGTCCGGGTGTGAGGGGCACTCCCCTCTGTGTGTGGTGGTGGCCTCTTCCGCCTGTACGCTGGGTCAGATGGATCTGTGGGGAAGAGGCCAAGCTCACAGAGGAAGAGCTTCTCGGAGGGGGGAGTTGCAGGTGAGGCAAGGGAAGGGGTTTTGGAGGGAGAGGTATCTGAGGACTGCGGAGTGCTCGTGGATGCGTGTGTGTGTGTCTGGGCCCCATCCCCTGTGAGTGAGGTATCAGTCCCCTGACTGTGCGTGCGTGTGTGTCTGGATTTTGGCTTGTGTGTCTGTGTGCTGCTTGTGTCTGTGCTGGTGCGTGCCTGTGCCGGTGTGTGTGTGCTTGGGACAGGTAGGGTGCTGGGGATTGTGGATGGGGCAGAGGTAGGAGGGGTGAGGGACTGTTGCAGGAGGGACACTGCTGCCGTCAGTGAGGAGGCCATGGACTGATTGGTCCGCTGTAGGGCAGACATGCCAGATGAGATGCCCTCCATGAATGACACCAGTTGTGTCAACAGACCCGTGTGTGCATGGAGGACACTCAGCATTGATGTCTGCTCTACATGGATCTGTTTCAGCAAGTCCACAGACTCCACACTCAGGGCAGCAGGGGAGACAGAGGCAGGGGGTGCGGTGCCTGGCACGAAGGAGACACGCTCTCCTACACGGGAGCCTCCACGGACATGTGGGATGGGAGGGTGGAGATGGTGGTGGTGGCGGGGACAGACTTGCTCGATTTTGTCTGTGGTCTGCTGACACTCGCCTCCACAAGGGAGTCCTCACTGGAAGCGCTGTGTTCCTCAGCCGAGGTGGTCATAGCTGAGGTCTCCTCAGTGTGGCTCCCCTCACCCTCCGTGCCACTGGGTCTCTCGGTCTCCTCTTCAGTGGATCCAGTCTGGCTCTGGCGCTCCTCTTGGTCCATGGAGCTGTCTCCTCCTGTGGCCGTGGATGTATCTGCAAACAATCAGGATAAACAGAGCAACATTAGTCACCTGTACTGACTACACACACCACAGTAAGTACAGCACATCACAGAGCAAGCCCTGCCATCATTTGCTAGACATTGCAATAAGTGCTGACACTGATTTGTAGAAGCCCATTGTCTGCCTGACAGTCATTCATGCCACTCATATCCTACCTGTCCATGCACCCATCTGTCTGGTGCCTGTTGGATGCCACTAATCATATGCAAAACACACAAGATGATGGACGGAATGCTGCACATTGGCAAACATTCACCCCCAGTCACAGATCTGGGTTTAATCCATCGTTATTTTGCTTCACCACGCCACCCCAGTTCAGACATAGCCATATGCAAATCAGTCTTGACCCTGTGCCTCATGGGAACAGTCCAGACCGAACTGCCAAGCCATGTATTCCCTGGACCGGAATCAAGCATCCTAGGACCGGTTTCAGGCTATCAGCCTTCATCAGCCAGGATAGCTTGACTCCAGTGGTGCAGTGAGCACGGGACCCACGTCTGGGCATACCCTTCCCACATAGGGCGAAATGCAAAACACACAAGATGATGGACGGAATGCTGCACATTGGCAAACATTCACCCCCAGTCACAGATCTGGGTTTAATCCATCGTTATTTTGCTTCACCACGCCACCCCAGTTCAGACATAGCCATATGCAAATCAGTCTTGACCCTGTGCCTCATGGGAACAGTCCAGACCGAACTGCAAAGCCATGTCTTCCCTGGACCGGAATCAAGCATCCTAGGACCGGTTTCAGGCTATCAGCCTTCATCAGCCAGGATAGCTTGACTCCAGTGGCGCAGTGAGCACGGGACACACGTCTGGGCATACCCTTCCCACATAGGGCGAAATGCAAAACACACAGGATGATGGACGGAATGCTGCACATTGGCAAACATTCACCCCCAGTCACAGATCTGGGTTTAATCCATCGTTATTTTGCTTCACCACGCCACCCCAGTTCAGACATAGCCATATGCAAATCAGTCTTGACCCTGTGCCTCATGGGAACAGTCCAGACCGAACTGCCAAGCCATGTCTTCCCTGGACCGGAATCAAGCATCCTAGGACCGGTTTCAGGCTATCAGCCTTCATCAGCCAGGATAGCTTGACTCCAGTGGCGCAGTGAGCACGGGACCCACGTCTGGGCATACCCTTCCCACATAGGGCGAAATGCAAAACACACAAGATGATGGACGGAATGCTGCACATTGGCAAACATTCACCCCCAGTCACAGATCTGGGTTTAATCCATCGTTATTTTGCTTCACCACGCCACCCCAGTTCAGACATAGCCATATGCAAATCAGTCTTGACCCTGTGCCTCATGGGAACAGTCCAGACCGAACTGCCAAGCCATGTCTTCCCTGGACCGGAATCAAGCATCCTAGGACCGGTTTCAGGCTATCAGCCTTCATCAGCCAGGATAGCTTGACTCCAGTGGCGCAGTGAGCACGGGACCCACGTCTGGGCATACCCTTCCCACATAGGGCGAAATGCAAAACACACAAGATGATGGACGGAATGCTGCACATTGGCAAACATTCACCCCCAGTCACAGATCTGGGTTTAATCCATCGTTATTTTGCTTCACCACGCAACCCCAGTTCAGACATAGCCATATGCAAATCAGTCTTGACCCTGTGCCTCATGGGAACAGTCCAGACCGAACTGCCAAGCCATGTCTTCCCTGGACCGGAATCAAGCATCCTAGGACCGGTTTCAGGCTATCAGCCTTCATCAGCCAGGATAGCTTGACTCCAGTGGCGCAGTGAGCACGGGACCCACGTCTGGGCATACCCTTCCCACATAGGGCGAAATGCAAAACACACAAGATGATGGACGGAATGCTGCACATGGGCAAACATTCACCCCCAGTCACAGATCTGGGTTTAATCCATCGTTATTTTGCTTCACCACGCCACCCCAGTTCAGACATAGCCATATGCAAATCAGTCTTGACCCTGTGCCTCATGGGAACAGTCCAGACCGAACTGCCAAGCCATGTCTTCCCTGGACCGGAATCAAGCATCCTAGGACCGGTTTCAGGCTATCAGCCTTCATCAGCCAGGATAGCTTGACTCCAGTGGGGCAGTGAGCACGGGACCCACGTCTGGGCATACCCTTCCCACATAGGGCGAAATGGAAAACACACAAGATGATGGACGGAATGCTGCACATTGGCAAACATTCACCCCCAGTCACAGATCTGGGTTTAATCCATCGTTATTTTGCTTCACCACGCCACCCCAGTTCAGACATAGCCATATGCAAATCAGTCTTGACCCTGTGCCGCATGGGAACAGTCCAGACCGAACTGCCAAGCCATGTCTTCCCTGGACCGGAATCAAGCATCCTAGGACCGGTTTCAGGCTATCAGCCTTCATCAGCCAGGATAGCTTGACTCCAGTGGCGCAGTGAGCACGGGACCCACGTCTGGGCATACCCTTCCCACATAGGGCGAAATGCAAAACACACAAGATGATGGACGGAATGCTGCACATTGGCAAACATTCACCCCCAGTCACAGATCTGGGTTTAATCCATCGTTATTTTGCTTCACCACGCCACCCCAGTTCAGACATAGCCATATGCAAATCAGTCTTGACCCTGTGCCTCATTGGAACAGTCCAGACCGAACTGCCAAGCCATGTCTTCCCTGGACCGGAATCAAGCATCCTAGGATCGGTTTCAGGCTATCAGCCTTCATCAGCCAGGATAGCTTGACTCCAGTGGCGCAGTGAGCACGGGACCCACGTCTGGGCATACCCTTCCCACATAGGGCGAAATGCAAAACACACAAGATGATGGACGGAATGCTGCACATTGGCAAACATTCACCCCCAGTCACAGATCTGGGTTTAATCCATCGTTATTTTGCTTCACCACGCCACCCCAGTTCAGACATAGCCATATGCAAATCAGTCTTGACCCTGTGCCTCATGGGAGCAGTCCAGACCGAACTGCCAAGCCATGTCTTCCCTGGACCGGAATCAAGCATCCTAGGACCGGTTTCAGGCTATCAGCCTTCATCAGCCAGGATAGCTTGACTCCAGTGGCGCAGTGAGCACGGGACCCACGTCTGGGCATACCCTTCCCACATAGGGCGAAATGCAAAACACACAAGATGATGGACGAAATGCTGCACATTGGCAAACATTCACCCCCAGTCACAGATCTGGGTTTAATCCATCGTTATTTTGCTTCACCACGACACCCCAGTTCAGACATAGCCGTATGCAAATCAGTCTTGACCCTGTGCCTCATGGGAACAGTCCAGACCGAACTGCCAAGCCATGTCTTCCCTGGACCGGAATCAAGCATCCTAGGACCGGTTTCAGGCTATCAGCCTTCATCAGCCAGGATAGCTTGACTCCAGTGGCGCAGTGAGCACGGGACCCACGTCTGGGCATACCCTTCCCACATAGGGCGAAATGCAAAACACACAAGATGATGGACGGAATGCTGCACATTGGCAAACATTCACCCCCAGTCACAGATCTGGGTTTAATCCATCGTTATTTTGCTTCACCACGCCACCCCAGTTCAGACATAGCCATATGCAAATCAGTCTTGACCCTGTGCCTCATGGGAACAGTCCAGACCGAACTGCCAAGCCATGTCTTCCCTGGACCGGAATCAAGCATCCTAGGACCGGTTTCAGGCTATCAGCCTTCATCAGCCAGGATAGCTTGACTCCAGTGGCGCAGTGAGCCCGGGACCCACGTCTGGGCATACCTTTCCCACATAGGGCGAAATGCAAAACACACAAGATGATGGACGGAATGCTGCACATTGGCAAACATTCACCCCCAGTCACAGATCTGGGTTTAATCCATCGTTATTTTGCTTCACCACGCCACCCCAGTTCAGACATAGCCATATGCAAATCAGTCTTGACCCTGTGCCTCATGGGAACAGTCCAGACCGAACTGCCAAGCCATGTCTTCCCTGGACCGGAATCAAGCATCCTAGGACCGGTTTCAGGCTATCAGCCTTCATCAGCCAGGATAGCTTGACTCCAGTGGCGCAGTGAGCACGGGACCCACGTCTGGGCATACCCTTCCCACATAGGGCGAAATGCAAAACACACAAGATGATGGACGGAATGCTGCACATTGGCAAACATTCACCCCCAGTCACAGATCTGGGTTTAATCCATCGTTATTTTGCTTCACCACGCCACCCCAGTTCAGACATAGCCATATGCAAATCAGTCTTGACCCTGTGCCTCATGGGAACAGTCCAGACCGAACTGCCAAGCCATGTCTTCCCTGGACCGGAATCAAGCATCCTAGGACCGGTTTCAGGCTATCAGCCTTCATCATCCAGGATAGCTTGACTCCAGTGGCGCAGTGAGCACGGGACCCACGTCTGGGCATACCCTTCCCACATAGAGCGAAATGCAAAACACACAAGATGATGGATGGAATGCTGCACATTGGCAAACATTCACCCCCAGTCACAGATCTGGGTTTAATCCATCGTTATTTTGCTTCACTACGCCACCCCAGTTCAGACATAGCCATATGCAAATCAGTCTTGACCCTGTGCCTCATGGGAACAGTCCAGACCGAACTGCCAAGCCATGTCTTCCCTGGACCGGAATCAAGCATCCTAGGACCGGTTTCAGGCTATCAGCCTTCATCAGCCAGGATAGTGTCTTGTGGTTTGTTGCCTGCCTTGTTATGTTGGCCTAGGACTAGCTGCCATGCTGCTTTTCTTTGCGCACGTTACACTGAGCCAGGGCTCCCTCGCCCTTTGCTCTTGCCAAGTTCTTTTGCGCTGTCTGCACTTTCTGTCTTTCACCTTTTCTCTTGTTCGATTTGGGCTCAGACTGCACAACATGTACAAGGTCGCATAGCAATGTATTTCGGTTCTTCCTGATATGGCCAGTCTCGCGCACCCAGACATAACATTAGGCGCAAATGACATGAAACTTTGTGTGCCTTTAATACTGGGGTTTTTACTGGCGCTTGACACACTTGGAGAAATCCTTTTCAGTGAGAAGAGCTATGATGTCCTGCTGATGTAATTCTGCATCTAGAGACTGAGGTATGGGGGTTCGCTAGTCAAAGCCCAGAGGTCTTCTATTTTTATAATAAACTATCTTACTGCACGGGAGGGTGGTAATGTTATTTAGACATTTATCCACTGAGTTATGAAATGCTTTCCCCGTTTGTATTCTATGGAATTGTAACCATGCTGCTTATATTATTCATATGCATTATGCTATTAGTACTGACACGTGTACTGTACATTAGAGCACGTAAGTTAGAATAAACATTTTAACCTATCCAGTGTCTCTTCCTACGCACCTTGTGGACAAGTACGAGTGAGTGATGAAAGAGTGTTCTTGCTTCTGCGAGTCCTGAGATAAAGATACCGTGTTCTGGGTTGTCCAATCATTGGTACTTGGGTGCTAATGGGATGCTAAGCTAGTTGGGTTGGGGTTTTTGGGTGCTACGGTATATGGTAGGCAAACCACTGTATTCCGGGGTCCCATTATCCTGTGCATAGCTCTGTGTATGTGCAGAAACCTTATGACATGGCGCCCAACGTGGGGCTGCTTATCTGCGAGACGCTTGAGTAGTACTTGTGCTTGTCCACAAACCCCTCGCGTACGCTTCCGGAGGCGTATGTGATGGTAATACCTCCTATATTGAACGTTTTATAGGTTCTTTCAAGCTTGATATTATTAAAAAAGGTTAGTTAACTGACCCATTTTGTGCTCCCTGTTAGGTTGTCGAATATAATTGTTTAGTCATGGCTGGTGTGGCGATAGCTGCACATAGTCGAGGAGCACTCCGAGACCACTTAGCTGTGTATGGAGTGCCCGATACAGGGGTCGAGTTGGTTTTTGTGGTTCAAGCCGATGCGGCTTATCACTTTGAAGTGTTTTACACTTGGATCACATTTGCTGCGGTGGATGCAGGTGATAAATTGTTTCATGAATATAAACCCACCGCAATTCCTGCTGTTTATCGACCCTATACTAATCTTGAAGTACCTCTCACGGCTTGGCAGCACCGTGTTTGGTTTAATGGCGCCCTCCCACAACCAACTACCGCAGTTCGTTTAGGCCCCTTATCCATTCTGGGGGCCACTTGGCCTGTATTGGCCGGGTATACCCCGCATCCAAATTATCTGGCATTACCGATTGCGGAACTGCGCACTATGCATACCGAACTGGTGCGAGTGCATCGAGCCTTAGTGACATACGTTACAGGTAGCCTACATGGAGCTGCCCCTGTAGTCGCTGGCCAACCAGCTGTTGCAGCTGGAGTGACCATAAGTCCTGTCATGGTAAATTCTGTGATGGGCAAACGTCCACAAAATAAGGACGATTATCCTTACTGGCTTGCAGAAAAGTTCGATCAGATAGAAGCAGTGTTTCCACATACATCCCCAGTAGATAAACACTGCATCCTAACGATAAGTTTGCCAAAAGACATAATCCCCGATTTGACATCATGTGAAAACTGGGGTAAGGTATTCGCAGCAGTTTATTCAAAATGTTTTGGAACTCCTTCCATGACGGTTCTACCCTCTGTAATTAAAAAAGTACAGGATGAACATGGCCCTGAAGCGGCTGTGGAATTAGGGATGAGACTAGTGGGAGTGTTTGATGTAGTAGCTGAACTGATCCTTGGAAATGTCAAGGGCGATGCTATGAACTTTCAAGTAGCGAATGCTTTGGCTTTGGTCCCAGAGTTGGACAGGCCGCGCGAGTTACCGAAAATTATTGCCCGGGCTTATAAAACAATTGGAAGAAATAGCCTAGGCAACAAGCCTTTTGTAAAAATGCAAACTCAATCGCAAACACAAGTTACACAAACAAAAAGTACATCTGAGAAAGATGATAAACCAGTCTTCACTAAAAAGAGCTGGAGACAGAAAAAACAGGGTAAGCAACAAAAGAAGCCGGGGTCGAGAGGTGCTTCCCCAGTTTCGGTTTCTTCTGAACGTACTTATGATTTACGTGATAGGTCGAGGATTAAATCACCAGAAAGGTTTCAGAGCTCTGATACGCGTTCTCCTCGTTCTTCACAGGCCCAGACGTCGTCACAGGCTGGTGGAGGAGGACGGCAAGATAGAGGAAGGGGCCGAGAGGCTCCCCAGGAGCGAGACCAACCTCGACAACAAGTCAGAGGGAAAGCAGAAGACTTTCATCTTCCTCGACCGCAATTTCAGAAGAAAAGGTTGCCGCTGTCACAGCGAAATATGCCTCAGACCGTGAGAACGAGACTCCAGAATTGGACGTGGGCAGTGACCCTCCTAGACAGCGCCGCGGAAGTTACCATAGTGCGGGAGGCGCTACGTCCTCATATGGAGGCGACAGCAACTGAAACATTCGTTACTGTAGAGACAGCTGACACGAGAGTGGCACCCCCTGACAGACTTTACAACATAGTCATCCAAATTGAAGGTGATATACCGCGTGAAATAAAAGGGATTTTTTGGGAAAATCTAACCTCTTCATATGACATTTTGTTAGCAGAGGTGGATTGGCCACCCCCATTCGTTTTAGCTGCACATAAAGGAGAGGAGGTAATCCTTCCAAGCTTTTCACGGCATGTCCCCAAAGACAAAGCTGAAGCACTTGCAGCTGAGTGGGCTGTGTACCTGGCACCAGCGTTATACCGCAACCATGTGGGATGGGATGAAGAATCACCTCCCCATGCAATACCTTTGCGGTCACTACCGCAGCCACAACCCCAATATCAATCAATCAATCAATCACGGCATTTATAGAGCGCGCTACTCACCCGGGAGGGTCTCAAGGCGCTGGGGGAGGGGGTAAGTTACTGCTCGAACAGCCAGGTCTTGAGCTGCTTCCTGAAGGAGAGATGGTCCTGGGTTCGCCGAAGGTGAGTGGGGAGGGAGTTCCAGGTCTTGGCTGCCAGGTAGGAGAAGGATCTTCCTCCGGCGGTGGTTCTGCGGATGCGTGGTACGGTGGCGAGGGCGTGGCTGGTTGATCGTAGCTGGCGTGTGGGCGTGTAGAAGGTCATGCGGTCGTTGAGGTACTTTGGGCCCAGGTCGTGGAGGGCCTTGTGTGCGTGGGTGAGGAGTCTGAACGTTATTCTCTTGCTGACGGGGAGCCAGTGCAGGTCTTTCAGGTGTCCGGTGATGTGGCTGTGTCGGGGGATGTCCAGGATGAGTCGTGCGGAGGCGTTCTGGATGCGCTGGAGTCTTTTTGAAGTTTGGCTGTGGTTCCGGCGTAGAGGGTGTTCCCATAGTCCAGTCGGCTGGTGACGAGTGCCTGGGTGACGGTCTTCCTGGTTTCAGTGGGGATCCATCTGAAGATCTTGCGGAGCATGCGCAGGGTGTTGAAGCATGAAGATGAGACGGCGTTCCCATCAAACGGCAGGCAAAAGGCCCCGTCTCCGAAATTCTGACACAGTTGGAATATCAGGGAGTAATCGAACCATGCGTATCCCCTATGAACAATCCCCTATTCGTGGTTTCTAAACCCGATGGATCCTACCGCTTAGTTTTGGATTACCGGCATTTAAATTCCCATTGTCGGAACTTTGCGGTACAGAATACACATAGTTCTGCGCTTGTAGACAGTCTTGTTCGTAAAAAATATAAAACGACACTTGACCTTTCAAACGGTTTCTACACGCACAACCTAGCCCCGGAAAGTGGTCAATGGACCGCATTCACTTCCGGTGGTAAATTATTCCAGTTCCGGCGTTTACCCATGGGCTACAAAAATAGTCCGGGTATATTCGCCGCTCGTGTTGTTTCTTTGTTAAATGACATTGATCAAGATGCATGTTCGTACGTAGATGACATCTATCTGACAGACGACGAATTATATCAGCATCTGTCCCGTGTGGACCGCATTATTCTTGAATTTGCGGAGCAGGGTTACAAATTTAACTTTGCTAAGTCACACATTGCTGAATTTACCGTTCTGTTCTTGGGCTATGAGCTCAACAACGAAGGTAAGGGCTTAGCCCCCCATTTCTTGGAAAAATGTGCACATTTGTGCCCCCAAATACTCTGAAGAAACTTCAGTCTTTGCTGGGTTTCCTGAATTTCGGGCGTACTTACATTCCCGAATATGCCCAACGTATCAAGCCTTTGTATGCTTTGATACAACCTACTTATTCAAGGTCTTGCTGGCTGCCTGAGCATACCTCAATTCTGCAGTCTTTGCAGACAGACCTATTGGAGTCTAAATATCTTTTGACTCTTGATAACCACACAAACTTGGTGATTAGAATAATTCCGGGGCGGTGGGATTCACATACTTAACCTTTAATGAAGGTGATACAGTACCCATCGCATACAAGTCACATCTGTACACTTCCGCTGAATTGCGCTTTACATCTGTCGAAAAAGTTCTAACTGCAGTGCAAATGGCGATTCTAAAAGAACGCGCACTGGCACAGGGAAAGCGGATTCTAGTGGTAACACCCTGTCCTGCCCTAGAGGCAGTAACGAAGGCAAGTGTACCGAACTCAAAAGCAATGCATCCCCGTTGGATACAATGGGCTACATCCTTGACGTCATCAGACGTCACCTTTATTTTCGATTCTTCTCTTCAGACTCAGGAGTTCTTACAGTATGAATTTGTTCATCCTCCTCCTCTGTTTTTATTGCCGCTTGAGGATTACAAATGTGTGATCTACACCGATGGTTCGGCGCAACCGGCCACTGGGTCCAAGCACGCTTATTCAGCTGCATGTGCTATTGTTGCGGGTTCCTTTGTAAATGGAACGTTCAAGTCCTCTGTAGTGCATACTCGCACACTTGGAGATAGTACCGCACAATTGGCCGAGCTGCATGCATTGCTACTTGCGCTTGAGTTCGCTTCTCAGGATGAGACCACTCTTATTGTATGTGATTCTTTTTACTGTGTACAATCTTACAATGACAATCTGTTTTTCTGGTCGAAAAACGACTACAAGGACGCAAAAGGGAGCACAATTAAGCATAAAATGCTTTGGGTTCGAGTGGCAGAATTGCAACAACGTCTGCCCCTCACACAGGTGGTTCACACCTTAGGCCATCAGCGGGTGGGCGCACACGCTATTGGTAACGATCTGGCAGATGAAGCTGCCCGTTCAGCAGTAGTCACGTGTTCAGTAGCAGCGGTTACCAGGTCCATGTCTAAAATTGACTCTGTTATTCTAGCAGCTATTGCTGCAACCAAGGAAGGTGATAATTACCCTACAGGCTTCCCTTCCAAGTATTCTTACAAATTAAGTCCCGATCAGGTTCCTTATGTAACAATACCTGACGTTGGAGATCGGCTGATCCCCAACGCGGACCGCAGGAGTGCCTTGATATCTGCTGCACACGAAGGCATGGCTTCTGCTCATGCAGGTGTGTCGGCTGCAGTTTCCATCTTGCAGCAGCGTTATTGGTGGCGTGGATTGTATAAAGACACCCGTGCTTTTGTGCTTTCCTGCGACGTTTGTCAACAGATTAAGCCTTCCACGGTAACACGCCCTCCACAGACCCCGCTCTGCATTGCTAACAGACCCTTTGGGTGTGTTTACTTGGATCACTGCGGTCCATTCTCATCAGACACTGCCTATAAATACATCTTAGTGGCAGTGGACTCGTGCACACGGTTCCTCTGGGTCTGGCCACAACGTAGTGCTGACGCTCGAAATGTAATCAGGGATTTGCGTGTCTTTGTGGGAATTTTCGCATGCGGCACCTTCCATTCGGACCAAGGTCTAGCGTTTGCCTCTAGGGCTTACAAGGATGCAATGGCTTCGCTTGGGGTGCGGGTGAAATTTTCGTCTCCGTATAGGCCTGAGGGCAACTCTATCGTTGAACGAATGAACCGTGACTTAAAGCAATCCTTAACAGCTAGAGTTATAGGTACTGGTAGGAACTGGCTGGCCCACTTGTATACCGTTCAACGTGCACTTAATAATCTCCCTAGAAGACCTCTGGGTGGGCGGACCCCATACGAAATGCTCTTTGGCATAAGAATGTTTGTGCCTGACCTTGAGGGTCCAGACATCGCGGCGCAATCCGCCAAGTTTGATGTAGATAACCATTCTGCTATGTTACAGGACTTACAAGAAGCCCGAGACAAACTTGCAACTACACATTTGCCTTCAGCCACAGATCCTGCGTTGCAGATTCCGGTAGCCGGCTGGCTTCCAAAGGTTGGAGAACTGGTTCGAGAGAAGGTTGAAAACAAAAAGGAATTCGGCCCCTCTTTTCGTGCACCGGTTCCAGTTCTGGGCTTGAAGGGAACACGTACAGTCATTTTACCACCGCTTCCTGGTCGCAAGGAGAACAGATACATCTCAGTGGAAAATGTCAAGCTACAACGCCTGGCCGATCCTGAATAGTGTCACACCAGCGGTCTCTTGTCCTGCCATTTATCGGACATATGTTCGTGGCCCATCTACACGAACGGTCGCTGATGCTGTAATTGAGATGGTTGATTTGCCTGAAACTACAATTGATCCCCAACTCTCCACCAATATCGACGAGGACGAGTATACTTATCCTGCATCTGAATCGGTGGCGCATCAACCAACAACGCCACTTGGCCCGACTCGTTATTCCTTTGATTCGGATTCCACCTCTTCAAAAGTTCCATCCAAGTTCAGTATTTTTGTATCCTGGTTTAGAGACAATTTTTTGATTCCACCCTGGACATACATCTGGTTGGTACTTTTCTTGATTTTTTTGTTCATGTCCATTGGCTTTGTCACAGTGTTTTTCTACTAATCAATGGTCACTATTTACCTGAACGCTCTGCTGTAGACTATGTTTCTGGAACTTTGGCTCCTCATTCCTCGTCTCACATCATGAAGCGTGACCACACATTTGTGAACATTTCAGCTTTTCCAGTTGCTGATGGCATCGTATGGGATGCAGTGAACTATCAAATCCATGGTCCGACGGAAATTATTAATGTACCTAATGTCCTTCGTGTTTCAATGGGTGATGTAGTACAAAATAATATTCATTCTGATGATTGGGATGTGCATGCCGTTGAAGCATTGTTTGCCGATTTAAAATATTATGCATCTTTTAATGCTGAAGATTTATATATGAATTCTGCGAATTATGCCGATTTGTATTGTTACCAACATTGGGGTAATCATTTTCTCCATAAGCCAAGTGCCTTGCGTAGTTCTGTTAACTACACCCAATGGGAACATTGTCCAAACCCCTTGCCAGGTAGCTCACAAACTCTTCGAAATAAGTTTACCTATTTTACTGATTTTAATCGGTCGAACCCTGCATCCTATTATTTTAGACTTAATACCACATCAACTCAGAAGATTATGTTAACACACACCAAATTGCTTTATTCGGGTTCCTTTTTAAGTGCCCTAGCAGTGGGTGGTTATGAGTACTGGGAGGATACAATAGATTTGAAATCCATTTGGGGCTCCAAGCCATGGCAGGTACAGGGAACCGAGGCGTTGCATCGTGCTTGCCTCATCCCTACCCAAATTATGTTCCTAAACGTTTCCATCTATCAAACTACGTGTTGGGGCTTAGCTACCACTAAACAATTAAACTCGCCCTCAATTCCATCCCTTTCGAGTTTTCCCAATGATAGCTCACGTTTTAACCTGTCCCTGACGACCCTACAGGCTCTATTACAGAATAATTCATTTAATGTTTCCAAACTGGATCAGTCACCCTGGTTGGTATGGCCTATATCATCTAATGCATGTCAAATGCGTTTTCACGACTCAGGTACTAGATACACACAGGATAGGCCTGATCCGAGATTTACTGCTTCTCGTACTGTCACTACATATTCTGTTGGTAAATTATGCAAACAATGGCTGCAACATTCGTCCCTTGATTCTGTTAAACAACATTTGTCCCTCCTTTCAGGCAATATTGATCTGTCCGACTTTGTTTTGGGACCTCGTGGTCCCCGACCTAAAAGATTCATTTATGAGACATATAATGACCTCTGGAAGCTATCACAAATGGAAGCTGCTTCCCGTCTTCGGGAAATAGATCAAGCAAATTTGGAAAAGGTGCTTGCTGTTGTTGACAATAGTATTAATACCCTGTCTTCACGCATTTATACTTTAGAGAATATTGTGTCCTCTGTTGTTGATATTGTACAAGATGATGTTTCTGTGTTATATCATGGTCAGAATCAATTGCGTTCAGTTATGCAGTTTGCATGGACTTTACAAACGCTCAAGTTAGGTAAAGTTCCTTGGCATTTTTGAACACGTCTGCCTTGTTTCTACCTTTTAACTTAACTGACAAACAGCAATTTATGTCCATGAAAGATGCAACTTACACTCTATTACATATCGAAAAGATGGATCCTTTGCCGTTCTCTGTTGCAGAACTCGATTCTGCTGTGTGGCTAGTTCATGGGGTTATCGCTTTACCTTTTTCCTTGTTTGAATTTGACTCGTGCATGAAACATTATCCTGTGGGCCGTTACCGGCCCTTGGGCAGTGCTTTCCTGCATGAACTCTGGTTCTTGCCTTTCATGTATAAATGCCTTCGGGACGGCAAGGAAGTCTTTCTCATGGGGGAGTACTGCGACTCGACTATGGGTCATTCGCTTATTTGTAAACACATTAAATTGCATGGCTCATGTAGCGTTTCCGCTCCTAATCTTGCTTGTGTGCTGAAAGGTATTCCTGCTCCTGTTATTTCTCCTACTTTCACTCTCCTTTCCAATGGTAGTTATTTACTTTTAAATAACGAAAACTGTTGTGGCCTGCAGGCTGGCATTCCTTACATTGTAACAGTTTCGCACAGGGTTGTCTGCTGCAAAAATGTGCTTTTTCCTCCCCCTCATGGCAAGGTTGATATCTCTATTTGGCCTTCCATCCCTACCATGGAGGCAGATTTCAATAGACTGAGCAGAATAAAGGCACTGTTATTGAACGAGGAAGTTATGCTCACGTCCGCCCGGGAGACATTCATTCTCCAGGTGGCGAGTACCCACAGTGAAATACAGGCCCTTTTGAACATTAATCTCCCCCAACATTTTGGGGAGTTAATTCATCGTATTTTTAACGCATCTAACACAGAGGGTCTGGTACACTTTTTTAAAGTCGTGGGGTCTGGTTTGGTGTCCTCCTTCCAAACTATTTTTGGTGTCATCCCGGCGTTTATTCATTCTATTTTTTCCAGCGTCTTTGGCGGTTTCCCGTTGATCATCGCCTTGGCGATTGACTCCAGTGGCGCAGTGAGCACAGGACCCACGTCTGGGCATACCCTTCCCACATAGGGCTAAATGCAAAACACACAAGATGATGGACGGAATGCTGCACATTGGCAAACATTCACCCCCAGTCACAGACCTGGGTTTAATCCATCATTATTTTGCTTCACCACGCCACCCCAGTTCAGACATAGCCATATGCAAATCAGTCTTGACCCTGTGCCTCATGGGAACAGTCCAGACCGAACTGCCAAGCCATGTCTTCCCTGGACCGGAATCAAGCATCCTAGGACCGGTTTCAGGCTATCAGCCTTCATCAGCCAGGATAGCTTGACTCCAGTGGCGCAGTGAGCACGGGACCCACGTCTGGGCATACCCTTCCCACATAGGGCGAAATGCAAAACACACAAGATGATGGACGGAATGCTGCACATTGGCAAACATTCACCCCCAGTCACAGATCTGGGTTTAATCCATCGTTATTTTGCTTCACCACGCCACCCCAGTTCAGACATAGCCATATGCAAATCAGTCTTGACCATGTGCCTCATGGGAACAGTCCAGACCGAACTGCCAAGCCATGTCTTCCCTGGACCGGAATCAAGCATCCTAGGACCGGTTTCAGGCTATCAGCCCCAAGTGGGAAGGGTATGCCCAGACGTGGGTCCCGTGCTCACTGCGCCACTGGAGTCAGGCTATCCTGGCTGATGAGGGCTGAATGCCCGAAACCGGTCCTAGGATGCTTGATTCCGATCCAGGTAAGACATGGCTTGGCAGTTCGGTCTGGACTGTTCCCATGAGGCACAGGGTCAAGACTGATTTGCATATGGCCATGTCTGAACTGGGGTGGCGTGGTGAAGCAAAATAACGATGGATTAAACCCAGATCTGTGACTGGGGGTGAATGTTTGACATTGTGCAACATTCCGTCCATCATCTTGTGTGTTTTGCAATTCGCCCCAAGTGGGAAGGGTATGCCCAGACGTGGGTCCCGTGCTCACTGCGCCACTGGAGTCAGGCTATCCTGGCTGATGAGGGCTGAATGCCCGAAACCGGTCCTAGGATGCTTGATTCCGATCCAGGTAAGACATGGCTTGGCAGTTCGGTCTGGACTGTTCCCATGAGGCACAGGGTCAAGACTGATTTGCATATGGCCATGTCTGAACTGGGGTGGCGTGGTGAAGCAAAATAACGATGGATTAAACCCAGATCTGTGACTGGGGGTGAATGTTTGCCATTGTGCAACATTCCGTCCATCATCTTGTGTGTTTTACTAATCATATGCACACACATGCACCACATACACAGTTGTTGGACATTCAAGAGAACATATGGAAATGTGTCACTCCAAACACATGCCATCTCCTGCCACTGACTCAGTACATGTGTCAGGAAAAGTGATGGGCAGAGTCTCTGTCGATATGCGGGCTTTGCTTCCATCACCAGACACAATGATGTCCTCATGTCCTGATAGTCAATGCGACAATGGTGTGCATGCAGGACATATCACACTACTGCTGGATCACCCTTTGCAAGTTGAATGTCATGGCACAGGCCTATCTGGCAAGTCAGTCATAACTGTCTCCTGTCACAGGGGCAGTGCATACACACAACACCAGTCTGCACTGTGTCACAATCATGGAAGTTTTGGGAATGCAAGCCCTGTAGCTGACAGGTGCACATGTGCACCCCTGGCCACCCACATCATGAGGACTAAGATGATCCCACGTCATTCAAATGAGACATTTGAGTGACTGCAAACACAAATCCATACACATGAGCACTTCACCGTCTGATGAGAATGAACCAAAGCTGCCTGCACCTCAATGTTTCATACACCATTGTGCACAGTCAAGGGATCAGAGACCTATGCATTAACCAATGTGCAGATCCTATAGTCACAACTCAGATGGCTGGCCACCCCAAACTGTTAAACACTCCAGGAGTCCAAAAGCAAGGCCACACCACGGTGACACAGAGGCAGACACCTGAGTGCACTCTTCACAATGCCCAATATGTATTCTGACACACGGGAGTGGGAGAACAGAGTGCCTTCGATGTCCGGAGTAGGCATTACAGTCCTGGTCCATGTGCAACATGGTATTAACCTGAACACTAGGCAGGTGGCTATGCATGTGTCACACACATGATGTTCATACTTCTGAGGCTCCTACCTTGGTCTCTGCGGCAGCATGGGTGTGTGGCACATACTCCAGACATGTGGTGAGTCAGAGCAGCAATTGGAACACATATTAAAGCCATACCCAGAGTACATGTCAGATCACAGGCATTGTGTGAGCAATTGTACCACCCATGCAGCCCACAACAAAGTTCCTGTAACTGATGCTGTCCCCAACTTGAACCACAGGTAACTGCAAGTACACAGTACCCAAGTGACCTAAGTCACAGACTGTAAGGGCCACACCTGTGTATCAGATGAGGAGGGGGCATGACACAAGTGAGGGACATGAGTCCAGGACAACAAGACAGTCGTACTGTGGAAGTGTAACCAGGCTAAAGGAGTGCATAGAGCATGTTAGTCATAGTACCCAGAAAAGGCTAGCACTTACCCCCTCCTTGCTGCTGTCTGGCCTTCAGTGGCCCATCCAGGTCAGGGAAGACCACCGCCAGAATCTGGAGCATGTGGGGGGTCATGACCGGTATCCGCCCCTCCTGCGAGGAGGCGACAGCTTCAGCTGGACTCTTGCAATCCTCCGGGTCCAGCCACGAAGGTCCTGCCACCTCTTCTGGCAGTTGCGGATCCGGCGCCTGTAGACCCCCACAGATCGTACTGCCCGGGCGATGGTCAGCCAGATCTCCTGCTTCTGGTGGGCATCAACCTTTGAGGATGACAAAGTGAAAAGGCCATTACTACACATGCAACATATCCGTGCATCACACAGTTGGATATACATGTCTCAATCACAGGGGCATATGATGTACACAGGTAGTGCAACTATGGCTATGAACAGTTGTCCAGCAGTTACTAAATGGTATCATTGCCTGGGAAGTAAAACCTTGTTGGAATGCACTGTTACTGCACTATACCTGTTCAGTGCATGTAACTACACACTTTGGGGGGTGACAACTACTCAGTGAGCATGCTAGCCACTGGTGTACACACTGTAAGTACTGCTAGTCAGACAACATGCACAATTAGTAAGGCAGTGGACAGCACACTCACCTGCTCCCCTGGTTTCCCATACAGCTTGCTGTACTGTGGAAGGAGGCTGTCCAGCAGGGCCTGGTTCTCCTCAGTGCTGAAGGCTGGGGCTCTATCCACAGTATGTGCCATTGCAGTAGCCAGAGGATGCAGAGACAGCAGCAGTGGTAGTGGCAGATGTTGTCCTGGAGCATGTAGTGCAGGCAAGTGAGCTCTCAGGGGAACAGCCAGCATTATATGTGTGCTGCAGAGGCAGATACTGTCCCATGTGTCCAAAGTGATAGGTCCAAGTCGTTTGCATCTTCTGAATCTGGCCAATCCATGGAATTGCACCACTTATACACGCCTACAGCATCCTTCAAAATTTCAACTTGATGACACCCATGAATTTGCAACATTGTTGTGGGTGGCCAACTGAATTCACTGCATCCGACTCGTACAAGCTTCGAATACGCGTCCGTTACCATGTCAGTCCAAAGCCAATGCATGCGCAAGGATCGGTCCATTGCTGTACGACGCGTATTTCGTAAAACAACACGCATCCGTCAACATCATATGCAATGGCCAATGCGTGCGCATGGATCGGTCCATTGCTGTACGACGCGTATTTCGTAACACAACACGCATCCGTCAACATCATATGCAATGGCCAATGCGTGCGCACGGATCGGTCCATTGCTGTACGACGCGTATTTCGTAACACAACACGCATCCATCCACATCATATGCAATGGCCAATGCGTGCGCACGGATCGGTCCATTGCTGTACGACGAGTATTTCGAAACACAACACGCATCCGTCAACATCATATGCAATGGCCAATGCGTGCGCACGGATCGGTCCATTGCTGTACGATGCGTCCCTGTACAAGTCACTCGCATATGTCACCATGGTTGTCCCAGGTGAATGTATGCCAGCCACAATTACTTGCCAGGGACTCAGGGGCACACCTACAACACCACAGCCTGTCCACACTGTATCCTAAGGCATGTAAGGCTGCATTACCTGTGTGTGTATGGGGGTCAACATGTGGTTTGTTGGGTGGCACTTGGGGGCAGCCACTCCCAGGCTGTGCACGTGCTTATGGGGACAGAATCCTTTGTGTGTTGTGCACATGACCACTGTGATGTGCAACTGTTCAGTGCAGAGCATGTGGCATGGTCACATTTCCAGGTTGTATATGTGTATGTTATGTCACATACACCCTGAGTCCCATGTGGGATGGTATGTACGTCACAGGGTGACCCATTGCCACAATTGTG
This sequence comes from Calotriton arnoldi, assembly GCA_963921515.1. Lineage (NCBI taxonomy): Eukaryota > Metazoa > Chordata > Amphibia > Caudata > Salamandridae > Calotriton > Calotriton arnoldi. The sequence goes on from CAWUFW010002309.1 coordinate 2,228,712, forward strand.
ATGGCCCTCCACAGTCTGTGTGCATGTTGTGTTTCAGATGTCTCTGATTCCATGTGCACAATGGGAGACAGTCTCCACATCCACGTTGTTTGTGCATCGACTTTGATGTTGTGCGTGTGTGTGTCACAGACGTCCATGTCTGTCCTGCAGAGGCAACAGGGGCCACTACCTGTGGGAGTCATGGTTGTTTTGCTGGTGTGTACATGATACGCCATGTCATGCCAGTGTCCATGTGGCAATACAGGGTCCCTGGGAATCTACCTGTCAAAGAGCTGTGATGCCTGGGGCACATCTGTCCTCACTTGTCACTGTGGTGTGTGTTTGGAACGTGACAGCAGTACATGGGTACTGTGACACAGCCTAATGATTTCCCATAGCACAACCTGGAACTTGTTGTCAACACATGTTGAACTGAGATGTTAGATGATGGCCATGTAGGTGCCATATATGTCCATACAGAACGGCACACACATCAAGTACTTGTGTCTCGTAATGATGTATCATGTGATATTGAGTATGGTCAATGCCACATATGTGGGGTGACTGACAATCTTTCTTTGTTCACCTATGTACTGCAGGGCACCAGCTGTCCATAGACCATTCCCTGACCTTGCAACCATGGTTGAACGTGACTGCATCCGACGGTACCGCTTCAACAGGCCGCTGATTGAGGAATTGGCGGGGCGGTTGGCCCCACATTTGCTACCTAGCCGGCCATACCCTACAGCGCTGACCCCCAAGGTGACGGTGATGGCAGCCCTACACTTCTTTGCCACCGGTACCTTTCAGCACACTATGGCGACTGCTGGTGGGATGTCACAGACCATGTTCAGCAGTGTGCTACGCGATGTTTTGGAGGCAATGTTAACATACTTGAACCAGTACATCTATTTCCCTAAACATCAACAACTCACTGACGTCAAGAGTGACTTCTATGCCCTGGGGAGGATGCCACATGTCATCGGCTCCATTGATGGGACACATGTGGCTTTGGTACCACCACAGGCACATGAGCAGGCATACAGGAACAGGAAACATTACCATTCTATGAATGCTCTGGTGGTATGTCTTGCAGATATGAGCATCTCACATGTGTGTGCACGTTTCCCCAGTTCTGCACACGATGCCTACGTAATGAGGAGTAGTCGCATCCCGAGGATGATGTCACAGATGCAGAACCAGGGTGCCTGGCTTGTCGGTGTGTACTAACTTTGTACCATTGTGTGTGTTCTGCAATGTTGTATTCCACCCTCTTTTCCAACTCAGCTAATGTGCAATTGTCTGTATGTAGGTGACTCCGGATACCCCAACATGCCGTGGTTACTGACACCCCTCAGGAACCATGTGACACCAGCCCAGATGCGCTACAATGAGGCACATGGTCGGACCAGGAGAGTGATCGAGCGGACATTTGGTCTCCTGAAGAGCCGCTTTCGCTGCCTGGACAAGACAGGAGGGGTCCTCCCATATGCCCCTGCAAAGGTGTGCAAGATTGTCATCGTCTGCTGCATGCTACACAACCTGGCAGTACGGAAGGAGTTGCCTCTCATCCTGGATGACGATGACCAACATCCGCCACCTGTGGAGGATCCTGGCCTGGGCCACGATGCCAGTGATGATGATGATGATGATGAGGGTGATGTCCGCACACAGCTCATCAACAACTTCTTCAGCTGAATGTGAGTATACAGAGATGTTATGTCAATGATTTGAGTTTGCATGATATGTGTTGGTGGTGCTCTGTTGCTGTTTGAGTGTGGCCATGTGCTACTTGACTGGATGTGTGCAGCGATGTGTCCTTACAGGTAGTCTGTACTCCCCAACAGTGTTGACATGCTAACTTGGTTTTGTGTAGGTATCTTGTGACATGTATTGGGCATGAGTATTGCAGTTCTGTCCTGTTCTTCAGTGCTTTTAACTGTGTGCCATGTCTGTCCTTCACAGGGTACTTTCCGAGTTGTTTGGTCAACTCTGATCCCCCGACACCAAGATTCTACTTCCAGGGTGGAAGCAGTCGTTTCCCTACAGGTGATGTGCCACACACCCCTGGACTTTATTTATTCAACTCTTGGTGACTGTGTGGCCACTGCCACGTGGGATTACCTTGCATCTGTAGTGGAAACAACATGTTGTAAATGTGTAATAAACCTGTGTTTCACTTTGGGATGTGCGTTGTCTGTGGTCACACATCTGACTGACATTTGCTTACTGCACCTGTGGGCTAGTTAACACAGACTCTGAATAGGTGTGGTGTCTGTGCATTCCACTGTATTTCCAGGCAACATCAGTGTAGGCGATGAGTCAGATGGCCCTGGTGTGTATGTGTTGTGTTGCCCTAGTGGTGTGTCTCCCTCATATGTGTCACGTCGCCATGACTCACATGACGGTGTTGAAATTGCTGTAGCAGTTAGCATGCACAGTGTCATTTAGCAGATCATCATCTCCATGACAAAATACCACTTTGGAATCACAACAGAGGCAAGTATGGTGTATTAGTGAGTTTATTTACATACATGTGTGAGGATAGTGCACAGGATGGTGGGTGCTGTACATTGGGATTGGAATCCAACTTCCCAGATGAGTTGGAAGTGTTGGTAGCAGAAATGTCCTGAGTAAAGTCCACAGTCATCTGATACATTAGTCCAACTTAAACTCCCCATGTCATGTGGGAGAGTTGGGTTGCATTCGACTGGGTGAACAGTTTGCACACAAAGGAGAATTTCCAGAACAGGTGTTGGGTTCCTGGGGGATGTACATGGCCATCTGCCTCTCAGTTGTCCTTCCTCGGACGACCCCTCTTATTTCTGGGGGGACCCTCACGTGCAGGCCGCTGCGATGCACAGGACTCTCCACCAGAGTCATCCTCCCTCCCTGTGGCAGTTACAGTTGTTGCGGCACCAGATGTTGTGGGCACACAGGGAGGTGTGGACATGTTGGTGCTAATCTGGCGGAGGCATGTCAATATGTCCCTCTGCACCGCTGTCAGTTCTTCCAATGTGTCCCACTTGGACTCCATGCGAGACATGTGTGTCTCCACACGGGACATGTGGGAGTCCAAGCGGGCATGATGGGCAGCCTGCTGCTGTTGAATGTCCTTGAGGATCCCCACTACCTGGCTGACCTCTCCGGTGCTATTCTGGAACGCATCTGCAATGCGTACCAGTTGTGGATCATCATGCAGTCCAGACCCCTCTGCAAACAGCGACCTCTGCCTACCACCCCTCCCACCACCCCTGGCCACACAGGCGAGACCTGCGGTGGCACGCACAGGTGACCCTAGGCCCCCTTGGGGGTTGGTACTGGGGTTGTTGTCCGTTGCTTCCCGGGGGGCCGGGGTCCCTGTGCTGTTGTCATTCAGTGTCCTTGGTCTGTCCGTGTCGGCGGGGGTGGTCTGTGTGTTGGCAGATGTTGGAGGAGTGGGTGCAGGGGGTGCAGATGGTGGTCCTGCTGGTGCTGCATGATGACTCACACCGGAGGGGCCAGGTAGGTGTTCGCCATCCGAGGAGGGCAGAGGCTGTTCCACACCAGAGAGCTCAGGGGCCACCGGAGCCTGGGACAGGGACTCCTCATCATCTGCTGCTGTGTACCCATCATCACCTGTGTTTGGAAGAGACACACAATGTATGTTATGTTTCTACAGGCATCAATGGTTCAAACACATGACAGTTGTGACTGTACATCTGGATGCGTGCCTGTACATTGCATTGTCCTAAGATGTCACAGCCAGAGGTTGATATTGGTGTAGCACATTGTCCTGCCAACCTGAAGCATTTCAATGTGAATGTTGAGGTGTGTGCATGACCAGCTCATGTATTGATTGGCTGTACATGGCCATTGCTACTCAAGGGCCATCACGTGCCTGACACAGGTGTGTCATCCTTGTCCACATTTGTCCTTTAACAGGGACATACGTGCAATTCCACTTAGGATATCTTTCAAGATTGGGCCATGTGTGGTGGCAGTTTTTGCCAGCCTTTGTGCGTCACATTGGTGTGTCTGGACAACATGGTCACAGTCCGGTATGCCTGGGATCTCTTGGGAGTATCTGTGTTGTTGTCTGGGTTCCTAGTTCACGTCTCATTTCATACAAGTGATGTTGTTAACGTAGCTAATGATATTGTTGCTGAGTTTTGTATGTACAAACGTGATTAATCTTGTCAGTGTCCTCCATGGTGATAAGGATTGGGCACGGCAGCTCTCTGGCTTTTCCATTCTCATGACAGTGATGGCCAGTGGTGTATGTTGCAGTTCTGCTGCTGTGAGTAGCATGTCTCCTCAAATGCAGTCCAGGTTGGTGCTTGTGTCTACAGTGTCTATGACAGTGAGTGGTGTGTTGTGTGAAGGATGCATATGTTGCCGAACGATGTGGGAGTGGAATGCAGCTCAGAACCGCAACTTGTGTGACTGACACCATGGTACAGTGTCCGGTATATTGGTGTGTCCATTGCATTCACTGTCAGGTGTCCCCTGTCAATGATATCTCTGTGACTTCCTGTGTGTTTTGTGCTATGTAGTATGTCTGATTCTCCACAGTTGTCATCTGCAAGACACACCTTCACAGCCAGGCCAGGGGGCACCCATGGACACTGCATCCCCTGACAGTGTGTGTAAACATAGAGTTGCAATGGCTGTGAGTGTGTACGTGTTTGGGTTGGCCAGTGCATGGGTGTGAATTGCAGGCACATCATTTCTCATGCCCATGTGTCACCATCTTGCCAGGGCTTTTACTTTGGGAGTGACTGGTCCCACGTGTGCAATGTGTTTTTGCAGAGTAGGTGTGTATATGGCCAGCATTGGTGGTATTTGGTTGACATCCGGAACTCCTTCTCCCCCAGCCCAGTTATCCCACCATGAAGCATGCCACCCTTGCAGTGGGTGCAGGTTAACTCTCAGGATGTCAGTCAGTGGTGTCCTGCTGTTGGTTGGTGCACAGTTCCCAGCAGGGCCTTGTGCTCCCCACAACAGAGCACCATTGTCAGACATCTTTGAAGTGGCTTTTCACTCCCTGTGAGGTGTGCATGCTTCAGTGTGAGCTTGCTGGGCCATGTGGGTGGGGGATGTTGAGCTGTGACTACCACTCCCATCATGCTATTGCATACACCCCCCTTCCCAGCATGCCCATACTTCCTTCCTTTTGAGTCGACTTCACTGTGTGTGAGTGTGTCAGCAATGGCAAGATGGCTGACAGTGTGGTCCTGTTGTTTGTTGGTGCACAGTTCCCAGCAGGGCCTTGTGCTCCCCACAGCTGAGGCCAGTGTCAGACATCTTGGAAGTGGCTTTTCACTCACTCTCTTGTAGAGCACGGTCCCAGGTGTGTTGTTTGGAGTTAGTGGAAGTGGTGTGTGTGTAAGGGCCTGCTGGTAGCTGTAGTCGGAGCTGGCACTCCTCCTCCCCCAGGCCAGACATCCCACCATGAAACGTGCTTCCATTGCAGGGAGTGCAAGTTGGTTGTCAGGATGTCAGTCAGTGGTGTCCTGCTGTTGGTTGGTGCACAGTTCCCAGCAGGGCCTTGTGCTCCCCACAACAGAGCACCATTGTCAGACATCTTTGAAGTGGCTTTTCACTCCCTGTGAGGTGTGCATGCTTCAGTGTGAGCTTGCTGGGCCATGTGGGTGGGGGATGATGAGCTGTGACTACCACTCCCATCATGCTATTGCCTACACCCCCTTCCCAGCATGCCCATACTTCCTTTCTTTTGACTCTGCTTCCCTGTGGGGTAGTGTGCCTGTGCTGACAGGATGGCTGACAGTTTTGTCCTGGCGTTTGTTTGGCTACAAGTCCCAAAAGTGTCCCTGTGCTTCACACAGAATAACCCAGTGTGGTAGTTCTTTGTGGGATATTTAATTAGAGTGTGAGGCAATGCATTCTCCCAGGTGAGTTGTGTGGAGTTTGTGTTAAGGGGGTGTGTGAGAAAAGCTGCTGGTAACTATGGTCAGAACTGTCAGTCCTCCTTCCCACCCAGCCAGATATCCCACCATGGAACGTGCTTCCATTGCAGGGAGTGCAAGTTGGCTTTCAGGATGTCAGTCAGTGGTGTCCTGCTGTTGGTTGGTGCACAGTTCCCAGCAGGGCCTTGTGCTCCCCACAACAGAGCACCATTGTCAGACATCTTTGAAGTGGCTTTTCACTCCCTGTGAGGTGTGCATGCTTCAGTGTGAGCTTGCTGGGCCATGTGGGTGGGGGATGATGAGCTGTGACTACCACTCCCATCATGCTATTGCCTACACCCCTTCCCAGCATGCCCATACTTCCTTTCTTTTGACTCTGCTTCCCTGTGGGGTAGTGTACCTGTGCTGACAGGATGGCTGACAGTGTTGTCCTGGCGTTTGTTTGGCTACAAGTCCCAAAAGTGTCCCTGTGCTTCACACAGAATAACCCATTGTGGTAGTTCTTTGTGGGATATTTAATTAGAGTGTGAGGCAATGCATTCTCCCAGGTGAGTTGTGTGGAGTTTGTGTTAAGGGGGTGTGTGAGAAAAGCTGCTGGTAACTATGGTCAGAGCTGTCAGTCCTCCTTCCCACCCAGCCAGATATCCCACCATGGAACATGCTTCCATTGCAGGGAGTGCAAGTTGGCTTTCAGGATGTCAGGCAGTGGTGTCCTGCTGTTGTTCTGAGCACAACACCCAGCAGGGGCTTGTTCTCCCCACAGCAGTACCCAGTGTCAGCCATCTTGTCAGTTCTTTTCCACTCCCTGTGATGTGAGCATGGTTCAGAGCGGTGTTGATGGGCCAATTGTGAGGTTGACCAATATCTGTGACTACAACTCCCATCATGCTATTGGCTACACTCACTTCACCAGCATACACACAATTCCTTCCTTTCAGTCAGCTTCCCTGTGAGGTGGTGTTCTAGTGGTGGCAAAATGTCTGACAGTGTTTGTTGGTTAGATTTGTGCCACTGCCTTGCTCTATTTGTTGTTAGGTTTGTACATGTCATGACACAGTTACATATCACTATGAGATGACAGGTATTGTGTTTGTCTGACTAGCATACACATCTTGGGATGATTATCTTTTGGTTACTGTGGCTTTGCTAACGGTGCATGGTTTCACTATCCCCTTGACAGTGATGTGTGTGTATTGTCACACAATATTGGGTATATTGGTTGTGTACTCACCAGGCTCTGGGATGTTTGATAGTCCATGTATGCTCTCTGGTGGTAGGATGGCCCGCACCTTCTCCTCCCAGGACCTGAGGTATACTGGTTTGGCAGGAGGGCCACTGCCGGTGCGATGACTCAAGGCGTAATCTTTCTTGAGTAGGTCCTTGACCCTCCTGCGCACATCATACCACCTGTTCTGGATGTCTTCCTTTGTGCGCAAACATGGTGATTGTGCGTTCACCCTGTCAACGATCCTCTCCCACATCTTGGTTTTCTGCGACATTTGGGTCTGTTGGACCAATGTACCAAACAACTGCGGCTCTACCCTGAGGATTTCATCTTCCAGGACTTCCAATTCACTGTCTAGGAACTTTGGATTCTTCTTTGGGGGCATGGTGATGGGTGGTGGTGGGGATTGATGTGTGTGTGAGTGTGCAAGTGAGGGTTGGTGAGTGTCAGTTTTGCTGGGTATATGTGAGGGTGCTATTAGGGAGGTACTAATGGTGTGCGGCTTGTGTGATGGATGAGTTGTGAGTGTGTCTGTTGTTGCTGTATGATGGTGTTCTGTGCTGACAGGTCTGTTGAATTTGCAAAGGATCATGGTAGGGATTTGTGGCCTTTATATGGGTGGAGTTGTGGGTGTGTCTTTGTTCCATGTTTTTTTTTCCCAGTATTTATTGACTTTGTCATTGCTTGTTTGGTCCTTTTTTTTGTATTTTTTCCTTTGTATTTTTTGGGCATGTAGGAGACGTTCTTCTGACCGAGTAGGACGCTGCAGTTGGCTCATGCGAGCTTCTCCGAGTCTTTCACGCTGTCTTTCTGCTGGGTTTCATGTGCGGTGTACGCGTCGGTCGCGGAGTATTCGTTTGCTTCGGCTCCCTGTTTTCTATGCGTGTCGGTCGTACGGCTTGAGCTCCGTGCGACTCGGTCTGGTTTTACACGCATTGCATCGTACTGCGCAGGTCGGAGTTCACGGGTACGTATCTGTCGGGTTCATTCCTGGTGCGTGTCTGTCGGTTCGATTTGGTAGATTTTCCGGCCGGATAGCTGCTTTCCGTGCGGTTCGGTCGTTCGGCTTGTGTTCCGTACTAGTCGGTCGTAATTCACATGCATAGCATCGTACTACGCGGATCGAACAGTGCCGGTACGTGTCGGTCGGACTACATTCCCGTACCGAGTCGGTCGGTACATTTTCCGGCCTGAATCGGAATCGGCCCCATAGTGGGAATTAGGGCCCTTGGCTGAATTTATTCTATTTTCAGATTTCCAATTATTTATTTTTTTAAATATTTTTATTGTTATTATCCGGAGTCAAAACTGATTACAACAGAGCACCAGTAACATAATGAAAGTTTCTGAATAACGTACAACGGTTTCAAAATTAATCAATCTCATTTCGTCATAAAATGCATAAAAAGAAATAAAGAGAAATGAAAGAGAGAAAGAGAGAGAGGAACCCAACCTAGACAGAAGGTCCTTCAAAAGGTTCATAAACTATTCCCAGTAAAAGCTGGACCAAATATTTTCCTTCTTCCTGATAGCTTGATGCCCTCTAGCCTTGGCCACTGCAAGTTTGGTGAAACATCGCCTACCATTCCATCACTTTCAGTGGTAAAGGACTTAACCAAGCCCTGGCGATACATAAACGAGCAGTGACAATTATAATAGAAACTAATGACCTGAAGTCAAGACCCGGCTTATAGCCCAACATAATTTCCTTTGTGGACAGTTGAAAGTCAGACCCCAAGCGAGATGCTATCAGTTGAAACAGCATGTTCCAAAAATACTGAAGCTCTGGGCAACCAGTGAACATGGTTCAGTGACTGAATATCGAGGGACAGAATATCGACTGTCCAGAATATCGATGCCAAAATATCGAGGGACAGAATATCGAGTCCCTATCTACAAACAGGTAAGTACTAAAATATCGAGTACAAAATATCGATGTTTAAAATATAGTTAACTAAAATATCGAATTTTTTAAATGTATTAAAAATAATATAAAAGTAATTAAATAATAAACACAATTAAATAAAACATAGTTAAAATAATGTAAAAAAGCTTAAAATGTAAAAATAATAAATGTAATGTAAAAAAAAACATATTAATTATTTGTTAACATATATATATTTACTTAATATTATTATAAAATAATTATTAATCTTAATTATAAAATATTTAAAACATTATTAAAAATAATATAAAAGTAATTAAATAATAAACACAATTAAATAAAACATAGTTAAAATAATGTAAAAAAGCTTAAAATGTAAAAATAATAAATGTAATGTAAAAAAAACCATATTAATTATTTTTTAACATATATATATTTACTTAATAATATAAAATAATTATTAATCTTAATTATAAAATATTTAAAACATTATTAAAAATATATTTACATATATATATAAACATATTATATAAATATAAAAATGAATAATATATAATAATTTAAATAATTAAAGTAAATTTTTTTATGTTAATTAATAATTTACACTACATTAAATATAACACAATTAAAAACGTTGCATAGCTAAGGGAATAAAATTTGTATTCACACTCCAACAACTGCAAAAGTAGGGAATTTGTTGGATAGCGGGTGGGTACAAATTACTATTCCCACTCAAGTGAGTGGAACAGTAGGGAAAGTGTTGGATAGCGGGTGGGTAAAAATTACTATTCCTACTACAGCGAGTGGAACAGTAGGGAAAGTGTTGGATAGCGGGCGGGTACAAATTACTACTCCGACTCCAGCGAGTGGAACAGTAGGGAAAGTGTTGGATAGCGGGTGGGTAAAAATTACTATTCCTACTCCAGCGAGTGGAACAGTAGGGAAAGTGTTGGATAGCGGGAGGGTAAAAATTACTATTCCCACTCCAGCGAGTGGAACAGTAGGAAAAGTGTTGGATAGCGGGAGGGTAAAAATTACTATTCCTTCTCCAGCGAGTGGAACAGTAGGGAAAGTGTTGGATAGTGGGAGGGTAAAAATTACTATTCCCACTCCAGCGAGTGGAACAGTAGGGAAAGTGTTGGATAGCGGGAGGGTAAAAATTACTATTCCCACTCGAGCGAGTGGAACAGTAGGGAAAGTGTTGGATAGCGGGAGTGTAAAAATAACTATTCCCACTCCAGTGAGTGCAATAGTAGGGAAAGTGTTGGGTAGCGTAGGGGAATAATTGAGTAGACCCACACCTACAATATAATTAAAATTAATTAACAAATAATTAATTAATACAAATATATTTACCTTCCAAAATGTTCCCCTATAAACGTCACCTCCAATAGTGTAAAATATTAATGAATCAACATAATTAATTAACATTTAATTAATTAGCTAATTACAATTAACAATGAAATTAATAACCATCATATCTAAATTAACACAATTAACACTATAAAATAACTTTGAATAAATAATATTTAAAAATTATTAAAATTTGAAATAATTTAACTTAATTCCCACCCTACTCCCCTATCAACACTGAACACACTACTAAAAAAATGTACATAATTAACATATTAATACATTAATTTTTAATAATTAATATGTCATTAAATACTAATTAATATTTTTTTAAACAATTTACATAATTTCCAATTAATTAAAAAAGATTATTATTCACTTTTTATATATTTAATAATAAATTAATTAACAATAGTAATTATTAAACAATAAATTATTAATTAATAAATTATTAATGTTTATAATTTAAATTAAATTACTTCCCACCCTATTCCCCTATAAACCAACAACCCGCTACGGAACTAATATACGCAAAAATTATTAAACAATAGTAATTATTAAACACTAAATTATTAATTAATAAATTATTAATTTTTATAATGTAAATGAAATTACTTCCCACCCTATTCCCCTATATACCCACAACCCGCTACGGAACTAATATACGCAAAAATTAATTCACATAAAATCCATTGCCTTAAAAAAATTGTAACATACATTAAAAAAATATTATATATTTTTAACACATATAGTAACATATAAAACAATTACATTTTTTTTTATATAATAAAATTCGATATAATGACATTACTTACCTATATGTCGATATTTTTTCCAACTATATTATGTCTTTTCTATATTCTGTCCTCTCGATATTTTAGACTCGATATTTTGTCCTTTCGAAATTAAAAATTCGATATTTAGGGGCCGATTCCGATTCGGGCCGGAAATCTCTCCGACCGAGCCGGACCCGGATAGATTTCCGACCGAATCGGACCCTAGCAGCCCGACCGAACGAGTACGATGCGCACGTATGCTATCGGACTCGATTCGGTCGGACTCCCATTGAAGTCAATGGGAGCCGGTCGTACAACGCGTACGCGGGCTCGCATTGACTCAATGGTCACCCCTGTGTGCGACTCGCGCGGCTACGCATACAGGGGGGTCTGACACGGACCCCCAAAGTGTGGCTCCGACTGCTCTTTGGAGCCGGACTGCGAAAGTCGGTCGGACTGCTCGAGGCGCGCATTGTACTTGCCCGGCCGGGGAACGTCTCCATTGCATGGTGCGAGGCGCATCCGTGCGAGTCGGTCGGAGCGGTTGGGACCCGCGAACGAGTCGGTCGGCGAATTCGCACGCGCTCGCATCGTACTCGCTCGCCCGGACGCACGTACGAATCGGTCGGGAAAAAGGGCTCCGAATCGGATGCGGTTCAGCCGAATCCGATTCGGTGCCCTACCGGCCGAGATCGGAATCGACCCCTTAGTCTCTACACCCAGTGAACATATGTACCATATCAGCCACAAAGCAACAACATTTCGGAGAGAATGCCTTGTCAGGGTCTCGGGTAATAACTATCTTGAGATACAGTCAGGCGTATAGTAAAGCTTGCAACCTGTCCTAAATTGCTGCAGCTTAAGACCTCCGAGAGTGCTGACCGATCTACACCTTTGAAAGTCTCCTGTATCTCTGCAGCTGAAATTTCATATACAAGCAACCTGATCCATTTGGAAGGTAATAACATGCTGTCATCCTTCATATGCGAGGCAAACGTCTGATATGGCAAACTTATAGAAATTTTATTAGAAGCCTGATAGAGACAAGTTAAAAGATCTGATCTTTTGTGTTCAACAATTAACTTACAGCCATGCAAAAATAGTGCCTGCCCTGCAGTTATTTAAAGAACAACCATTGCGGGAACCCCTATGCTTCATGCAATGAAGCAAACGCCCTAAGGCCTGAAAGTCATACAACTGTCCTAAGTTGCACACCCCCAGTCTTTCTCAAAACTTCCCTGTGTTATCATAAAATCTATCAGGGAAGACTGGGTTACCCCAGAGTGGTGTGTACATATGCAATATGGATAGGGACTATTTGAAACGGATTTCCTGCCATATACACACTATATCCCTGATTATCTTAAATCTAACCCTCTTGAAATAGTTAGGGTCTGTCAGTTTATGGAGAGAATACCTAGTTTGAGAGCCAAGTGCAAGTTGATAACCCAAAGAAGACAGATAAAGTTCCGGCCCAATCAGCAAATTCCGAATACGACCAGAAAGAGCTGGCCAGAAGTACAACTTAAAGTCTGGAAGGTTAAATCTCCCTTTATTATATGAGAGTTTTAAAACACAAATCGCCAGCCTGGCCCTCCTGTAACCCCATATAAAGCTACTGATTACACCCTCCAAGTGCTTAAACAAAGAATCCGCAACACGGAGTGGTACAGATCGAAATAAATACAGAAATTTGGGCAAAATATTAATCTTAATAATATTGCACCGGCCTACTATGCTGAGAGGAAGCCAGTGCAATAGCCGAGCTTAGCAGTTACTCCCCGTAAAAGAGGCTCATAACTAAGTGAGATAATATTCTCCACTCGACAACTCAACCTGATCCCTAAATATATAGCTGTGGCAGTTACTCCTGTTACTGGGGCATCCAATTGAAAATTAAGAATTATGTGTTTTTAATAAATTCAGCTTGTACCCAGAGAAGACTCCGAATTGATCGACCTCCTTTGATCTTTAAGCAAGGGCCGCCAGCGGATTAGTGGAAAAGACTGCAATATCGTCAGTGTAGGCAGTTATTTTAAGCTCAGTACCATTTAGTTTTACAGGCAGAATACCTTAATTCAGTAATAAATGTCTCAGTTATGGCTCTATATAAAGAGCGAAAAGTAGGGGAGAGAGCAGGCACGCCTGACCTGTGCCTGCCATATATCCTAAATAGGGGGGAGGAATTTCCCCCCAGCACAACCTTAGCCCTAGGATTCTTATGTAAAGTCTGAACCAATTATATCAACAGCTCCCCAGACCAAATGCTCCCATAGTCGCCCACAGGGATTCCCAGAAGACTCAGAAGCCGATTCCGATTCGGGCCGGAAAACATACCGACCGACTCGGTACGGGAATATAGTCCAACCGACACGTACCGGCGCTGCCCGACCTGGGTAGTACGATGAAATGCATGTGAATCACGACGACTCGTACGGAACACAAGCCGAACGACCGAACCGGACGGAAACAAGCTATCCGGCCGGGAAACCACGCGAATAGAACCGACCGACACGCACCAGGAATGAACCCGAACGAAACGTACCCGCAAACTCCGACCTGCGCAGTACGATGCAATGCGTGGAAAACCAGACCGAGTCGCACGGAGCTCAAGCCGAACGACCGACACGCATACAAAAGCCAGCCGAAGGAAGCCAATACTCGGCGACCGACGCGTACGCCGCACAATAAACCTAGCAGAAACACAGCGTGAACGACTCGGAGAAGCTCGCGCGAGACAACTGCAGCGTCCTACTCGGTCAGAAGAACGTCTCCTACATGCACAAAAAATACAAAGGAAAAAATACAAAAAAAAGGGCCAAACAAGCAATGACAAAGTCAATAAATACAGGGAAAAAAATATGGAACAAGGACACACCCCCAACTCCACCTATATAAAGGCCACAAATCCCTACCATGATCCTTTGCAAATTCAACTGACCTGCCAGCACAGAACACCATCACACAGCAACCACAGACACACTCACAGCTCATCCATCACATAAGCCACACACCATTAGCACCTCAACAAATAGCACCCTCACATAGACCCAGCAAAACCTACACTCACACACCCTCACCTGCACACACACACACATCAATCCCCACCACCACCCATCAGCATGCCCCCAAAGAAGAATCCAAAGTTCCTAGACAGTGAATTGGAAGTCCTGGTAGATGAGATCCTCAGGGTAGAGCCACCGTTGTTTGGTACATTGGTCCAACAGACCCCCATGTCGTAGAAAACCAAGATGTGGGAGAGGATCGTCGACAGGGTCAATGCACAATCACCATGTTTGTGCACAAAGGAAGACATCCAGAACAGGTGGTATGATGTGCGCAGGAGGGTCAGGGACCTACTAAAGAAGGATTACATCGTGAGTCAGCGCACCGGCAGTGGCCCTCCTGCCAAACCACTATACCTCAGGCCCTGGGAGGAGAAGGTGCGGGCCATCCTACCACCAGTGAGTGTATATGGACTATCAAACATCCCAGAGCCTGGTGAGTACACAACTAATATACCCAATATTGTGTGACAATACACACACATCACTGTCAAGGGGATAGTCAAACCATGCACCCTTAGCAAATCCACAGCAATCAAAAGATAATCACCCAAGATTTGTCTGTCAGTCAGATAAACACAATACATGCCATCTCATAGTGATATGTAACTGTGTCATGATATGTACAAACCTAACTACAAATACAGCAAGGCAGTGGCACAAATATAACCAACAAACACAGTTAGACATTTTGCCACCACTAGAACACCACCTCACAGGGAAGCTCACTGAAAGGAGGGAATTCTGTGTATGCTGGTGAAGTCAGTGTAGCCAATAGCATGATGGGAGTTGTAGTCACAGATATTGGTCACCCTCACAATTGGCCCATCAACACCACTCTGAACCATGCTCACATCACAGGGAGTGGAAAACAACTGACAAGATGGCTGACACTGGGTACTGCTGTGGGGAGCACAAGCCCCTGCTGGGAACTGGGCACCAACCAACAGCAGGACACCACTGTCAGCCATCTTGCCATTGCTGTCACACTCACACACAATGAAGTCCACTCAAAAGGAAGGAAGTATGGGCATGCTGGGAAGGGGGACACTCTTGGGACTTGTAGCCAAACAAACGCCAGGACAACACTGTCAGCCATCCTGTCAGCACAGGCACACTACCCCACAGGGAAGCAGAGTCAAAAGGAAGGAAGTATGGGCATGCTGGGAAGGGGGGTGTAGGCAATAGCATGATGGGAGTGGTAGTCACAGCTCAACATCCCCCACCCACATGGCCCAGCAAGCTCACACTGAAGCATGCACACCTCACAGGCAGTGAAAAGCCACTTCAAAGATGTCTGACACTGGCCTCAGCTGTGGGGAGCACAAGGCCCTGCTGGGAACTGGGCACCAACCAACAGCAGGACACCACTGACTGACATCTTGCCATTGCTGTCACACTCACACACAGTGAAGTCCACTCAAAAGGAAGGAAGTATGGGCATGCTGGGAAGGGGGGTGTAGGCAATAGCATGATGGGAGTTGTAGTCACAGATATTGGTCACCCTCACAATTGGCCCATCAACACCACTCTGAACCATGCTCACATCACAGGGAGTGGAAAACCAAGGGCATTTCTGGTTTATTTTGGAAACTATTTGTTGAGGCAAAATGTGTTTTAAAAGGCAAGACCAGAAGCACAACGTACTGTGGATGGGTTCTCATTCTTCACCAGACCAGACTTCTGCCATATTACTGTGGAAAGACGCTGGCGTCTGCGCCAGATGATTAAGTATTTTCAGGACAAAGGTGCACAGGCCTTCCTTCTTAACCCGGCTCGACTAAAAATAATCTGGAATAATCAAACCAGATTCTTCACATCGGAGATCAAGGCGAAGGAGTTTCTAGACGCAGGGG
Source organism: Calotriton arnoldi (assembly GCA_963921515.1). Taxonomy (NCBI): domain Eukaryota; kingdom Metazoa; phylum Chordata; class Amphibia; order Caudata; family Salamandridae; genus Calotriton; species Calotriton arnoldi. The sequence goes on from CAWUFW010002309.1 coordinate 2,244,760, forward strand.
GAGATGACTTTTTTCTTTCAGATGGGGTCTTCTTTCTCTCCCCTCTCTCCCGTCAAGGGGGACTAAGGCATAAAAATTAACCATAGGGGTTCAAGAGGGTCCCAGACTAGATTAGATAGGGCTTAAAGTATATATAGCTATAGGTAGCTGTTTTTCTTTGTTGATTTTGTACATTTTGGGTGTCCTTTGTTTGCAAGGGCTGAGGGGGTTTTATAAGGTCATACATATGCATCACACACACGTCGTACATATACATCACCATCGGGAGGGTTCACCGATCATCAACCACAGACCTTGGTAGGTCTGTTGCTCATAAAGCAGGGAGGGAGGGTGGGGGGGTGAGAGGGAGGGGGGAGGAGGGGGAGGAGAGGGAGGGGGGGAGGGGGCAAAAAAATTCAGAAAAAGCAGAGGTAAGCTGTAGTTGGATTGACACAAAGATGAAGGAATGGTTTAAGGGGCAACCCAGGTATCAAACAAACTATAGAGATGGGTAGGCTGAGGATCTGTTCATTAAATATTGGGGGCTTGAATGACAGGGGTAAGAGAGATAGGTCAGCAGCGGTGCTACGAACATTGAGTGCTGATATTATATGCCAACAAGAAACCCATATTCCATGGCAAAAGAGAGGGCTTAATGTTATCCCAGGGTATACCCAGGTAATTAGCTCATTACAGACTACCACGACGAGAGGAGTCGCAATACATATCTCTAATCGGATACTACCAGTTGAGCGAACTCTATCGGATAAGTGGGGAAGGTGGGCGATTGTATCATTATCTAGCGGAATAACAGTATGTACGATCTATGAGTCGAATTTTGATGACCCAGACTTGTTGTCAGAGCTAGAGCTTGAACTAGCTTCCTGGCCATCCCCGCTCATAATTTGTGGTGATTTCAATATCCATTTAGAAACACACGACACCCTATGGGGAGGGTATCAGGGGAGGAAGCCACACGTTTTCAAAGCTCTAAAAGCTCTAGTGGATAGTCATGGATTAGTGGATATGTGGGCCTATAAAAAAACTGGGGACACTGGGTATACCTATTTTTCATGCCCACATAGGAAATATGTTAGGCTCGACTATTTTTTTGTCTCCGCTGCTCTTAAAGAGGGAGCTAATATAAGGAAATTACCTAAGGTCCTGTCGGATCACAACCCACTGATGTTAGAAATTGAGGTTCGGGGGCACGAGAGATCTTTTACAAAATGGTCCTTTGATAGAAAACTTTTGGTCACTGAGGGATTTATAGAACACATTAGAGGGTGGACTAGGCAGTTCTTTGATATGAATAGATTCAGCACATCGAGAGAAATGGTTTGGGATGCGTTCAAAGCTGGGCTTAGGGGGGAGATCATTAGCTATGGGGGGCATCATAGGAAGGAACAGAGAGAGGTAATACAGCAACTTACGGTGGAGCTTTCTAAATATGAGGAAGAGCATATGGCAGCTATTGGTAGAAGGCAGGTGGAATTGCAAAATCAATTAGAACTAAAAGTCATAAGTATTAAGGCTAAAATTAACGGAATTTACAACAAGAAAATTGCTGAAATATATCAAACTCGGGCCAGGGATAATTATGAATATGGGAAGATGACAGGGAAACATTTGGCACTCCGTTTGAAACAGAGGGGGTCAGTAAACAATATTTCAAGAGTAAAAAGGAAGGATGGTAAAATCGTGACAGAGCCCCAGGATATTGTAAAAACATTCGCTGAATTTTACGAGGACTTGTATAGCTCCAGGGACAACTTGTTAATAACAGTAGGTATGGGAACCAATATCACGCCCCAATTATTCAGGAATTGGAAGAAGATATCTCATTTAATGAGGTTATTGAGGCACTCCAGGCAACGGCGTATGGTAAGGCAGCTGGCCCAGATGGGATCCCAATGGAGATCTATAAAGCTCTACAGAAGGAGCTGGCTCCCCTGTTGCTGGACCTGTTTCTAGGGGTGCAGGGGAAGGGGAGTCCGCCCCAATCTTGGCAGGAGACTAATATTGTCGTCTTTCTGAAAAAGGGAAAACCTGCTGAGGATCCAGCATCGTATAGACCTATCTCCCTGATAAATGCTGACGAGAAACTTTATTCCAAAATTATAGTGCAGAGACTAGCAAAAATAATTGCTTTTTTGGTTAGCCCATGGCAGCATGGTTTTATTCCCGGCAGAGGCACTACGGACCATGTCCGTCGTGTTATATCACTATTCGACATTGTGGAAGCTACAGGGGAACAGATGTCCTTAATATTACTGGATGCACAAAAAGCTTTTGATCAAGTCGAATGGGCATACCTGTGGCAGAATCTAAGATCAAATGGTTTTGGCCCTCGCATATTGACTGCTCTAAGGGCAATGTATGTACAACCATATGCAAAAATACAGTTGATGGGGAGGGAATCGGAAAAGATTAATATTGCACGTGGTACAAGACAGGGCTGCCCCTGCTCCCCCATCCTTTTTGCGCTTTATATTGACCCTCTAATTAGATCAATGTTAAATGATGAGGCTATTAAACCGATAGTGGTCAGGGGATATAACACCAAAGTGTTAGCTTATGCTGACGATATTGAAGTAGTCACCCCCGACCCACTGGAAGCCTTAGGAAGGATTGAAGTCCTGGCGTCTGAATTCGGGCGGCAGTCGGGGTACGGCTTAAACACTAATAAAACCAAGATCGTCTGCTCCAAATCCACTCCGTATCAAGATCCACGGAGGACGGAGGTAGCTACATACTTAGGGATAAATTTAGCTGCGGAGGTTGGGACTATATGGGACATTAATTCGGTGCCTCTTATAAAGAAGATAGGTGACGACTTTCCATTATAGGAAGAGGAAATGTCCTCAAGATGACAATGCTCCCCAAATTTTTGTATTTATTTAGATGTATACCACTGGAACCACCTAACGTGTTTTTAAAAAAATAGAAGGGATCTTTTCACAATTTATTTGGGGGTATAAAAAGATTAGGAGATCATTGAAGTTGATGACTTTACCACATAATCGAGGCGGATTGGCTGTCCCGCACATGTTATATTACTATTGGGCTATAACATTGCAGCAAATGACCAGTCTTTTTAAACCTAAAATATGGTCCGAATCAACCATGGGAAATCACAACAGGGAGACTCCCCTTCTATATATGAGCTTGCCATAGGTGATGCAGCTCCAGGAATTTTACTGAGGCAGGTTGAGGGGAGTTATTACAAGAAAACGCGCTTTAAATCCCTAAGAGCAGCCTGGAACGTATGGAGAAAAGCCAGTAAGTATATGAAAATCCCAAAGGTCCAGAGATATTTACTGTTATGGCGGTCGTCAATTTTCTCGTCGTCACTTAATGATAAAATAGGTAGAATTTGGGAACAGGCTGGAATAAATAATTTAGGAGACATTTGTAATCAGAATGGGGTAATGTCATTTGGAGAACTCCAGGAACAATTTGGGGTAGACACTAGGACATTTTTTAAGTATATACAAATCAGTGAGACAATTAAACCTGTTGTGTCGCAGCTCACTAGTTTAGCTAAAATTCCACTCTTGGAATGTTTAGTATTTAGGCAGCCCCGGGTCAAAGATCTGTATTCTATATTGATGAATGCTAATCAAGATGATACAGCCAGGTTAGAAAGCTCATGGGCCGTGAAGCTTGGGAATCAGGATGTGGATATGTGTAGATCTCTGAACTTGTCTAAAAGGATATTTCTATCTGCTAACCTCAAAGCTCAACATTTTAAAACAGTATTTAGACTATATTTTACGCCGGCAAAACTGTTTGCATGGGGGAAAAGGGAAACTAACTGCTGTCCGAGATGCGGACAAGGCCCGGCTGATCAGGTTCACATGTTTTCCGGTTCCTGCAAACTGATTGCTTTGAAACAGGGGATAGAAACCTTCTTGAATCAATTTACAGGGCGGTCAGTCCCATTAACTCCAACAATGGTGCTATTTGGCTTTGATGAAAGTTTGCAGATGGAACTGACCCAAGTATATTTTTGTTTTATGGTAATGGCCATTCTTCGTATAATGATTGCAACAAAATGGAAAGATGTGGATCCGCCGACATTCCAGGAGTGGTATGTTAGACTTCATCATGTGTACAACCTGGAGAAGGCATTGTATAAATGTAAAGGGAGGAGAGCGAAGAAAAGGGGTCGACAAGTATGGGGGCTTCTGATGGAGTAAGATGGGAATTAGGTAAATAGAACTAATAAGCTTAGCTGAAAGGTGTTTTCGTTTTTTAGGTAGCCCTATGTATATCTCTGTCTTTAAACATTTATTTCTTCTTTCTTTGCCTCCCGTCTCTGTGTTTAATAGGCAGGATAAACTGACAGGAAGCAAATTACGGCTGAATAATTATATATGAGTGTATGGCATAGATGGATAACCGATGAATTGTACCTGGTCATTGTGTGTTGAGTTTTGGATTAATTGTACTTACTGCTTTTCTGAATTGAAAAAAAAAAAAATATTAAAGAAAAAAGGGAGTGGAAAACAACTGACAAGATGGCTGACACTGGGTACTGTTGTGGGGAGCACAAGCCCCTGCTGGGAACTGGGCACCAACCAACAGCAGGACACCACTGTCAGCCATCTTGCCATTGCTGTCACACTCACACACAGTGAAGTCCACTCAAAAGGAAGGAAGTATGGGCATGCTGGGAAGGGGGGTGTAGGCAATAGCATGATGGGAGTTGTAGTCACAGATATTGGTCACCCTCACAATTGGCCCATCAACACCACTCTGAACCATGCTCACATCACAGGGAGTGGAAAACAACTGACAAGATGGCTGACACTGGGTACTGCTGTGGGGAGCACAAGGCCCTGCTGGGAACTGTGCACCAACCAACAGCAGGACACCACTGACTGACATCCTGAAAGCCAACTTGCACTCCCTGCAATGGAAGCACGTACCATGGTGGGATATCTGGCTGGGTGGGAAGGAGGACTGACAGCTCTGACCATAGTTACAAGCAGCTTTTCTTACACACCCCCTTAACACAAACTCCACACAACTCACCTGGGAGAATGCAATGCCTCACACTCCAATTAAATATCCCACAAAGAACCACCACCCTGGGTTATGCTGTGTGAAGCACAGGGACACTCTTGGGACTTGTAGCCAAACAAACGCCAGGACAACACTGTCAGCCATCCTGTCAGCACAGGCACACTACCCCACAGGGAAGCAGAGTCAAAAGGAAGGAAGAATGGGCATGCTGGGAAGGGGGGGTGTAGGCAATAGCATGATGGGAGTGGTAGTCACAGCTCAACATCCCCCACCCACATGGCCCAGCAAGATCACACTGAAGCATGCACACCTCACAGGTAGTGAAAAGCCACTTCAAAGATGTCTGACACTGGCCTCAGCTGTGGGGAGCACAAGGCCCTGCTTGGAACTGTGCAACAACCAACAGCAGGACACCACTGACTGACATCCTGAGAGTCAACCTGCACACACTGCAAGGGTGGCATGCTTCATGGTGGGATAACTGGGTTGGGGGGAGAAGGAGGGCCTGATGTCCACCAAATACCACCAATGCTGGCCATGCACACACCTCAACATTCACATTGAAAAGCTTCAGGTTGGCAGGACAATGTGCTACACCAATATCAACCTCTGACTGTGACAACTTAGGACAATGCAATGTACAGGCCCGCATCCAGAGGTACAGTCACAACTGTCAGGTGTGTGAACCATTGATGCCCGTAGAAACATAACATACATTGTGTGTCTCTTCCAAAAACAGGTGATGATGGGGACACAGCAGCAGACGATGAGGAGTCCCTGTCCCAGGCTCCGGGGGACACTGAGCTCACTGGTGTGGAACAGCCTCTGCACTCCTCGGATGGCGAAGACCTACCTGGCCCCTCCGGTGTGAGTCATCATGCAGCACCAGCAGGACCAACATCTGCACCCCCTGCACCCATCCCTCCAACAACTGCCAACACACAGACCACCCCTGCCAACACGGACAGACCAAGGACTATCGATGACAACAGCACAGGTACCCCGGCCCAACGTGGAGCAACGGACAACGACCCCAGTAACAACCCCCAAGTGGGCCTACGGTCACCTGTGCGTGCCACCACAGGTCCCGCACGTGTCGCCAGGGGTGGTGGGAGGGGTGGTAGACATAGGTCGCTGTTTGCAGAGGGGCCTGGACTGCATGATGACCCACAACTGGCACGCATTGCTGAGGCGTACCAGAATAGCACCGGAGAGGTCAGCCAGGTAGTGGGGATCCTCAAGGACATTCAACAGCAGCAGGCTGCCCATCATGCCCGCTTGGACTCCCACATGTCCCGTGTGGAGACACACATGTCCCGTGTGGAGACACACATGTCTGGCATGGAGTCCAAGTGGGACACATTGGAAGAACTGACAGCGGTGCATAGGGACATATTGCCATGCCTCCGCCAGATTAGCACCAACATGGCCACACCTCCCTGTGTGCCCACAACATCTGGTGCTGCAACAACTGCAACTGCCACAGGGAGGGAGGATGACTCTGGCGGAGAGTCCTCTGCACCACAGCAGCCTGCACGTGAGGGTCCCCCCGGAAGAAGAGGGGTCGTCCGAGGAAGGAAAACTGAGAGGCCGATGGCCATGTACATCCCCCAGGAACCCAACACCTGTTCTGGAAATTCTCCTTTGTGTGCAAACTGTTCACCCTGTCGAATGCAACACAACTCTCCCACATGACATGGGGAGCTTAAGTTGGCCCAATGTATCAGATGACTGTGGACTTTACTCAGGACATTTCTGCTACCAAGACTTCCAACTCATCTGGGAACTTTGGATTCCAATCCCAATGTACAGCACCCACCATCCTGTGCACTATCCTCACACATGTATGGAAATAAACTCACTAATACACCATACTTGCCTCTGTTGTGATTCCAACGTGGTTTCTGTCATGGAGATGGTGATCTGCTAAATGACACTGTGCATGCTAACTGCTACAGCAAGTTCAACACCGTCATGTGAGTCATGGCGACGTGACACATATGAGGGAGACAAACCACTAGGGCTACACAACACATACACACCGGGGCCATCAGACTCATCGCCTACACTGATGTTGCCAGGAAATACAGTGGAATGCACAGACACCACACCTATTCACAGTCTGTGTTAACTAGCCCACAGGTGCAGTAAGCACATGTCAGTCAGATGTGTGACCACAGACAACGCACATCCCAAAGTGAAGCACAGGTTTATTACACATTTGCAACATGTTGTTTCCACTACAGATGCAAGGTAATCCTACGTGGCAGTGGCCACACAGTCAACAAGTGTAGAAGAAATAAAGTCATGGGGTGTGTGGCACATCACCTGTAGGGCAACGACTGCTTCCACCCTGGAAGTTGAATCATGGTGTCGGGGGATCACAGTTCACCAAACAACTCTGAAAGTACCCTGTGAAGGACAGACATGACACACAGTCAAAAGCACTGAAGAACAGGACAGAACTGCAATACTCATGGCCAATACATGTCACAAGATACTCACAGAAAACCAAGCCACACTCAAACTGCACCAGAGCCCCACCAACACATATCATGCAAACTCACATCATTGACATGACATCTCTGGATACTCACATTCAGCTGAAGAAGTTGGTGATGAGCTGTGTGCGGACATCACCATCATCATCATCATCATCACTGGCATCATGGCCCAGGCCAGGATCCTCCACAGGTGGCGAATGTTGGTCATCGTCATCCAGGATGAGAGGCAACTCCTTCCGCACTGCCAGGTTGTGTAGCATGCAGCAGACGATGACAATCTTGCACACCTTTGCTGGGGCATATGGGAGGGCCCCTCCTGTCTTGTCCAGGCAGCGGAAGCGGCTCTTCAGGAGACCAAATGTCCGCTCGATCACTCTCCTGGTCCGACCATGTGCCTCATTGTAGCGCATCTGGGCTGGTGTCACAGGGTTCCTGAGGGGTGTCAGCAACCACGGCATGTTGGGGTATCCGGAGTCACCTACAGACAGACAATTGCACATTAGCTGAGTTGGAAAAGAGGGCAGAATACAACATAGCAGAACACACACAATGGTACAAAGTCAGTTCACACCGACAAGCCAGGCACGCTGGTTCTGCATCTGTGACATCAAACTCGGGATGCGAATACTCCTCATCACGTAGGCATCGTGTGCCGAACCAGGGAAACGGGCACACACATGTGAGATGCTCATATCTGCAAGACATACCACCAGAGCATTGATCGAATGATAATGTTTCCTGTTCCTGTATGCCTGCTCATGTGCCTGTGGTGGTACCAAAGCCACATGTGTCCCATCAATGGAGCCAATGACATGTGGCATCCTCCCCAGGGCATAGAAGTCACTCTTGACATCAGTGAGTTGTTGACGTTTAGGGAAATAGATGTACTGGTTCAGGCATCTCAACATTGCCTCCAAAACATCGCGTAGCACACGGCTGAACATAGTCTGTGACATCCCACCAGCAGTCACCACAGTGTGTTGAAAGGTACCGGTGGCAAAGAAGTGTAGGGCTGCCATCACCTTCACCTTGGGGGTCAGCGCTGCCAGCCAGGTTGCAAATGTGGGGCCAAGCGCACTGCCAAATCCTCAATCAGCTGCCTGGTGAAGAGGTACGGTTGGATGCTGTCACGTTCCACCATCGTTGCTAGGTCAGGGAATGGTCTATGAACAGCTGGTGCCCTGCAGTGCATAGGTGAAGAAAGAAAGAAAGATTGTCAGTCACCCCACATATGTGCCATTCACCATACTCAATATCACATGATACATCATTACGAGACACAAGTACTTGATGTGTGTGCCGTTCTGTATGGACATATATGGCACCTACATGGCCATCATCTAACATCTCAGTTCAACATGTGTTGACAACAGGTTCCAGGTTGTGCTATGGGAAACCATTAGGCTGTGTCACAGTACCCATTTACTGCTGTCACGTTCCAAACACACACCACAGTGACATGTCTGGACAGATGCGCCACAGGCATCACAGCTCATTGACAGGTAGATTCCCAGGGACCCTGTCTTGTTACATGGACACTGGCATGACATGGCGTATCATGTACACGTCAGAAAAAAAAACATGACTCCCACAGGTAGTGGCCCCTGTTGCCTCCGCAGGACAGACATGGACGTCTGTGACACACACACGCACAACATCAAAGTCCATGCACAAACAACGTGGATGTGGAGACTGTCTCCCATTGTGCACATGGAATCAGAAACATCAGAAACACAACATGCACACAGACTGTGGAGGGCCATCACTATTGTGGCAATGGGTCACCCTGTGACGTACATACCTTCCCACATGGGACTCTGGGGGTATGTGACATGTCATACACATACACAACCTGGAAATGTGACCATGCCACATGCTCTGAAATGAACAGTTGCACATCACAGTGGTCATGTGCACAACACACAAAGGATCCTGTCCCCATGAACACGTGCACAGCCTGGGAGTGGCTGCCCCCAAGTGCCACCCCAAAACCACATGCTGACCCCCATACACAGAAAAGGTAATGCAGCCTTACATGCCTTAGGATACAGTGTGGACAGGCTGTGGTGTTGTAGGTGTGCCCCTGAGTCCCTGGCAAGTATATGTGGCTGGCATACGTTCACCAGTGACAAGCATGGTGACATATGCGAGTGACCTGTACAGGGACGCGTCGTACAGCAATGGACCGATCGGTGTGCACGCACTGGCCATTGAATCTGTTGTGAGCGGGTACGCGTTGTACAGCAATGGACCGATCGGTGTGCACGCACTGGCCATTGCATCTGTTGTGAGCGGGTACGCGTTGTACAGCAATGGACCGATCGGTGTGCACGCACTGGCCTTTGCATCTGTTATGAGCGGATACGCGTTGTTTCCCGGATTACGCGTTGTACACAATGGACCGATCGGTGTGCACGCACTGGCCATTGCATCTGTTGTGAGCGGGTACGCGTTGTACAGCAATGGACCGATCGGTGTGCACGCACTGGCCATTGAATCTGTTTTGAGCGGGTACGTGTTGTACAGCAATGGACCGATCGGTGTGCACGCACTGGCCATTGCATCTGTTGTGAGTGGGTACGCTTTGTTTCCCGGAATACGCGTTGTACAGCAATGGACCGATCGGTGTGCACGCACTGGCCATTGCATCTGTTGTGAGCGGGTACGCGTTGTACAGCAATGGACCGATCGGTGTGCACGCACTGGCCATTGAATCTGTTGTGAGCGGGTGCAGCGTTGTACAGCAATGGACCGATCGGTGTGCACGCACTGGCCATTGAATCTGTTGTGAGCGGGTACGCGTTGTTTCCCGGAATACGCGTTGTACAGCAATGGACCGATCGGTGTGCACGCACTGGCCATTGAATCTGTTGTGAGCGGGTACGCGTTGTTTACCGGAATACGCGTTGTACAGCAATGGACCGATCGGTGTGCACGCACTGGCCATTGCATCTGTTGTGAGCGGGTACGCGTTGTACAGCAATGGACCGATCGGTGTGCACGCACTGGCCATTGAATCTGTTGTGAGCGGGTACGCGTTGTACAGCAATGGGCCGATTGGTGTGCACGCACTGGCCATTGCATCTGTTGTGAGCGGGTATGCGTTGTTTCCCGGAATATGCGTTGTACAGCAATGGACCGATCGGTGTGCACGCACTGGCCATTGCATCTGTTGTGAGCGGGTACGCGCTGTACAGCAATGGACCGATCGGTGTGCACGCACTGGCCATTGAATCTGTTGTGAGCGGGTACGCGTTGTACAGCAATGGACCGATCGATGTGCACGCACTGGCCATTGAATCTGTTGTGAGCGGGTACGCGTTGTACAGCAATGGACCGATCGGTGTGCACGCACTGGCCATTGCATCTGTTGTGAGCGGGTAGGCGTTGTACAGCAATGGACCGATCGGTGTGCACGCACTGGCCATTGCATCTGTTGTGAGCGGGTACGCGTTATACAGCAATGGACCGATCGGTGCGCACGCATTGGACATTGCATTTGATGTGAGCGTGTACGCGTTGTTTTTTGAAATACGCATTGTACAGCAATGGTCCGGACGGTGCGCATACATTGGCTAGGGCCTGGCATGGCAACGGACGCGTTTTCGAAGCTGTAACGAGTCTGATGCAGTGAATTCAGTTGGCCAGCCACAACAATGTTGCAAATTCATGGGTGTCATGAAGTTTAACTTTTGAAGGATGCTGTGGGTGTGTATAAGTGGTGCAATTCCATGGATTGGCCAGATTCAGAAGATGCAAATGACTTGGACCTATCACTTTGGACACATGGGACAGTATATGCCTCTGCAGCACACATATAATGCTGGCTGTTCCCCTGAGAGCTCACTTGCCTGCATTACATGCTCCAGGACGACATCTGCCACCAACACTGCTGCTGTCTCTGCATCCTCTGGCTGCTGCAATGGCACGTACTGTGGAGAGAGCCCCAGCCTTCAGCCTTGAGGAGAACCAGGTCCTGCTGGACAGCCTCCTTCCACAGTACAGCAAGCTGTATGGGAAACCAGGGGAGCAGGTGAGTGTGCTGTCCACTGCCTTACTAATTGTGCATGTTGTCTGACTAGCAAGACTTACAGTGTGCACACCACTGGCTAGCATGCTCACTGAGTAGTTCTCAGCCCCCAAAGTGTGTAGTTACATGCACTGAACAGGTACAGTGCAGTAACAGTGCATTCCAACAAGGTTTTACTTCCCAGACAATGATACCATGTAGTAACTGCTGGCAAACTGTTCATAGCCATCGTTGCACTGCCTGTGTACATCATATGCCCCTGTGATTGAGACATGTATATCCAACTGTGTGATGCACGTATATGTTGCATGTGTAGTAATGGCATTTTTACTTTGTCATCCTCACAGGTTGATGCCCACCAGAAGCAGGAAATCTGGCTGACCATCGCCCGGGCAGTAAGATCCGTGGGGGTCTACAAGCACCGGATCCGCAACTGCCAGAAGAGGTGGCAGGACCTTCGGGGCTGGACCCGGAGGATCGCAAGGGTCCAGCTGAAGCTGTCGCCTCCTCGCAGGAGGGGCGGACACCGGACCCTGACCCCCACATGCTCAGGATCCTGGCGGTGGTCTTCCCTGACCTGGATGGGCAGCTGAAGGCCAGACAGCAGCAAGGAGGGGTGAGTCCATGACTGCACTGTGAACTTTGTCTGACATGCTATGTGCCCTCCTCTGGCCTGGTTAAACTTCCACAGTACATCAGTCTTGTGGTCCAGGACCCATGTCCCTCAATTGTGACATGCCCACTCCTCATCTGATATGCATATGTGTGGCCCTTACAGTCAGGAAATTGTGTCACTTGGGTACTGTGTCCTTGCATTTTGCTTCGCTCAAGGTGGGGGACAGCATTTGTTCCCGTGACTTTGTTGTGGGATTCATGGGTGGGTCAATTGCTTACACAATGCCTAAGTTCTGACATGTAATCTGGGTGTAACTTTGATATGTGGTCCACTTGCTGATATGAATCACCACATGTCCCTGGGGTATTTGGCACACACCCATGCTGCGGGTGGGAACAATGTTTGGGCCTCAGGAGTATGTATATCAAGTGTGTCACACATGCTTAGCCACCTGCCTACTGTCCAGGGCTCATCCCTCTTTCAGGTGGAGCAGGACAGTCATGCCTACTCCAGGGCATACAATACACTCTGTACTCCCACTCCCGTGTATCAGCTGACATGTTGTGATCAGTGAAATGTTCCCTCAGGTGTCTGCCTCTGTGTCATTGTGCTGTGGCTTCGTTGTCAGGACTACTGGGATGTTTATCGTTTAGGGCTCAGCATGCCATCTGAGATGTGACCATGAGAGACGATACTTCTGTGACTTATAGGTGTTTGATCACTTGACTGTGCACACAGGTGTATGCGACTGTGAACTTCAGGCAGCTGTTTTTCATTCACAGCAGACTGTGAGGTGCTCAGGTTCATAGAGTTGTGTTTCATGTCTCCCATATGTCCAATTGGCATGATGTGGACAAATAAGAGTTCAGATGATGTGGTTTGTGGGGGATGAACATGTGCACTTGTCAGCTACATAACTTGCATTCCCCATTACCTAGGATTGTGACACAGTGCAGACTGTTGTTGGCTGGCTGCCATGCCCATGTGACTGGAGACAGTGATGTATGACTTTGCAGGCATGCCTGTGCCATGGCATTTAACTTCCTAAGAGTGATCCTGCAGGGGAGTGACATGTGCAACATGCACCCCACTGTGGCATTGACTATCCGGACATGGGTGCATCATGGTGTCTGGTGCTTGTATGCATCACATGCATTTCTAATTAGACTCTGGCCATCCCTTTATCCGGACACCTGTACTAACTCAGTGGCAAGAGATGTGATGTGTGCATGTTCACATACTTCACCATGTTCTCTGCAATGTCCAACAACTGTGTACGTGGTGCATGTGTCCACACTGGGGTATTACCATCCAACAGGCACCAGACAGATGGGTGCAAGGGCAGGAGGGGTGTGAGTGCCATGGTTGTCCATCATACTGACAATTGGCTTCTCCTAATCTGTGTGAGGACTTTTGGCAATGTTCAACTGAGGATGCCAGGGCTTGCTCTGTAATGTGCTGTACTTACTGTGGTGTGTGCGGTCAGTGCAGGTGACTGATGTTTGTCTGTTTCCCTAATTGTTTGCAGATACATCCACGGCCACAGGAGGGGACAGCTCCACGGACAAGGAGGAGCTGCAGAGTCAGACTGGGTCAGCAGGCGATGAGTGGTCGGAGGGACACAGTGGCACGGAGGGCGAGGGGAGCCACACCGAGGAGTCCTCAGCACCATCAACCTCAGCTGAGGACCACAGCAGCTCGGAGGATGATCCCCTTGTGGAGGCGGGTGTCAGCAGCCACCACACCCCAGCTAGTATGTCTGGCCCCACCACCACCACCACCACCGCCCTCCCATTGGCTCCCATTCCAGAGGTCCGATGAGGCTCCTGTGTTCGGGAGCGTGTCTCCTTCGTGCCAGGCACCGCACCCCCTGCCCCTGTGTCCCCTGCTGCGCTGAGTGAGGAGTCTGTGTACCTACTTCGGCAGCTCCATGTAGGGCAGACAGCAATGCTGAGTGTCCTCCATGCACACACCACTCTGTTGACACAGCTGGTGTCGTTCATGGAGGGCATCTCGAAGGGCATGTCTGCCCTACAGAGGAGCAATAGGTCCATGGACTCCTCCCTGATGGCAGCAGTGTCCCTCCTCCAACAGTCCATCACCCCTCCTACCTCTGCCCCATCCACACTTCCTGGCACCCTACCTGTCCCAAGCACATGCACACCTGCACAATCACCCAAACACACAGACACGAGCAGCACAGAAACACACAAAACAAGGGCAAAACGTGCACACAAGCATCCTCAGGGGACTGATACCACACCCACAGGGGATGGGGAACAGACACACACACAGGCATCCACAGTCACTCCGCAGTCCTCAAAATCCTCTCCCTCCAAGACCCCTTCTCTTGCCTCACCTGCAACCCCACCTACAAAGCAGCTCTTCCTCTGTGGCCTCGGCCTCTTCCCCTCTGATCCCGCTGATCCAGCATACAGGGGGAAGAGGAAGTCCACCCACACAGAGGGGAGTGCCCCTCACCCCCAGACACCCTCCCACAGGTGCAGACAGACTGAGGACCCCACCCGCAAGTCCCCCCAGTCCCGGAAGAGCAAGACCCCGCCACCGCCCTGCAGGTCAACCACACAGTCTCCTTCCTCCATCCCTCAGTCACCCACAACACAGGTTCCCCCACCACACCCTGTCCCAGGTTCCCCCACCCACAGATACACCATCCCCAAAATGATGCTGCCTTCTCCACCTACCACTTGCTCTTCCAGCCAAACACCCCCCACTGCACATGTTTGTGCCACTGGTGTGGAGACCGTGTCCTCCCCCTCTGTCCTGCCCACCTTACCTGAACCCCATTCTACTCTCCCGGAGATGTGCACTGCAGTGGAGTCCACTACCACCCCGTCTGACTTGGGCACTGCAGTGGGGAACCTGTCCACTCCATCTGGCCAGCCCACTGGAGTTGTGCCGGCACCCACACCATCTGACTCATGCCCCCCAGTTGTGCCGGCACACACCATGTCAGACACCTCCACTGCAGTTGTCAGTGACTCTCCACCACCAGCCACCCCTTCCCTGCCTCCTTCTGGTGAGCCCTGATCCTGTCCCTGCAGTGCCTGGCCTGACCCCCGTATGCCCCTCCGAGGGGAGTGTCCCTGGTTATTAGCAGTGCAGGAAAGCAAAGGGTGACATCTGCCACTGTCACCCTGTTTGGACTTCAGTCATGGACTGGCCATTGGCCTTTGGGTTTTGTCTGGACTTTCTATTTTGAAATAACATATGCTGAATAAAGCTCCTTTCAGTTCTCCAGTGGTTTTGCTTCAGATGTACATGATGTTGAGGATGCTAAACATGCCCTTGCTGCAGTGATGGTGATTTTTGCTATCAGGTAAATGAAGTGTTACTGTGCAGGACCCCATGTGGTCCAGGGTGAATGTGTCCTATCCTGGGGTGTAGCCATGTCATCCTTTGCAGCAATATGAGGGTGTCATGTTTTTCATATTTGCCAATGGGATTCCCTACATGTTTTTGCAATATCACATCTGTGGCTTACACCACTGCACATCAGATGTGCTTGCCATTGTTCAATTTGTCTATTTCCCTGACCGTGTGACCATCTCCACTGGACATGCAAGTTTGGGCATCAATGGGGAAGGACTCATCTGTGGTATCAGTGCACTTGCTATACATGTGTATTTGATCGGTGCAGATGATTTCGGTGACACTGCCATGACCAGGCTGATGTGACGAGAGCCTTCATTTTGTGCTAATTGTTGACTGAGTGACCAAGTGTTCTGCTGACATGATTGAGCCCTGCAGAGACAACGTATGGCACAGCTTTCCGTACACAGGAGTGGAGTCCCCTCATGGCAGTGTGTAATTCCGTGACATTGCCTGAGCCCAAGGTGTGTGTTGTGTGAGCATGTCTGTGTGTGTTCACTTCCATTTTGCTACGCAGGCTGGGGTCCCTAGTGATGTTCCTGTTTGTGATGCTTGCTGAGTTGAGCAATGTTCCCCCCAAATCTTCGCCCTGGGTTCTCTGTGATGTGGGTGCATGGCACATTACTGGTGATCAGGGTGTCATTCATAGGTGTGTTTGCTGTCAAGGCTGAGTTTGTGGGCAAACGCAGATGAGACACAGTCAGGATTCCCCTTGGCACTTGTTGGTTACACAAGTCATGTAATTTACAGTTTGTGTTAGCTTTCAGTGATTGTGACACGTTGTGTGTGTGACTGCTGCCACTCCTCAGGGTCAGAGCTGCAATGTTGGAAGTTGTCTATGTGTGTTCTTTGTGGGTGACCTTGGCTTCTTCATTGGTGTGTGACTGTGGCCGGGATCCCATTGGTTGGTGTGGATTTGACGTCATGCGCATGTACAACGTACTGTGCAGTGTGTCAGACATTCACAAGTCTTGTTGACTGGCCATGTGTGATGGGTATCTCCACCTTAGTTCCCCCCACCACCCCTGGGATTGTCATTGGTGCATGTGCAATGTCACCAGTCCATGTGAGCTTCACTGCTGCACATTGGTGGAGGTCAAGGTGTGTGGTGTTGAGTGTGTGCAAATGAGAGTTGTTGCACGGCTAGACCCCTACCTCCATGTTGGCCTTGGCTGACAGGCCGTGCTGATTGATTTGTGCTTGTGTAGGTGTGATGGTAGTTAGTTGCTCAGGACACATGACTGTGGTTCACAGTGTGTACGACATCTACCTTTGTCATCACAGTGGGATTATCATGCAGGCCAGTGTCACCACAATGTGGGGTCCCTGGGCGTAGTGCTGTGGTGGGTCTGTCTCTTGCTGTGTTAGTTGCTGTTCCTACAAGCTTGTGTGACATTTGTAATTTGGGCTCCCTTTCATCTAACAATGCCTGATTGCCCACATAGGGGAATCCGATCCATGAGTTACTTTTGTGTGGCACTGTATTGACATCTGTGTAATAGGGATTCAGGCCTCCTCATGTACTGTGTGGTTGCCTGGGGACACTGGCACACCCCCCCCCATCACCTGTTGTGTTTGATATGCAGTGTGAGTCTGCCTGTTTGTGTTTGTGCATTTGCACCACTGCATTGGCATTTCTTTAGTGTGCCATTGGCTGTATGTTGTTTGGTGGGTTTCCCCTGCTGTCCCTGGGACTCCTAGGTCATCAGTCAGCACAATGATCATGGTTTGTATGTCCTATTGCTGCCATGGAATGGTATTTGTTCACCTGACATCTACAGTCTCCACAGGATATCTACATTTGTGTGTCCATTGGTGCAGATGTGTGGGTCTGCATTATGATGGTCACTTCTGTCATTGTGTTATTCGTGAATGTTGACAATGTGAGCCCCCATGGGTGATGTTTGTCTGCACATGGCCAAAGCGATGTTTCATTGCCACTGCACTGTTTGCCTCACCCAATCTATGTTGCTATGGGACACAAGCACTACTATGCCACTGATGTGTTTGTTGTTGTGTGATCAGGAATCATCCATGCAGTTTGGCATTTGCAGCTTTTCCCATGACAACTCTTACATTTTGGTCACTGCGGTGATGGGGCTTTAGACCCCATTGCCACAATGTTCAAAATGTGCTTCAGTTATGGACCCCACACTTACCTTTTGGTCACTGTGATGATGGGGTGGTAGACCCCATTGCCACACTGTTAAAAATGTGCTTCAGCTATGGACCCCACACTTACCTTTTGGTCACTGTGATGATGGGGTGTTAGACCCCATTGCCACACTGTTCAAAATGTGCTTCAGCTATGGACCCCACACTTACCTTTTGGTCACTGTGGTGATGGGGCTTTAGACCCCATTGCCACAATGTTCAAAATGTGCTTCAGCTATGGACCCCACACTTACCTTTTGGTCACTGTGGTGATGG
The DNA here is from genome assembly GCA_963921515.1 of Calotriton arnoldi. Classification (NCBI taxonomy): domain Eukaryota; kingdom Metazoa; phylum Chordata; class Amphibia; order Caudata; family Salamandridae; genus Calotriton; species Calotriton arnoldi. The sequence continues at coordinate 2,262,743 of CAWUFW010002309.1, forward strand.
GGCTTTAGACCCCATTGCCATAATGTTCAAAATGTGCTTCAGCTATGGACCCCACACTTACCTTTTGGTCACTGTGATGATGGGGCTTTAGACCCCATTGCCACAATGTTCAAAATGTGCTTCAGCTATGGACCCCACACTTACCTTTTGGTCACTGTGATGATGGGGCTTTAGACCCCATTGCCACAATGTTCAAAATGTGCTTCAGCTATGGACCCCACACTTACCTTTTGGTCACTGTGATGATGGGGTGTTAGACCCCATTGCCACACTGTTCAAAATGTGCTTCAGCTATGGACCCCACACTTACATTTTGGTCACTGTGGTGATAGGGCTTTAGACCCCATTGCCACAGTGGTCATGGTCTGCTTGCATTGTGGAGGCCACACACATGTATGTGTGACACATGTGATAGGGGGTCACATTGTATGTTCAATGTCATGTTCAGTGTTGTAGGCATTTGACACAGACTACACACGCTTGTCATGGTGTTGGGGGGATGTATTTTTCAGACATTCCTTAGGTTGGAGTATGCTGGTTGTGTCATGCATTACCCGTCCTATGAGTAGGGGTTGTGTGGGTGGTAGGCATCCAGGCCCCCATGAGTAGGGGTGGTGGTGGTGGTAGGCATCCATCCCCCTATGAGTGGGGATGGTATTAGTGGCAGGCATCGATCCCCCTATGAGTGGGGAGGGTAGTAGTGACAGGCATCCAGGCCCCCATGAGTAGGGGTGGTGGTAGTGGTAGGCATCCTTCCCCCTATGAGTGGGGATGGTATTGGTGGTAGGCATCCATCCCCCTATGAGTGGGGATGGTAGTAGTGGTAGGCATCCATCCCCCTATGAGTGGGGATGGTAGTAGTGGCAGGCATCCATCCCCCTATGAGTGGGGATGGTTTTAGAGGTAGGCATCCATCCCCCTATGAGTGGGGATGGTAGTAGTGGTAGGCATCCATCCCCCTATGGGTGGGGAGGGTAGTAGTGACAGGCATCCAGGCCCCCCTGAGTAGGGGTGGTGGTAGTGGTAGGCATCCATCCCCCTATGAGTGGGGATGGTAGTAGTGGCAGGCATCCATCCCCCTATGAGTGGGGATGGTATTAGTGGCAGGCATCCATCCCCCTATGAGTGGGGAGGGTAGTAGTGAATGGCATCCAGGCCCCCCTGAGTAGGGGTGGTGGTAGTGGTAGGCATCCATCCCCCTATGAGTGGGGATGGTAGTAGTGGCAGGCATCCATCCCCCTATGAGTGGGGATGGTATTAGTGGCAGGCATCCATCCCCCTATGAGTGGGGAGGGTAGTAGTGACAGGCATCCAGGCCCCCCTGAGTAGGGGTGGTGGTAGTGGTAGGCATCCAGGCCCCCATGAGTAGGGGTGGTGGTAGTGGTAGGCATCCATCCCCCTATGAGTGGGGATGGTAGTAGTGGCAGGCATCCATCCCCCTATGAGTGCGGATGGTATTAGTGGTAGGCATCCATCCCCCTATGAGTGGGGATGGTATTAGTGGCAAGCATCCATCCCCTTATGAGTGGGGAGGGTAGTAGTGACAGGCATCCAGGCCCCCATGAGTAGGGGTGGTGGTAGTGGTAGGCATCCATCCCCCTATGAGTGGGGATGGTATTGGTGGTAGGCATCCATCCCCCTATGAGTGGGGATGGTAGTAGTGGCAGTCATCCATCCCCCTATGAGTGGGGATGGTAGTAGTGGTAGGCATCCATCCCCCTATGAGTGGGGATGTTATTAGTGGTAGGCATCCATCCCCCAATGAGTGGGGATGGTAGAAGTGGCAGGCATCCATCCCCTTATGAGTGGGGATGGTATTAGTGGTAGGCATCCATCCCCCTACGGGTGTGTATGGCATTGGTGATAGCCATCCCGCCCCTATGGTTCTGCTGTAGCTAGTGTACGTCATTTGTGCATCCCTATGTGTGTGTGACATATTTCGGGTACGTGTCGTTTGTTTGTGTTGTGGGTGTTTACCATCTGCGCCGTACGCGTCCGTACCGGTCCCGGTAATAGATGTAGAGTATTGGTAGGACCTGCGCGATGGGATTCATGGTTGGGTCGTCTAGTTCGGGTTTCTCGTGGCTTCGACTCGTACTCGTCGCTGGCTTGTCCGTCTCGTCGCCGTGGATCGTCTTGTGGCGCAAATCGGAGCTTATGTACAGCTCTCCCGGATGCTCAAATGTGCCGGACGTAGCGACGGGTTCGGCGCGTACGGAAGGCGCATCGTACTCGTCCGGCCGGAAGGTGCTGTGTATTTGCTTCCGTGCGACTCGAATCGGCGTTTACGGATCCGGCTCGGGCGGGGAACAGGAGCTGGAATTGGTGAGTACGGCTCGCTCGGAATCTGGGCTTTTATGCGCATCGTACTTGTTCGTTCGGACGAGTGTTCGAATCGGTCGGGAAACACGCGTTCGGCTTGTATTTTTTCTGGACGAATACTGTTAGGTGCGCTTCCGGCCGAGATCGGAATCGACCCCTCAGTCAAAACCCTTCTTGGCGTCCTACATGATCATGTTAATGGATCTTTAGTCTTTACCGCGACTTCAAATGCTGCTATTGCAGTATTAGAATGACTGGTAGTATCTCTACGAGGCACAAATCCATGTTGTTGATCTGACACTAGGGTATGCAGCTAGAGAGCCAAATGTGTTGCCAGTATTTTAGAAAAAACTTTGGCATCAGCGTTTTTCAGTGAATTAGGACGATAAGACCCCCTATCTTCAGGGGATATATGCTTCTTAAGAAAGTCTACGGTATTAGTTACTACCCAGTAGGCAGGAACATCACCTCCGCCACTTATATACGTACCCAATTCGAAAAATTCTAGTTGTAAAATGCCCATAAATACTTAGAAAATTCAAGCTGGATTGCATCCACTCCCGCGGTTTTCCCGGTAGGTAAAGCCCTAATAGTGGCGTTGATCTCCCCCAAGACAATATCCCCCTGCGGCACAGATAACTGCTGGGGGTCAAGCCATGGCAAGCTACAGCCCTGTAAGTACTCTAAGATATCAGAATGGTCAGACCTATCCAGCTTGCTGTAAACCCCCTGACAGAAAGATGTAAACTGGTCATCTATGGCTTGAGGGTGGGTATATGCTGAATAGAGCTTCTAGACTTCTTATCAGGAATATTATATGCAAGAATGTGCCTCACTTTCTCACCGTTTCGAGCATTTTGCTGTTATGATAACTAACAGCCACCTTTTCTCTTAACCCATGATCAAGCACAAGCCGCTGCTCAATTAACCTAATATGTATAGGCTATTCCTCAAGGTCTCTGGAAAATATTGCATGTGCATGCTTCAGTTCTAGCTCCAAGCTCTCCTGCTGATAATGGCCTACATCCTCCTACATGCATCTATTTTTATTTAGAACAAACTGCAGAGTCATGCCCTTATGTATGCTTTCATACTGTCCCATACAACTGCATCTGAGGCTGAACCTTTATTAACTTGCAAGAATTCTCTAAGCAAGCCCCCAAAGTGTGCCCGATATTTTAAATTAGTAAGAAGATGACGAGGAAATAAAAATGGGTGTAAATTTTCCCTCCCTGCCTGTGCAGCCCTAAATGTCAACATTATGGGACTATGATCTGATATAACGTTAGGGCACACCTCCATACGCGCTTCCTCCAGTATCGACCCCCAGTAAAGAGCATATCGATGTGCGAATATTGCTTGTGCGGAGAAGAATAATAGGTATATCCTGGTTTCAAAGGATGCATTGTTTTCCACTCGTCAACAAATACATGCAGTTGCAAAAGTTCAAATATGGAGGCTTGAGTTTTAGACATCCTTGTATGTGCCGAATGGTTTGTAGAATCTATACCATAGTCTATTACACAGTTAAAATCACCCATTTCAATCAAATCACCTGACCAATCCAACAACTTCAGGCTTAATGAGTCAAACATATTAGGCTTGTCCACATTCAGACCATAAACTACGCAGGTAGTATACTTTTGACTATAAATGACAAATTGAGCTAAAACCCATCTTCCCCTGGTATTGGCTAACCCTGGGCGGTGAACTACGCTACGCTCGCGGAATTTGCGAAGTTTCGGTAACTTCGCGATTCGCGTAGAACGCGAAGTTATCGTGCACTACGCAATTTGCGGCGCAGCGTAGCTGTTTTTCTTGTTCGCGCGCTCAATATACGTTCTCGCGCGCGCGGTAACGACCTACCGTGATTCTGCGTTCGCCGAAGCGACTTCCTATCCGTTCGCGGGCGCCACGAGATTTGGAATCCGGCCGCACGATCCCGCGAGAGTGTGCGAACGCGAACACGTCATTCGGACGCGCGATCTGACTTCCGGCGGCAGTGTTGGTAAGATCGCGATCCCGAACACGTAGAAACTACAATCTGGCGAAGAATATATCTCGAGCATCATAAAACCTTCTGGAAAATGATGAATTAGTTCATTTTGCACAAAAAACTCCTCAGGTTGTCATTTAGAGATGTAGTTTGGTGAGCAAGGAGTCCTTTTTCTTTTTTTCCAAGAGGAAGGAAGTGCCCCTGATTCTCAAACTTCCTGTTCCTGTCCAGCAGGCTCCTCCCAGTGTTTTGTCCATCTGCTGTTCACTTTCATTTGGATTTGGAGCTGGAAGGATCACTTTTTGTGTCTGTCTGCTGCATCATATCATTGGATTGGATTTGAGGACTCTTGGATTTGAGATTTTGCAAGTAAGTTGGAGAATTGGTGTACTTGTTTGTTTCATTGGGGCTTGTTTGTACCTACATTTTTTTGGGGGATTTCCATAGTTTTTAAAATGTATTGTTGTGGCCTGTAGTTTCGGCAGGGGCCTAGTTGTTTTTCTTTGATTGGAATTTCAGCCAGTAGGCCCGGACTAGAGCCAGAGGTATCCATGGGTGCATGTTTCTGTGGTGTCTGTTGAATTTAAAGTTTAAACATCCTGTAGGGCATGCATGGATGGCATTGGATTGAATTGGTAAAAGTGGTTTTTGGGGTGTATTTCATTTTTTGGGTGTTTGTTAAATAAATAGGCCTTTTCAGCCAGTAGGTAACCCTGGGCGTTCAGCTCGCGGACTTTGGGCAAGTCCGCACTGCGCGACAACGCGGACTTACACTTTTTATCTTCTTCGCGCGCTCAATGTACGTTTTCGCGCGCGCGATAACGACTTTTTGTGACGATCGCGATGCCGAACACGCAGAATTTACAATCTGGCGAAGAATATCTCTCGAGCATCATAAAACCTTCTCGAAAATGTTGATTTAGTTCATTTTGCACAAAAAACTCCTCAGGTTGTCATTTAGATGTAGTTTGGTGAGCAAGGAGTCACTTTTTTTTTGTTTTACAATTTTTTTCAAGAGGAAGGAAGTTGCCCAGAGTCTCCAACTGCCTGGTCCTGTCCTTTGTCTTCACTTTTTTGTTATTTTGGGTGGCCTGGCCATGTGGGTGGCGGCCATTTTGTAAAGCCAGGCATTGTGCTTTTGTCATAGGCCTGCATTGTCTGTCTTGTGTTCCTTTTCTTGTTGTTCTGGGTGGCCTGGCCATGTGTTGGCGGCCATTTTATGTGAACAGCCACTGTGCTTTTGCCATAGGCCTCCAAGCTTGCGGCCTAGTGTGCCAGTAGGCCCGGAGGTAGTCATCCTCATGGGTGCATACAAACTGTTTCTGTGTTGTCTGTTGAATTGTAACATAATTTAGGCCATGGATGGCATTGGATTGATTTGCAAAATGTGGGTTTTGGGGTGGTATTTTTTTTTTTGGGTGTTTGTTAAATAAATAGGCCTTTTCAGCCAGTAGGTAACCCTGGGCGTTCAGCTCCCGGACTTTGGGCAAGTCCGCACTGCGCGACAACGCGGACTTACACTTTTTATCTTCTTCGCGCGCTCAATGTACGTTTTCGCGCGCGCGATAACGACTTTTTGTGACGATCGCGATGCCGAACACGCAGAATTTACAATCTGGCGAAGAATATCTCTCGAGCATCATAAAACCTTCTCGAAAATGTTGATTTAGTTCATTTTGCACAAAAAACTCCTCAGGTTGTCATTTAGATGTAGTTTGGTGAGCAAGGAGTCACTTTTTTCTTGTTTTACAATTTTTTTCAAGAGGAAGGAAGTTGCCCAGAGTCTCCAACTGCCTGGTCCTGTCCTTTGTCTTCACTTTTTTGTTATTTTGGGTGGCCTGGCCATGTGGGTGGCGGCCATTTTGTAAAGCCAGCCACTGTGCTTTTGCCATAGGCCTCCAAGCTTGCGGACCAGTATGCCAGTAGGCCCAGAGGTAGTCACCATGGGTGCATAAAACTGTTTCTGTGTAGTCTGTGGAATTTTGACATCATTTAGGCCATGGATGGCATTGAATTGATTCAATTGAATTGCGAAATGTGGTTTTTTTTGGAGGGTCTGACTATTTCACTTTTTGGGTGTGTTAAATAAATGCCTTTTTTGCGTGTGTACTGTGTAATTATAATTGTGTTGTTGTAGTGGTTGTCTAACTTTCAAAAGTGTTTTTAGCCATGTGGATTTTAGTTTTTGCATTAAAGCTGTGTGTGTTTTATAAGGCATCCTTTGTCTACCCATATATAGGCCTGCTTGAGTTCATTGTTTGCCGTGCCTTGTGCCTGTGAGTCACCATGTTTCTGGGGGCCATTTTGTTGTGGTAGTTATTAGTGTGCTGTTTTTGCCACATAGGCCTGCGTGTCTTTCCATTGTTCCTCTTGTCTTACTGCTTCCAAATCCATCCCCATTGCCAGCTGCAGCTCCCTGATGCTGCTATATAATACATCCCACGTGATGCACAAATTTAGGCCAAACAAGCTCCACTACATTTTAGTTTTTGTTCTTTACTATTCTTATTCTTCCAGAGTGTACACTAGCACTACACAGTAGCCAGGAAAGCCCTGGCCTTGTTGTCAACGTCTCATAAATGGCTAGACTGTGTGTTGTTGTTCACAGAGTTTCTGAAATGTAATAATTGAGGCCACCACACACTAAGTTCTATATTCTATTTGTTTGATTTGTGCTATGTTTGACTGATGTTCTGGCTTTTTTGCTTTTAGGTGCACAAAGACTGAGGAGGAGGTGTGTCTCTCATCATTGCCCGTTGCACTGCCAGACAGACATCCTGCTGCTGTACACACAACACAACGTGACGTGTGACCTGACCAGACATCTCTGCAACTGAGTGCTGCTGACATCTGAAGAAGATGGGCCCAAAGAAAGCAGGTACCAGGTCCTCCAGTACCAAGAAAGTTGCTATTGAGAAGAAGAAGGAACAGAAGAAGGAAGTGACACTTAAGTCTGGTGTGCCGGCCAATACCTTTTTTGGGGAAAAAAAATTGCGCCTGCAGCAGCGGTGTCCGGGGGCAAGCTGGGGGCAGCACCTCCGCATCAGTGGACCCAACCCACCAACCCAGGCCCAAGCACATGAGTGTGGAAGAGGTAGCCAGCCTAATGGTGGAAAGCAGTGATGCTGAGCCTGAGATAAACTTATCGCTATCTCAAAGTAGTACCCAATCAACGCAGGAGGAAACACAGCAGATAAGTGGTCAACAACAACAGCCGCACCCACCGCCCGCAATAGTAGTCGTTGTTCCTCCTGAAGTAGGGGCAGTTCAGGAAATTGAGCCTCATGCAGAGGTAGAAGAAGAAGCCACTCATTCAGAAGATCCATTGTCTTCCAAATCCCCAGCAAGGAAAAGGAGGGGTAGTCCATCAAGTTCTTCTCCAAGCCCCCTTCTGATGATCTAGATGCCACTTGGAAGCCACAAACTGAGTCTGAGAGGGAGCCACGTTCCAAGACCAAGCTAGGGAAAAGGAAGGTTCCGGAAAGCCTTACACTTATGGAGGTCGATGTAGAACAGCAAGATGATGATGATGACGAGCCAGTCATCACAAACATCACTCCCGGCCCCGAGGAGATGGAGACCAACATTATTACCCTATCCAAAATCGCTGAGAGGGATGTAGAACGCATACCTCCACAGGTAACACCAACACGGCCTACAGCTTCCATATTTGCATTAGCAAAGGCCCGGCAGCAACCTACATCCAGCACAACCATCACCTCAGTAGGAGTAGGTAGTGGTACAGCAGCACAGAGTCAAATTCAACACACACCCTACAGATCATCCGGCATTGGAAGAGGCACCTCCAGCAGGAGGCCAAAGTTAAGCTCCCCAGTTTGGGACTTCTTTACGGTTAGCGAAAAGGAGGAGAACATTGCTATATGCTCCATTTGTAATACCTCTGTTAGTCGTGGTAAGCTTGGTACAAACTATGGTACCGGAGGCCAAATGACCCATCTGAAAAAACACCACTTGATCAGCTGGGAGGACCACCTTCGCGGCAGAAAAAAAACTGCAACCATTGGTGTTGGTGGGGATAAAGGAGTAGAAGAAGAAGATCCGATCACGGTGGAAGAGGAAGGACAGGGAGACATTCTCTCTGGTAGTGGTACACAAGGTGTCCCTGACCCCAGCAGTGCAGTCTTAACGTTGCACACATCTTCAGCAACATCTCAGTGGCACAAGAGTAAGAGTCAGCCGGAGACACCAAGAAGTACCAGGTCCGCACTACCAAAAAGTGCGTTGAGCCTAAGAGAAAGGAAAACCATGCAGCCTACCATTATCAGCATGTTTGGGGTGAGGGGCAGTACGAACACAACCACCCAATAGCACGTTTGTACAATGCGAAGCTGGCTAAAATGTTAGCACTGGACCTTCTCCCTTTTTCTTTTGTTGAAGGGGTGGGTGTTCTGGAATTTGTGTCAACCATCTGCCCAAAATGGCATGTTCCCAGCCGCTACTATTTTGCCAGAGTTGCAGTTCCAGCACTACATCACGACGTGCTGGAATTGCTAGGAAAGGCCTTGAAGCAGAGTGCTGTTCACAGTATCCACCTGACTACAGACATGTGGACCAGTTGCCAAGCCACAGATTACATGTGCATCACTGCACACTGGATCTGTTTTGCGGGGGTTAGAGAACAGATATCTGCTGGTGTTGATACTGCAGAGATTTTTCATGCCACTCGCAAACATGCAACTGTAGCCATGTTTGCCATGGAGAAATCTCATACTGCTGCAAACATTTTGGAAGAGTTTAACACCAAGGTCTTTGAGTGGCTGCGCCCAAGAGGGCTTACGATTGGTTTTGTTGCCACGGACAACGGCAGTAATGTAGTTTTGGCCATGCGCAATGGTGGCTATTTCAGGGTCCCGTGTTTGGCACACTGCATTAACATTGTTGTTCAAGACTTTTTGAAAAATGAATCCAAAGTCAGCAACTTACTGGTCACCTGCAGAAGAATATGCTCACATTTCAGCCATTCTTTTAAAGCCCGGAAGCAGCTGAGGGTCATTCAACGTGAGCATAAAATGCCAGTCAAAGCGCTCATCCAGGAGGTGCCAACACGTTGGAACTCAACTTATTACATGCTTGATCGTCTGTTTGAACTGTACATACCACTCAATGCTTATGTCATGCAAAGATTAGGGGAACCTACTGTGAGAGGCATGACCATTGAGATGGCTCAATGGGACCTCATTAAATGCCTGACTGAGATGCTACTTCCTTTTGAGATCTTCACACGTGAAGTCAGCAGGGAGGACTGTACTATGGGCCAAGCTATCCCATTGTTGCACATGCTAGAGCAACAGCTGAAGGATGTGTCTGAAACGTACGCAGGTGTGGATGACAAACAAGACGCATATCATTTGGCGGAGACCTTAGCCGCTCGCTTATCGGAAAATACAAGGATTAAAAATAAAATTTTGTCACAACCACATTACATTAGTGCCACAATTTTGGATCCACGGTACAAAGTATTTCTGAACAGCAAGGCAGTAATTCCTTTTTCGGAAGTGGATGTTGCCAACTACAAAACTTTGATAGCTAAGGAAGCCACTATTTTCGAAAGCGAACAGCTGTTAATTACAGGCCCCCCACCCCAGGCCATAACCAGTACTACAGGGCATCCAGAGTCAAGTTCTACTTCGGAGCCTGAGGGCAGTGCATTTGCCTCCCAGCAGTCACCTACACCAACAATAACATCAAGAACAGGATCATCCACAGCACAATGTGCAACTGATTGGTTTCTACAGCAGGGGTATGGTAAGTCCAGTGCTGATGCAAAGGCAAAACAGGCCGAGCACATCGGAGCACCCCTGAACATTGAGCGTATGGTCCAGGCCTATCTGGATGACCCAACAGAGGTCTTCATGGATCGAAACCCATTGGTGTATTGGTATGGGAAAAGAAGCCAATGGACAGTGCTCAGCAGGCTGGCGTTAAAGTATCTGGCTTCCCCTGTCACAAGTGTCTCTTCTGAGCGTGTTTTCAGTGCTGCTGGTGCCATTGTAACTTCGAAAAGGACCAGTCTCTCGGCCCAAAGCGTGGAGAGGTTAACCATGATCAAAATGAATCAGCACTTTATACCACCGGATTACAAAATACGTGAATCACAGCAGGAAGAGGAGAGCGACTTGGATGACGTAAATAGTGCGTTACAGGACCTACTTCTGTCCGAACCACCAGAGTTTGAGGACGAGCTCCTCTTCCCTGACAACTAGGCTTTCAAATTGTTACTTTCTTCCTTCCTTTATGTGTCTGTGTATCTGTCTTTCTGGTTCAAATCACAACAAATCCATCACCACCGTCTTCTCTTTTTATTTCCCTATTGGAGTTGGATGTCTGTGCATTTAACTGTCCACTCTTCAGAGTCCTGCTTCATCTTCCTGTCTCGCACAAGTACATTTCCATCAAGCCAGACATTAGTACAAGAAATGTTGCCTTTACCAGTCCCGCCTCCATAAGAAGTGAAACGTGACTATAGCTATCCTCCGTTTTGTTTTCGAGCCGAAACTCATCAGTGTCCGAAGGCTACAGCCTCAGCAGGCATCCAAAGGTCCTCACTGTCAGGACAGAAGGTACTTGGCAGAGAAAGACAAGAGACTCTTCGAAGAAACTTGCTGACATTTGTGCAAACTCAAATGACCATCAATGAGCGCTACCCAGGCCGCGGCCCATCATCACAGTGCTGACCATGGGAAGCAACTTAAACTGTGACAAAGTGCCACAGAAGAATAAGACGAAAACCGAAACAGCGACTAACACTCAAAATGAATGTGGACTGGAGTAATGATGAGGCCACTGCCCCGTAAAAAAAAAAAACAACTGTCAGAACTAGGCATCTGATGATCTGACAGCCAAAGAGAAGAGCAAGACAGGTAATGATGGAATGCATTGGATGCTTGCAGACTCTGAGCGATTGCTGTTGTTTGTTGTTGGTGTTGTGCATGAAGTCGAACTCTACTCTACTAGTTAATCTACAAAGTGACTCAAGTCAGTGACAGTCAATGTTTCCCTTCTTGTTGTTTAATAACCAAATTGTACTCCTACTACTGCAGGTGCAGGCCAATATCTGTTGCAATTTTTTAATATGGAATATGGACTTAATCGGAGTCACTACAGACTGAGTTGTAGTTGGACAACACGTACCACACCATGATGATGACCATACTATCTTTGCACGCAGTCATTCAGTTGGATCGGAGATGATTCAAGGAATAACTGCATTTCATGAAGTGGCATAAGGTAAACATAAACACAACAATTCAACAAGAAAGTAAACACAGCAGACCTACATGTCCATGTAGTGGTGTGTAGTCGAGTGTAGTGATGACTGACAGCGGCGCATTGATTTTGTCACTTAATTAGGAAGATGCTAAGTTGCTGTGTATGCCTTTTGTCTGGCTATGTCAAAAATTAAGGTAAATGGAGGTTGGGTCACGGGCTGGTGCTGTGGTGGGCCTGTTCTGTCCTGTTGTTGTTGTAGCTTAATGCTGTAAACAGAATCTACACGATATATCCAAGCCGCCTCACTCTGAAAGTGTTCTCTCTTCTCTTCTTGGACTCCACCATAATTGATGTTTTTTTTTATTCATTGATTTTTCAATACCCCTTTTGTTTTTCCATCTAGACGTTACAGGCCGGCCTTTACCCTGTGCTTGCTATACTGGGAGACACAACTCACATTTACCTTACCAATCGGCATCAGGAAGGCCACCAAGATTGATGTGCGGAGCGTCCATGGAAGATAGGACCAAGAGGAAGGACGAGATTCAACTCCACAATTTGAGCATGATAATACAGTAACTTTAGTATCATTCATCATTCATCTTTTAATTAATTTGAATCCTTTTTTCTCTTCAATCATTAGGACTGTGTGTTGTGTGTTGTTTGTTTGCTAATTGATCCCTACAACTGTGTTTTAATTGTCTTTGCTATCTTTACAAGTAAGCCCAGTACAACATGGAATTTGGGTCTCTGAGGGCATATTACAGGCAAGGCAAATTGCATAGAATATACTGCTGCCCTGTACTGTCTAATTGTCTAGTAGGAGTTATTAAGTACTACTCATTAACCATCAAGTTATCTTCATCATCATGCATGCATTTCCCTTTTCTCCCTTTATAGATTTTTTGTATAAGATCATGGTCGTCTGCCAAGATTGCGCTTTGCTTTTGTTGTCCATGCGTACTGTTTTTCATTCTCAAACCTTTCCCCAAACCCCCTTCCCATCCATTCATCAAACCCTAACCCTCTTCCCCCGGGCTGTGATTTATATTGAGGTGTGATGTGACTACATAAAATGTACACCAATTGATCACACGCTTGCTGGGGCAGATGTGGTGAAAGCAACACTAATTCAATTGCAAGGCAGGGCGAGGAGCTTCTTCTGCTTGCCCACCCATGCTCAGTCTATGTGCAAGCCGTCACCGGCTAATAGTAGTACATCATAATTAATTGCCGTCATTGATTGGATTAATCATCAAACTCCTACCACACAGCAGTAAAGGTTACGAATTACGATTGTGTTAAGTTAAGTGACTCACTCGACACAACTACAGTTTGTAACTTCTTGTACTAGGCTGTCCCCGCCACCATTATGTTTAATTTGACTTTAGCAGTTGCAACTGCAATATTGTTTGTTTGGCAGTCTTCTTCTGTACTGTATTTTACTTCGTTCTACTACTCCTCCCACAGTCGCTCTCAGGAAAGTGACTGTCTCTTTTTTAATTTTTTAGCAAATGCTACTGCCAGTGTCTACTCTACTACTACCACCACAACCATGGCATCTTCTACATTCTCTCTGGAAACCATGCAGCCATCGCTGTGCCGAACGTAATCATCATCAATCACAGGTAAGATAAGTTTGGTGGGAGGTATAAATGGACTGGGAGGAGAGACTGACAGTACTAGTAGGACAAATAACTCAGTGAGGGGTACCGCATCTATCTGTTTGTGTTACATCATCATCGGCAGATTATTTAAATCAAACACTGGCTGCGGCCCTGCAGCAGCAAGGAAACCAATGTGACGTTAATTCGTAAAACAGTAACCCCCCACAAAACATTAACATTGTATGTTTAAGTATAAATATAATTTATTACCCTAACAAAAATAAACTATCCCACACCTGACCCACCCTTCTCCCTAACCCCAACCAATGTCCAAAACGAAAAAAGTCCAAAGAATGTCCCGAAACCCCAACGCCCAATTCCCACCCACCAAAACAAGGAATAAAAAGGGGCAAAGCAACAGGGTCCTCGATGTTAAATTCGGCGGGCTTTGAGGTGTTTGTCCACCAGTATTTTGACCCGCTCCTCCATTTGCTCCTCTAGCCGTGCCATCCGGAGGAGAATCTTCCTGCGAAATGCCCTGCAGTGGCATCCAGGATGGGGGACAGCAGTGCTGGCTGCTAGCGAATTGCGGCGGCGGCCGGCGGCTACCAGACCGCGGCGCCGTACCGCTGGAGTTGTGGCCTGGCTGGGGCCCGGGGCATCGGACGAGGCTGCAGCTGCTGCTGCCGCCTCCTCCTCCTCCGCCTGAGCCACCAGCCGCCGGTACTCCTGGCATATGGCCTCCAGTTTCCGGCGCCGGGCCCTGGCTGCCAACTCCTTACCGCGATGGTTTGTCTTGGGAAGGAGTACTATCTATATCAAGAAAGAAAAAAAATATTGTTGTAACCAGTACTCTTAGCTAAACAGTAACACAAAATTAATTCAACACATAATGGCACAGTAGCACTAGCAAGAAGCACAGTACATAACATTTGTGGTAATAATCTATCTATCCTCCCACTTCCTCGGCCTCTAACATTTGTGGGAGTTTCAGGCATTATACTAGCACTATGGACTCCAACCAGTACACAGTACACCAGTGTTCTTCTTATCTCTAGTTTAGCGAAATGACATAACCTGGTTGTAGCCGGCATTGCCAGCTCGGTCATCTATGCTTGCACCCAAGACAAACATACGAGTCATGATGCAGACTCACGTTAGTTTGATTTACTACTGTTTGCAGGTGGGGAAGCTCGTATTTTTCTATTACGGGTGGCACTGGCCATACTCTCTCTGTTACATGGAGGGCAATTGCTCAATTTCACAGTGCCTTGGCTACTACAAAAAGGCAGATTATATATCTGATCCAATGATCGTTGCTTTTATATGGGACAACGACATAAGGTCAGTAGCGGTCGGTGGTGGGACTCGGGGAGTTCGGCCGGGCGGTGACGTGGGTAGGGGCAGGATGGGGGTAGTAAACTATGGATTACGGCCAATTACAGGTAAGTAAACATATAAATAAATGAAACTAATTTTGTTGCGCACACTGCATCGCATTTGGCGGTGCAGTGCGCACAATGAAATTTGCTTTATTTATTTGTATGTTTACAGTAAAGTTACCTGTATTTACCCGTGTAATACATTGTTTACTACTACCCCCCACCCTGCCCCTCCCCACATCGGCTTTGCTACTCTGGCGCGGTTTCTTTTACATTTCCTAAAACTGTGCATCCCGTGACAGTCTCCACCTATGCTGTCTATGATGAATACATACAGGCATCCATCCATTCTAAGTAAATGTCAATCATTCTTCTTAATCTCTCCACAAACCTTACTTTGTTTCACCAACAACAACGCATGCGTCCACTCACTCCGTTGCTTGCCTTGGCTTTGAGTTTCACCCAAACACCGCTGATGATTCTTGCTATCCACAGTATCCACCCATACTGTGTCGCCCACCCAGGCAGGCATCCATTCTTCTTTCACCTTCCACCCATCCTTCAACAACACATGCATCTGATTCCTATCAGCCACCTATCCATGCTTCCAACGTATCCTTCTCTGCCAGTCATCATATTAAATCTCGCCTGCCCTTCCTCCTTCAACCCTTCTTTCCCTTTTTGTTCAACACATCCATCAAGGTCATCTGATCTGACTTTTAGTCTCCTCCATAAAACTTTCACAGCTGAGTTGGAGTCAGATTTAAGAGGCCATTGGTTAATCAAGTCACGCTGGTAATGCTATTGCTACTGCATTGCTCATGCTAAGTAAATGGTGTCTTCTTTAACCATTGTATAATGTTCACTACAACTTCATACCTAATAAGTCTCAACAACAGTACAGTGAGTGAAGTCCACACACCCTTCCAGCTAGTGCAATGTCAATAAGTCATGAATATAACTTACCACCGCCCGCCACTGCTGCTGGCTCCCCCCTGTAGCTCCTGCAGGTGCCGCATCTTCTCCTGCCCCCTCCGGAAGGCTAGAATCGCCGGTGGCCCCGCCGCCACTGGTGGTTGCTAGTACGCCTAGATAAAAACATGACACATTTTTAGATGCCTGTACACCTCCCCCTATTTATTCTTTTTCACTAGCAAGATTGAAAAAAAAGTTAATACATACATATTATTATAAATCACATTCAATAGTCCAAATCGGGTACTAGAGTACAGTCAGTAGACACTAGTAGTGTTATGGTCCCTAGGGTCATTATTATACTATACTCTACTCTTTGCAAAGTTAGCCTGAGCCATGCAACCATTTTCCGCTTCATGTCTTTTGCGCATGTTACCTCGCAGCTTGTTGTGCAGTAACAGTAAGACGCCTTTTTGAGCCCACATGAGCACATACAGCTACTGTCTGAGCGGTGCGTACAAGAGGTCGAAAAACAAGCCCCTTTGTTATGGAGTTCGGTTAGTCCGTATTGCTTAGCCATAGGTAACATGTTACACTTTTTGGGCAGGACTGAGAAATGCTTGCATTATACTATATAACACGCACCATTTTTCTCAGGCAGAGGATTCCCTTCTACGAACCAGAGATTTGCAGAGCTTATGAATGATGCATGTAACCAGTAATTCTACGTTCTACGGTGAGGAGTCGCCCAGAATTCGCACAGATCTTTTGTCTTATATATCATCAATGATCATGCACTTGTTGCAACACTGTTTATTGTTTTAATCTTATGCATTTTGCTGTTGGAGCTGGGTGGAGTACACTGAATTTTATAGAACAACATACATACAGAGCTTGTTAGTTGAAAATAAACCTTTTGAACTTACACATAGACTCTGTGGTATTTGGTGTGGTGGTGGTGGTGGACTTACACGAGTGAGTGAGCGAAAGGGTGTTATGTTCTGGGTTGTGTAATCATAATCATTGGGTATCTTCGGGTGGGGGTTCGGGGACCTAATGAGACACTATAGCTAGTCGTTCAGGGGATTGTGGGTTCACTTCTGACTGAGGTGTGAGGAACGTCCAAGTTCCAAACTCGCATCACCAACATCCTATTTCATTGTGCATAGTTCTGCATGGGGCTGTGCAGAATCCAAGTAGTATGTACTATATCCTATCAAAAATAGTCAAATATCTGGTTGGGCATTTTGTTTGTGGTAATTGTCAAAGCCTCAAGATTAAGAAGCCTAGAAGAGGACAACCGAAAGGACTGGACTCAGTGGCTAGAGCTATTAGTATTGGTCAATCTGAGTTTTATTCAAAACCGTACAATAAAGAGTGGCAATGCAAACTGGGCAAGCTTAGCGACAGACTAATATTAGTAGTACAGAGTACAGACATTCATAGCAGAGGCAGTTAGAACTTAGAGGCAGGGATAACCAGAATTTAGAAACAGATAGTCAAGTCAAGATCAAAGAATCTTTTGTAAAAAATAGAATTAGGGAGTGGAGCCAGAATTAATAGTTCTGAAAAAATAAGGTGCAGTAAAAGTTAGGGCAATATAATTGTTAATATTAACCACTGGAGGACTTACTGGGACCAGCAGCAGGGCCCTCGGTAGAGGAGCGGTCCTCTGGTGGTTGTCCCGCCGAATCGGACCCCGTCTTCTTGCCCCTGGGTGCTGCACATCAGTGATCATATAAGATATAATAAAGAAAAAGAAAGACACAAACATTAATGATTGCTGTGAAACAAATAAATTATCTAAAAAAAACGCTCAAAAAACGTTTTAGGAAACAAGAATTGCAATAAAATTGACCTATCTAATCCGATCGACTACTGGCTTGCGGGATTCACGGACATTCTACTTATTTGGGAACACTAATTCAGTGTTCCATTCTGATTGATTCAAATAAAATCCAGAACACTAACTAAGCCTAAGTACCACCTGACCTAGCCCACCTATTCCAGGCGGGCCAATTGTTCATTAAGCCTGCATTTCCATTTTTTTTTGCCATCAAAAATGCATAGATGAGAAGGAGGACACATGCATAAAGTGCATAATGCATACACCAAATTGTTGGTTGGTTGCGTCTGATGTTCTGCAGCTGACTGACACTGCTAAGCTAAGCTTACCAGTACCACTCACTAAACAAACTACAAAAGGTTCTAAGGACTGGGGTAAGCAGCACTCAGTGACAGAGGATGCGTCACGCAGACCGCTCAAAAATTATCGACTAATAGTAACTAAACCTAGTATCAAATGCATCCACCACTATTTGACAGGAGGTCAAAGGAAGGACTACAGTCTCTCTAGTAATAGCATTACCTAACTGAAGTTCTCTAAAGTAAACTCTTACATAATAATGACAAGCGAGCGCAAAGTTGCAAAAAAGTAAGAGTACCGCCCAGCACCTGTGTCCTACAATCACAGAAGATTTTGAAACGTAATTTACCTGCAATGTAAGCAGCAGTATTCTTGTTATTTGTAAAAAATGTATACACAAATCACAATACTTATACTACTATATATATATTGGCTACTCACCAAGCCCCACGACCTCGACACCTAGCAGGTCCAACAGGTCCTGCTCCCAGTCAAGGATGTCTGACCACCGGTGGGCCAGCTGGTTATGGGTGCGCCGGACCGCGGAGCAGCGAAACACTGTCCGACGCACCTTCGCCCACCGGCGGTGACGCTCCTGGGTCGGGTACCCGGAGCCTGGCCTGCCGCCTGCTGCCAAGGTCAAGGGAAGGTGGCGCTGAATAAAAAAAACAAGGGCGGCCACCTCCGCCTCAGTAAACAGCTGGCGGGCTTGCACCCCTGCAGGGCGCAGTCTGCCGCAAGGCAGGCGGCGATTGGGCGCACGCGCCTTGCCCTTTGAGCCGCTGCTGCTACCCTTCGCCATGGTTCTGGGGTGGGAGGAGGTGAAAAAGAAAAGTTAGAAGGGAAAAATAAAGTTAGGGGAAGAAGTAGGAGCTTAAAGAAGAAAGTTATATAAAACAGTCGAAAAGTTAAAAAAACACAGTAAAAAGTAGAAAAAAATGCAAAATATAGACTTAAGCAGAGAGTGAGATAGATAAGAAATAAAGAAAAATTGAAAAACAGTGTAAAAAACTAAGGATTCCAAAGATTGAGGGAGGATAGAAAAGCAGGCCCAGAACCATAGCATAGAGTGGTAAAACAAGATGGCCGCGCCCATCGCGACCGCGTGGGTAAGTTCGCGCGATATTTGTCCCCGAGCACGCAAAAACGTCGCGAACACGTACAACGCGTTCCCGAACAAGGAATGCGCATCGCGAGCACGCTATACGCGACCCGGAACAGGAAATAAGGGATCGCGAACGGGCGGGACAAGTGAAAAACAAAATGGCCGCGCCCATAGGCGACCGCATGGGTAAGTTCGCGCCCCGAGCACGCAAACAGCGTCCCGAACAACCACAACGCGTTCCCGAGCAAGAAAAACGCATCGCGAACGGGCGCGACAAGCAGCTACGCACGCTCGCGAAGCTACGCGTAGCTCGCGTAGCGCTCCGACGTCTTCGCGTAGCTTCACGTAGCGCGACTACGCGAACTACGCCCAGGTAGAGTTCTGGGTATGTTTATGTCCAGATTCTTAGATTTCATTATCACCACCCCACATATTGAGACTGCCTGGGATGTGCACATAAGAGTGTCATACCCCAGCTGACTTAACACTAGCCAGTCTTTATATGCCAAGCGAGTTTCAGTTATTCCTAGTATTTGTGGTTTATACATCTTTAGTTCTTCCCAAACTAATTGCAGCTTCCTGGGTCGATTCAGCCCAGCAACATTCCAGCAGATACATTTCAACCTGAACACTGTACCAGTGTTAACTGTACTGAGGGCCAGATGTACGATTAGAATTAGCATGAGTGTTTTGCGACTCGCTATTAGGAAGGGGCGTTCCCTTCCTAATAGCGAGTCACAAGCCATGTACCAATGTTTTGCGACCGCAATTGCGGTTGCAAAACACTCGCAAATTACCACCCTCTTCAAGAGGGTGGTAATGCAGTCGCAAATGGGAAGGGGTCCCCAGGGGACCCCTTCCCCTTTGTGACTTGCTCTGAAATATTTTTTAAGGGCAGGCAGTGGTCCAAGGGTCCAAGGGATCACGTCAAAAAAGTGTGTATGAAGCCTTTTGAACACCGCTCTTTACTGCAATAACTTTGAGTGGGGGGAAGATTGCACCAAAGTAAGACATAACAGACTGGCATGATGTCAGCACGGGAATAGTTCTCGGAGAGCGCTCACCGTGGTGGATTCAGCCCACCATCTTCTTTCCTGTGACCTTATTTTCAGACTTCCAACAGAAAGAAAGTGAGCGATGGCATACTTCCATAAGATTGGTAATACGTATTTTCCAACTTCTTTGCAGAAGGGCAAGCCAGCGTAAAGAGTGCCACCTCTTTTTTCTATTAATGACCAGCCAGATACATGTTTAAAGCAGCAGAGAGCAGTTTGCAACCGAATGTACATTGTAACCAGTGTCTTGCTGATCCTTCCTTCCCCACAGGGCCTTTACAAGCAGTGCTTGATATATTTCAATATTACATGAATAGCTCTACCCTTATGTATTCCAGAACTTGAGTAAAGAGCAGAACTGAACTTAAGTTTAGTTAAGAACTTTTGTTAAGTTCGGGAAATATAAAGAAAAATTCTGAGATGCATTTTTAACACAATATAGGTGTTGTGAGTAGTACCTCACAGGCATTAGTAGACGTGCACAAGTGAGAGCTATACAGATTTCATTTGGAAAATTTGGAATTCTTGGTATGTCTAACCCTATAAAGGGTAAACAATTAAGAACGGCACTTAAACAAATGTTGATGGACGGTTTAAATGCAATTTGGAGAGTAGTTTGCAAAGTATTTATTCAATATCCTATGCTGCTGGTAGATAAGGTACTATTTTATAGAAACATTGAAATGGTTAACATTGCCCTTGAATTAACTATCAAGGATAAATTTATATCACAGCCAAGAAATAATTTACAGCAAGGTACACTATTCACTTAATTGGATCAGCTCGCTTTTCGTTTGATTAAAATACAAGCAGGTGATGAATGGAAGACTATTTTGAGACATAAATTAGCCTATTTAAATATAAATTGGTGCTATTCAGACTGCGCAGTGCTCCAGTGCAATCCTGGGTGTTCTGGGTGAAGTGTTTGAAATTCTACTTCGTGCTTGCTTTATATTACACTTGAAAGCCACCTTGATTTGTTTTTAAGTTATGTACGCAGCACAATTAGCATGAAATGAATCCTTTCACTGCTGGGGTGTTTGTGCAACCCTGTGCCAGGGCATTTCTTTTAAAGAATCAGCTTTAAGTTGTACAAGCACATGTGCTTCTTGGGTCTCTTTGATCACAAGTACAAAATCTATGTTTTTTCTGAGAACTTTCATGGTTATGTATTGACACAAGTCATGCGTCAATCTCATTGCAGATATAATCAAAAATGTGGACATTTGTATTTCTTAAAAATCCTCAATATTTTGTTGCATTCCTCAAATGGACAAACATTAATTACGGAATGGTAATCAAGAAAATGTTGCCTTGAATGTCAGGAGTCCGGCAATACTATTATAAGGCAAGTCCAGACGGTCATACTTACAAATGGCTTGATTGTAAGTACATAGTAACTGGCAACCACCAGCCTCATGAGCATCCTCCTCTCTCCTCTGTCCCCGATCTGCAACCGTCCTGGAATATGGCATAAGAGTCCACACTCCATCCTGGCTCAAGACGCGGAGACAGACAAGCATGAATATAGCAGGACATAGCGCACATCTGCCCCATTTACAATAAGATAATAGTACAGCATTGCACAGCAAATGTATTCCAGCAATAAATAACTACAAAAAATAAATAAAAATAGAATATTATAAATAGTTGCATAAAAGATGCACCACTACTAAAACAGGATAAAGGTACATTGCCATGCCCAATAATAATTCAAGACTAAACTACAACTGTAATAAACAGTAAACTATATGAAAAGCATGTTTGAAAGCTTTTAACAATGAATTACATCATGACAAAATCCTTATATTTCCATGAATTATATTGTGAAAAATACTTACATTTCCCAGGTACTTTAGTTGTATGCTTCCCTCGAATACTACCACCTTCTCCACCCACAGTTTCAGTTTTGGCATTCTTATAGCATTCAACTCCCCTCTCTGGAACATGCATATGTGGAACTTTTACCACTTTGGAAACATTCCACCACTGACCATTTTTCAGCCTTACCACACTCCTGTTCACATTCACTTCATCTACTTGACAGGGTGCACCATACTTCACCCTGCCTTTCACTACCTTGACACTTGGTAACCTGATACAATACCAATCTCCTTTCTTGAAATGAATACATTTTGTTTTTCTGCACTCATCTTACCTCATTTTTGTTTTAAATTGGCTTTGCTCAATTTTTCCAGGCATGTTACCGACATCAGGACTTCCAAAGGTACTATCGACCTCAAATTCAGAGTATTCACACTCTGAAAAATACCATTCTGAATTGGACAATACCCAATTCTCATACTGTTCTTAGGTCCTGAAGAAAGCCCAACGACCCCTTAGGGGCACCTGCAAGGGCTGAAACATGTAGACCATCGAATTGGACTACGATAGTGCAGTGGACTCATAATCAGTCCTTCCCTGCACGAACTTCACTTTTTATACAGTCTTCTCATACACCAAACGGAATAAAACATTTATTTTTAGGGAGTATGATGATCACTTTTTAAACAACACACTTCACTTGAGCACCTTTCACTCACCACCGATTACTGATCACTACTGTAAAATCCAGTGGTTCCCTCCAGGTGGAGAAAGCATACAAAAAGAGACCCAATGATGATGCTGTCACGTATCTGATACAGGCGGAGAATCAAGATAAACCGCCACACGACCTGCTTACGTGAATGAGGGTTTTTTAAGTACTTTATCAAGTACTGACGGATAGAATACAGTGGACCCTGGTTGCAGGTACAAGTGATCCATTCCCTTTTGATTTTGACTGGGTGTTATAGCTTTCCCACAGCATGGTTCGTTTAATGTAAGGATTCTACAGAATTGGAGAAATCGAATGAATTCATTTGAGCCAAGTCCCAGACCTACCCAGTATGAAGCGTTAGAGGGGTGGGAAGTAGAAGCATTTGAAAGAGAGAAATATCGAGGTGGTAGGAGATATAGAAATTTAATGACTAGATATCCTTTTGAGAGAAGAGAAGACACAATGAAGAGATGGAGGAGAGCTATGGTAACTGAGGGCTTGTACCCAGTTTTAGTTGCTGAAGATCAGACAGGAGGCAAGTGTAAAGAGAAAAAAATAGAAACTTCAAGTTTAGGACAGGACCCGAACGAATCTGATGATGAGTTGTTAGAAGACATAATGACCAAAAGACCTCCGCCATATCAAGAAAATTCAGTTGAGGTGACTCCGAATGCACCAATAATGGGAACTCCATTAACTCCACAGATTGCGGACATGGCTAGAATAGTGTGAGAAAAAGAATTGGCCATATTAAATAAGGCAAGAATAGAGCAGAGCCAGAAAATAAATCAGTTGAGCCCAAATACAGAAGCCTTGACGGTACTGGTAACAATTGGTCCCCTAGTTCCATTGTATGGAGAAAAACAGAATATATCAAAAGTACATATATTGCCAGTTCCAAGGAGTAGCGACAGGAGTGGAATGGTGACAGTATTAGATGAGGATGGACAGGCTGACACAAATACTACATTGTTAGACCTTCCGGTTTGTGAGATGATAACATAAACCCCTAGAAGAGGTATACAAATAGATCCAAGGAGAATAGGGACAAACATCATTCCAACGACAGGGAGTTCAGCAGGTCCTTCACCAGAGGAATTGAATGATTGGATAAAGGGAATGGAAAAGGAAAAACCTCAACCACAGAGTATAAATGTGAGCCAATTGAAAGTGGATTTGGAAGAGATGATTATTGGTACAATAAGTCCAGATAGATTAGGGACTTACCGAGATGAAGAGCTGTTGTTTATGTGTAAAAGTATCACTTGGTGTGAGAAGTTGGCCTGGTATATGCTGTTCACTAATTAAAGTGGACACCTTGCACCAGAACAATTCGACTCTTATGGTAGATAGGTTTAAGACAACCTTTATAGAAAGCTATCCTAGTGGTAGCTGTGGAGAGCAGCCTTCAGGCTAAGTCTTGAAGGAATGTAAAGCAGCTTGTTTTACCACACAATCTCTTGAATCACCAAATGAAAAGACACCACACAGGTATATATATCAAATATATATGTATTTATTAATAAACTCTCTCTACTAATCTCTTTATGAGATTAGAAGTCAGGAACATATGTACAAGTCAAATATTATCAAAATAAGTTTAGCACAATCGAATATCACAATCTTAGTTTGCTAGACCTAGGTCTAGGGCATCTAGAATCGAGGGACCCCCAAGAACCACCCCAGGTAGTTGTAGGAGACCCACAGGGGACGGCCGCGGTGACCTGGCACCGGTGCGAGTCTATGCGCTCAGACGCGATTGAGATTTCAATGTTAAAGGTCCCTTGCGTGTTCGAGGTGAACACACCGATTGGTCCTTGTACGAGTCGAA
Source organism: Calotriton arnoldi (assembly GCA_963921515.1). NCBI lineage: Eukaryota > Metazoa > Chordata > Amphibia > Caudata > Salamandridae > Calotriton > Calotriton arnoldi. Next base: position 2,286,871 of record CAWUFW010002309.1, read on the forward strand.
GGACGCGGTCACAGATAGAGATGCAAGGGAGATGGACGCGCTGTGTCTAACACAGACGCGAACCTTGTGCGAGTCAGTGCAATGGAGATCTCAGAGTTACAGGCCCTTTGTGTGTTCGAGGCGAACACCGATCGGACTCAGTACGAGTCGAAGGATACAGTTTTAGATAGTGTTACAAAGGAGATGGACGCGGTGTGTCTAACACAGACGCGAGCCCTGTACTAGTCAGCGCAATTGTCGCACTTAGAAAGTTAGAGTTTTAGGACACTTCTAGGGAAGCTACAAGCAAGTCACTTACAGGGTAAGTAGTTCTAGGGCCCACACCCACAGGAGCACTGTAGTGCTGAAGTTACCTCACCCAGGGGAGCCGGGTGCATAGGTGTTCTTTGGTGTCGGGTCGCGGCGTCGTTTTCAATGGGAGCCAGTGAAGACTTGCTGCTTGCGGCGACAGGAGAAGTGTCCAGAGGAATCCAAGCCTGGATTCGGAAGATGGAAGACCTGAAAGCAGAGGGGACAGTGTTCAAAGTCACTTGGCAGTGACTCGGGGCAAGGAAGATGGATGCCCACCGTCGTCGCAAGATTCAGGTCATTCACGGTTGCCTTGACTCTTCAGCCACGAGGTCCAGGAGGCGTCGACGACAACCAGGAGCTGGATTCGGCGTGTCCCACAATGTCTGCAGCTTACTGCAGTATCGGCGACTCGATCGGAGCCAACAAGCCTTGGTAACAGCAAGTCTCAGGGAAAGTGTGAAGAGGCAATGGCGCAGACCAGCAAGGTCTGGAGGACTCACCCAGCAAGGGTAAGTCAGGGCAGGCCTGGAGCAACCAGGGGAGCTCTTTGGTTTCTTTAGAAAGTCTTCTGGGGACCCATAAGCCGGCTGGCAAGGGATCGCAAAGACGCCTTGGGAGGATTCACTCACAGGGGCCCACGGTCACTCGGGATGTGGTAGGCCTCTGATCTTAGGAGGGATGCTTGCTGGAGGCTGGGACCACACGTGGTCCAAAGCACAAGTTCGTGGAATGTTGTGGAGGGGTTGCACTCGACAATAGTGCACGGTACCCAGGGGTCGCGGTTCCTCAATATTCTTGGGGTCCACTGGCCTCAGCTTTGCTGGGGACTCACGATGGCCTTTGAGAAGTCAGGAAATCCACTTCTTGGGTGGCAGGGACTTCGGACTCCGGCGGGAGCGGCATAGTTTGCAACCGTCATTTGTAGTTTTTGGTGCCTGCCAAGCAGGGGAGTCACTCCTTGACTCCAAGGGAGATTCTTCAGTCTTCCAAAGGTAGTGGAACGTTGAAGGTCCGGGATTCTTCTTGTAGAGCGTCGTCCAGGGAAATCTAGGGTGCAATGCACAGGTTCCCCCTCTTATACTAAAAGAAAGGGAGGGACTAGCTCTATGACCCTACCTATGGGAGGGTCAGGGGAGTGGGTGGCTACACCCACTTCCCTTTGTCCAGTTGCGCGCCAGAGCAGGGACAGGTAGCCCCTGAGCCGGTTTGAACTGGCATATGCACAGAGGAGCCTTCTGCTCCCCCAGTGCAGGACTTCAAAGCACTCTAAGAGTGCACCCACCCAGCCCCAATACACTAAACCCTGTCTGGAAGGTGGTCACACCCCTTGGGACAGGATATCTATTGTTGGGCTTCCTCCACTGCGAGTGTTGGTCATCAGCAGGAGGGCAGCCCAGTGTCTGTGACTGGTGGCATCCATTTTGTGATGCCAGGGCTCTGCAGGATTCTACCGCGTTTCCACAGTAGGTACATGTCTATCCCTCTAGAAGGGTGGAATGCTACCCCCGCCGCCAGGACTGGCGGGGGGTAGTATTCCAAGGTGTTTGACACCAAACACGACAGGTTTCGATGCAGCCATTCCAAAGTTAGCATTTTACCGCGAGGATATAATGCACTTAAAAGTATATGGTTTAACCGCATCCACAAACAGCACCAGAGAATGGACTCTGAGAGCTGCAGAGGGGGCCCTGCTCAGGCAGAGGCACTCCCTCACATAGAAGCCAAGCACCCTGCCCTCAGGATTGATAGGGCCTGCCTTAGGGGTGACTGATAGGTTTATATGTGTGTGTAGGAGAGATATAGGGGACCTATATCTCAGTGAGGGATGCTAGCACTTCCTCACCCAGGCTGCAGTAGCAGGCCTGTGGTGTCAGATTTAGTCTGCTTCCCAGGGGTGGCATAATACATGCTGCAGCCCCTGGTAGGCCTGTGAAGTACCTATGCCCTTGGTACCTAAGGTACCATATACTAGGGACTCATAAGGTACCACAGTATCCAATCACTAGTGCACCTAGAGTGCACTCCAAATCGTTTAGAGAGAACAGAGAGGCTGGGGCCCTGATTAGCAGGGTCCCAGCCAGACTATAGCCAGAAACCAGTGTAAACATCAGAAAAAAGTGGGGGCAACATAAGAGGCAGATCCTACTCTCCTACACAACCCCCCAAACGCAGGGACACTAAACTAACCTTGACCAGTTGAGTCTTCGTGTTCAAAGTGGAAATACCTTGAGAGTCCATCTGCATTGGCATGTTGGGTCCCAGGTCTATGTTCCACTGTATAGTCCATCCCCTGTAGGGAAATGGACCACCTCAAAAGTTTTGGGTTTTCTCCTTTCATTTGTTTAAGCCATAGGAGGGGCTTGTGGTCGGTCTGAACTATGAAGTGAGTGCCAAACAAGTATGGCCTCAGCTTCTTCAGGGCCCATACCACAGCAAAGGCCTCCCTCTCTATAGCTGACCAACGTTTCTCTCTAGGGGTCAGCCTTCTGCTAATAAAAGCTACTGGCTGGTCTTGACCTTCATCATTCAGTTGAGTCAGTACAGCTCCCGCACCCAGCTCAGAAGCATCTGTTTGGACAATGAACTTTTTGATGTAGTCTGGACTCTGTAAGATGGGGGCAGTGCACATGGCCTGCTTTGGTCTTCAAATGCCTTCTGACAGCTAGCTGTCCACTGAACCTTTTTTGGCATTTTCTTTGAGGTCAGATCATTCAAGGGGGTCACTATAGATCCATATCCCTTGACAAACCTCCTATAGTACCCAGACAGGCCTAAGAAGGCTCTCACCTGTGTCTGGGTGGTTGGAGCAACCCATTCCATTATGGTTTGGATTTTGCTCTGTAAAGGCTGAACCTGGCCTCCACCTACAAGGTGGCCCAGGTACACAACCTGACTCTGCCCTATCTGGCACTTAGTGGCCTTGATAGTGAGGCCTGCTTTCTGCAGGGCCTCCAAAACATTCCTGAGGTGGACCAGGTGATCCTGCCAGGAGGAACTAAAGACAGCAATATCATCTAGATAAGCTGAGCAATAAGTTTCCATCCCTGTCAGAACTTTATTCACCAACCTCTGAAAAGTGGCAGGTGCATTTTTCAATCCAAAGGGCATCACCACAAAGTGGTAGTGCCCACCAGGGGTCGAAAATGCTGTCTTGGCTTTTGCATCATCAGCTAATCTGATCTGCCAGTAGCCAGCTGTTAGGTCAAACGTGCTTAGATACTTGGCTGAGGCCAAAGTATCAATCAGCTCATCTGCCCTTGGTATGGGATAGGCATCAGTCCTACTGACTGCATTGAGGCCTCTGTAGTCTACACAAAACCTCATTTCTTTCTTACCACCCTCGGTATGAGGCTTGGGTACCAGGACTACTGGGCTAGCCCAAGGGCTATCTGAAGGCTCAATTACACCTAGCTCCAACATTTTCTGGACTTCAGTCCTGATACAGTCCCTGACATGGTCAGGTTGCCTGTAGATTTTATTCTTGACAGGCAGACTGTCTCCAGTGTCCACCTCGTGGGTGCACCAGGAAGTCTGACTAGGGGTCAGGCTAAACATATGTCTATACTGTTGCAGAACTTGTCTGCACTCAGTTTGCTGATGGTCAGTGAGGCTGCTTGCCAAAGCAACACCATCTACTGACCCATCATCAGGGTTCTGAGAGAGCAGGTCAGGGAGAGGGTCACTCTCCTCCTCCTGGTCCTCATCAGTTGCCATGAGCAAGCCCATGTCAGCCCTGTCAACATATGGTTTTAATCTGTTGACGTGGAGCACCCTCAGGGGCTCCTGGGAGTTCCAAGATTCACCAGGTAGGTGACTTCTCCCTTTTGTTCAACTATTGTATGGGGGCCACTCCACTTGTCCTGGAGGGCTGCTGGGGCCACAGGCTCCAACACCCACACTTTCTGTCCTGGCTGGTATACAGTCAGTACAGCCTTTGGTCATGCCAAGCTTTTTGTAATTCTTGGCTGGCCTCCAGGTTTTGGTTGCCTTTTTCATGTACTCAGCCATCCGGGAGTGGAGACCAAGTACATAGTCCATCACATCTTGTTTGGGGGCTTGAGAGGTAACTCCCAGCCCTCTTTTACCAAACACAGTGGACCTCTCACAGGATGCCCAAACAGAAGCTCAAATGGGCTGTAACCAACCCCCTTCTGTGGAACCTCTCTGTATGCAAACAACAGGCAAGGAAGAAGAAGGTCCCATTTCCGCCTAAGCTTCTCTGGGAGTCCTTTAATCATTCCTTTCAAGGTTTTGTTGAAGCGTTCAACTAAACCATTGCATTGTGGGTGATAGGGGTGGTGAACTTGTAAGTTACACCACACTCCTTCCACATTGCTTTTAGATATCCTGACATGAAGTTGGTACCTCTGTCAGAAATTACCTCCTTCGGAAACCCACTCTGGAGAAGACTCCAATGAGGGCTCTTGCCACCACAGGGGCTGTGGTGGTCCTCAGGGGAATTGCTTCTGGGTACCTGGTGGCATGATCCACTACCACCAGGATAAACCTGTGCCCAGATGCAGTTTGAGGGTCAATGGGACCAACAATGTCAATCCCTACCCTTTCAAAGGGTACCCCCACCACCGGTAGTGGTATCAGGGGGCCTTTGTTGTGCCACCTGCCTTACCACTGGCTTGGCATGTGACACAGGAGCGACAAAACTCCTTTGTGTCCTCTGACATATGTGGCCAATGAAAATGTGGAACAAGCCTGTCCCAGGTCTTGTTTTGGCCCAAGTGTCCTGCTAAAGGGATGTCATGTGCTAGGGTCAAGAGGAACCCCCTAAACTTCTGAGGTATTACCAACCTCCTGGTGGCTCCAGGGGCTGGGTATCTACCCTTAGAATATAGGAGTCCCTCATCCCAATAAACGTTATGGGACCCACTAGCACTCCCAGCAGCCTCAGCAGCAGCCTGCTGTCGGAGGG